>JBBCBC010000017.1:12136476-12535901 GCA_037126765.1 Stenogyne calaminthoides | reverse complement strand
CGCAATCTCGGCGATGTCCGGTCGCGCCGTTTAAGCGAAAGTATTCTCCGCCTTCACCGGTGATGAAGATCGTGAAGCCTTGGCGGCGGCGACCAGCCTTCTGGCGTCGACTTTCCGTTATCTCGGCGTGTCGGTCTGCCGTTTAGCAGTATTCTCCTCGCTTCTCGGCGATGAATGTTGGCTCTTTTGTTTTGGCGTGACGGTCCTCTATCGGCATTAACACCTTTCGTCTTCATCGACTTTGGCCTCGTGAACCGCGAGCAGTGACGATTTATAGAGTGGAGTCTGGCCTTTCGGCCGTAAGTGAGTAAATGACGGCGCCAAGAATTTACTCTTATAAAATCACCACGGCTAGTAAGGCGATCTAGGCGGAGAAATGCATAAGAATTGCTCAAACGTAATTAATTACGACGATGGCCCATGAAACTCTCCTAGCCCTCAAAGTATCGCTCTACGAGCCATCTACAAGACACTGCTCATCGGCGGGGATCCCATCAGCTCTCTAACTACGAGCCGTGCGGCGAACACCTTCGTTAGGCGGGATCGTCTAGCTCGCCGGAAGGCCGTCTGCGAAGACCTGTTTTCATTCGGCGGATCACCTCTGGCTCTCTTCACGAGCCATCTCACGAGACTGCTCATTAAGAGTAGGATCATCTAGCTCTCTCTTCAGAGCCATCTCTGGACACGCTCATTAAAGGTAGGATCAGTCTAGCTATAACGGGATCATTGATCATCCGCTTCGGGATATTCTCCTTACGAGCCATCTCTTGCTCATTCCGCGCGGTCATCTAACTCTCTTCACGAGCCGCGGAAAAAGAGCTTCGTCACGAATTATCACTTTAGTTTATCACCACGTCGCGCGAGGATGAATTATCACGTCGGTAGTCTCACGAACCCGTGATTTATCGTGTAGTGATTTCCGTAGATATAACGATTTTGTCGTCTTTATGATTTGTAAATCTTTGGTCATCTTTTATATAAAAGACCTCATATTCATTTATAAAAACTCTTGGAATGTTTCCCTCATTCCATATATACCTACACCCATTTCGAGGGAAAGAAGACTACAGTTCTTGCAAGATCATTCTTTAGATTACTTATTTGTTTGGTGGTCAAATTCAACAAGCCACATCAGAATCGTAAAATATTTGGACTCAACAATATTCATAGTGTATTTTAGAAGCGATGCAATTATACAAAAAAAAACGTACAATTATTCCAAGCGAAGCATGCACCCTATGTTTCCCCATATTAGCAGTCCATTTTTTACGTGTAAATAAATCACTTTTTTCAAGTAATAAATTTAGCACTTAAAAATACTATATGAGTCATTGTACACCCAAATACATACAAGACCTAGCCTAATTTTATAGTCTATAATTTGATTAATCACCAATTATTCAATGATTCTCATCGAAACATAGAAGATTTTGAATCAAGCGTTCTTGACTCTCAAGATCATGTCAATTACAAAAAAAAAAAGACAAAATCTTCTCTAATAAAAAATAAATAAAATCAAACTCAAACACGAATGAAATTGAGAAAAAAGAAAAATAAAAAAATTGTCTATCATTGTAATCATCACATTTCATACTGGGAAGATAATGGACAATAAAAAAAAAAAAAGAACATCAAAATATCATGATATCTCATGGGTTATGACTGTCTACACAACCAACAATAAATCTAACTAGATTTTGGAGCGTTGTTGATCTTTGAAGATTTCAAATACTATGGAAAACATTTTAAAGAACAGGAAAAACGAATCGGAAATATTTAAAAGTAGATAATAACCCATAAATACTCTTCTAATTTCCCAAAATTTATAAAAGGACAAACTATTCTTCTTAGGTTTAATGTTTCAACCTTTTTTCTGCAAGCAACTCCAATTTCCTTCACGAACTTTTATATGCATGTTTAATTGTCAAACTCATTAAAAAAATTATTGTTGAACAAATTTGTCGTTGAATTTTGGCTTCACTGTTCCTCTCTATACATAAACATCAAGTTCTGGCCATAAATTGAGAAAAGAATAATAATATAAATTAATAATTGAATATGTTTAACAGAGAAAAAGCAATCAGTCAAAAGCACGTCTTTCCACTTCTGAACTCGTGAAATAAAAGCGGCCAATTGAAAGTGTACCAAAAAAAAATAAAGT
Organism: Stenogyne calaminthoides; assembly: GCA_037126765.1. Lineage (NCBI taxonomy): Eukaryota > Viridiplantae > Streptophyta > Magnoliopsida > Lamiales > Lamiaceae > Stenogyne > Stenogyne calaminthoides. The sequence goes on along the minus strand of JBBCBC010000017.1, from coordinate 12,533,740 downwards.
AATATATAAAGTTGAAGAACATTGAATAAATGAGTAGAACAATTTATAAATGAGGCTGGAAAATTAATACTAATAAACTAGGATGTATTTTTGGGGTTATAAGTTCGGGTTGTAAGATATTGACATAGGTGCTACTAAATAGTAGGAATAACCCGGGGTTTGAAAATAATAAAATGACTTAATTACCCTTAATAAAATCGTGATAATTTCAATTTTGCCGAATCAACTATACCCTAAACATTAAATAATAAAACCTTAAATTATAGCCTATTCGGTCAAAAGTGAATCATAAACGTCAGGCCGGGTATAAAATATTTCATTAAAGAAAGAAAAAGTAAATTTACACATCTAAAGGGTATTCACGGGTGAATCACCCCATTTAGCATTACCGATTGGCATAAGCTAAACTTTAGGTTTGTTTGGAATTTAGGATGTCTTTGTGCATAACTTTTAATGTGTCGAACAAAAAGCATACAATATATGTATTATGAGTCAAAAATATAACCTCGAATATATATATATATATATATATATATATATTTTATTTTTTTTTTTTTTTTTTTTCTATACGTGTTTGTAAAAGATCCACGGAATACTATTGATATAGATCTTTGCATAGTCCCTTATTTAATATGGTATCGAGCCATGAGAAGTAGGGTATATATAAGTTATATGGTTTCATGATTCAATACATCTTGATTCTAATAAATGTTAGATTAAAGAATACTTGACCAAGAACAAGATGACTAGAATATGATATTATTAGGAAAATCTTGATCTATTGAATAAATGGACTATTCCTAAAATTGAACCTAAAATGGTTTATAAATTAAGAGCTTTTTGAAAAAAAATAGGTTTTAAACAAATTATTTAAAACTAACGAATCTCTCTATCTCATCATGAAGAAGAGATGGTTATTAAATTGCTTTTTAAAAAAAAGATATTTTACCTTACAAAAGAACTCATAAGTTCTTACATATTGGTTGTGTTCAGTTCGCTTTTAGGCGAAAACACTTAAATAGTTTACCCGAAGTTTTTCAAGCTTCTCTTTAGGGATGGTAGAAATCTTAAATGGACACAATCCTTAATGGGAATTATAGAGTCTAGTTTGGCTTTAGGACACACTGTCTATTTTGGCATATCTGGTTTATCTCTATCTTTTCTGTCGATAGTAATATTCTTGAAGCTTTAACATTAAATGTTAAAAACTCATGGTTATAATTACATACCGCGTCTGAGAGGTTATGTGTGTCTGTTATCGTATTTATTATAAAGCGCTTTATTTTTCGATCATATGTGTAAAAAGAATTGAAAAGATAATAATGAAAACTATTCTTATAAAACTAATTTTGGTCAATCAAATATTACAACGGAAGATCCATTAAGTGGGAAGAAATTATTTTCCCGAAAATTGGATAATAGAACAATGCATTTAAAAAAATCTATTATAAATAGTGATTTTAAACATATTACTCAAAGTAATGATGATATAATTAATATTGGTTTTCAAAATAACCAAAGACGATTCGACTTCTTATTATAGATCAATGTCATTCTCTTATATCTCCTCCTGGATTATGAGGTAGAATTACCTTTTGAATCTAGAGCTTCTCCTTCTCTTATAGAAAATTCTTATTGTAAAATTAATAATAACAATGAAAAAATTATTATTAATGAAAATAATATTATCAATAAAGATGGATTTGATCCCTAAACAATTTCGGATTGTAACTTTAAAATATAATTTTATGGATTTTACAAAAATTTTAGATTTTTCAAAAGGTTCTTCTACTAGAGCTCATATATTAATGATGAGTTTAATAATCATAAATGGGATAAGTTTAGAATTTGGTATTTTAAATCATTCTCAAGAGATGATTTAGATTACTTTGTTGACAGTTTTTATAAATTCTGTAAAAAAGCATAATGAAATTACTTATTAAGTTCCTTGGTTTATTAAAACTTTTTATATTGATTATATATACGGTCATAGAAAGAGATTATAAAATAATTTACGGTGGTGTACAAAAATCATTTACCCTCTCATGTTTCCTTTTCAAATTGAAAAAGGAGAGAGTATATTTAATTTTCTTCCATTCTCGAATCATTGAAAATGATGTCTTACAAATTCTTTTATTAAACATGTTAATCAGATGATTGAGCAAAATATTTTTTGTAATCTTTATCTGTCTATTATTGGAGAAGAAATTATTTCTTTACATGATAAAGTTGATAAAATTATCTCTAAAATAGATTCTTAAAATAAATCTGAAAATATTGATAATAATAATAATGTTATTATTAAAACAACCGTCATTCAATCTCTATTGAGATAAAAGATTTTAAAAGCTGGAGCTTTTATTTACGACCTAGAGAAGATTATTAATGATAAATTTAATAATCTTAATATTTGAATCTTAATATTTCCACTTTAGATGATGATTTAGGGCGATAATCATGCTATTCAACCCAATAATGGTAGTCTAAGATCTTGATAGTATTAATAAAATGAAATGGGTGATAGACCTACCATGTCTACTTATTATTATAAGAGACCCCACTCTACGGATGTTTTTAATGAAGAACAAAAAAAATCTTTTTCAATAATTCTTATTACGGAAAGGTATTTATGAATGGAATATTGATGGTGGAAGTGATAATCATATTTTCACTCAATGTCATCATATCGTCTTTATGTATAGTTCCTTATCAAACTTGTGGTAATAATGATATTAGTATTGCTGGCTATTATACGGTTTTATTGGTCAACTTAAGGTTGGTGGGATAATTATTTGACTCCAAAAAATAGAATGAAATTTTTAATTCTATTAAAATTGAAAAGCGGAGAGACTAAAACCAATGCGGTTTATTCTTTGATTCTTACTATTTTGGATCATTTTACTGGTCAATATACCAATAAATATGAAAATGCGAAACTTCTTCTTTTAAATATGAGGTGTAAAACTCTTCTTGATTTTAGATGGTATAAAAAGATACTTTCATGTCTCGTATTTATGAGATCCCCATTATGTCGGGATATTTGGAAGAATAAATTTGTTGATGGTCTTCCTAATTTATTTGCTTGAAAAAGTTAAGAAAACTCTTAGAAAGGATTACGATTCGATCCATTATAGATTCTTTATACTTTTTGGTCAAATCATTAGTGTTTGTGTTAGGGAAGGAATAAATCTTTGTAATGAACCTCGAATTAAAAAATCAAATTAAAAAAGATAATCTTCACGGAAAGAAAAACAATTAGGTCAATTTTTATGACCAATTTGGATTAGATAATCCTAATTCTAAAAATAGTTTGTCTAAAACTAATAAAAAGAGATTTGAAACATAAATCTAATTATAAAAAGAAGAAAACATAATTCTTCAAAAGCGGAAAGAAAAAAGATTATGATAATAATAAAAGTAAAAGAAAAAATCTTTTTAAAAAAGAAGATATGATACAATTATTTGTAAAAAAAATGTAATAGGGTGATCATTATGCTAAATCGGTCTTTATCTGAAAGGACAAGATTTAAAAATCTTGATATTAATGAAGAGTTAAAAAGAAACTCTTTTTAAGATTGTCATAGTCTAATATTGATCTTGAATCGGAAAAGTCTTATAATGATTGTTCTTCTGTTGAATCCTCTTGGGATGATGATAATTACATTAAATCGGATAAAGAAAAAATCAATGATTGTATACTTAGAAAACCTTGCTTTAATTGTATCGGTAATCTTGATAATCTTTAATAATATTGATAATGAGTTTTATAAACTTATGAGTCAATTTCAAGATATGAATACTAGTGTCTTAACTAATAATAATATTTTTGAATTTCTTAAACATATTAAAGATTCTAGTTTAAGAGATAAAATCATTGAACAATTTCATGATTCTTTTAAGAATAAAAACAATAATAGAAAAAAACCCATTTTCTACAAGTCTTTGAAGAAAATATATCACGTGATGCATATAAAAGCGGTGGGGTGAGGAATGGTGATTACATTTTTTTGCTTTTAAGAACAATGTGTGTTGTGTTTTCTTATGTCGAATGCATATGGCAAGTAAAGAACATAAAACGATAAAACAACACGATTTTATAGTGGTTCGACGAAACCCAACCCTCGTCGTCTTTCTTCCCTTAACACGGGGCACCTATTTAACTAACTTAACTAAGCGGACTTAGTTTTAACGTGTTAGTCCAACACCCAACAGATGTTCTGAAAGTTCACACTCAAGCGATCCCGGAATCCTGATCGGAAATCTTGCCGGACTTATCTCCTCCGGGATTACCTACCCTCCCTTCCGGGATTGCTGAGATGTTCTGAGTTCACACTCAAACGGGACTTATCACCCCTCAAATTGCTACCCTCCTTTCGGGATTCTTTAGATGTTTACCAAGTTCACACTCGTATACAAACTTAACCTATCAAAGCGGTTTGGGTAAAGGTTTGTTTGGTTTTCAACTAGGGTGAGATTTTCCCTTACATTTGTTTTTAGCCTCAATGATAAGGATGGGAAAATCTCTCTAAGCTAGGGATATTACATTTGTGTTAGATCTAGGGTAGAACACTCTTGAATATATCGTGATGTATTTCTTGCTCAGTGTTCTATGGTGGGAATGCTTGAGTATATGTCTTCTTAGCCATGTGCATCGTTTTCCACATTCTCCACACTCTTCCACCCAATAATGAAAGGAAGAACTTGTATTTATAGTGTGGATTTGAATGTTCTTTACCGTTAGATGGAGTCACATTCAAATCCATACTATTTTGTAACTTTTGCGACTTTTTGGGCTTATGTCGTCTTCCTCTCATTGGTCGCGTCAATTTGAATCTAACGGTATATTCTTTAGTTTCTTAAATTCGGGATCTTGATTCTATCGAGCCTTGAGTTATCTGAACCTTGAGTTATCTGTGTCTCGAGGTTACTCGGGGTTCTTGATTCAGCGACCTGCTCTTGGACCTTATACGTCGAGGCATCTTTTGACACTTCGAGGCTTCTTGAGTTCGGCTCTTACAATCGAGACATCGACCCTCCAGTCCTTAACTTTCGAGCTATCGATTTCTTTTTGCACGATCGATCTATTTCGTTGATCGGATCAACATATCTTCGGGATCAACAAGATAACATCGGTCATCTACATCGAGTTAGCATATCGGTTTATCATATCGATCTCGATCACGTCCCGATCTTGATCGATCTCATCTGCTTCATCTTACGATCTGTAACCTTCTTCCGGATTCTTGTCGACTTTAGCTTTTCTTCTCATTACATTTGCCTGACTCACGATTAACTCTTGGAACTCATTTTAACTCAATCGATCTCGATCATTCTTCGTTTTTCTGACCTCGATCTCGATCATCTTAACTTCGATTTAAATTGAGTTCCCCTCAATTTGTTCTTAGTTTCCCCCTTAACTTGTTATATCGTAGATTAGCTTCAAAAACATGAAGTTGATAATGTTTTTGGCATAATTCATCAAACTAAAATATCCCACAAAATTGATTTGACAATTTTTATTATTAATTTGATCTTGAATCAAATTAAGAACCTTATGAATAGGTTTAGTGATAAACTTAAAAGTAATAGGTTTACCATTATAAGTTACACATAATACATTTTTCACCAACAAAGGTAAAGAGAATATATTTTAAATAGAAAAGGAAGACCAATAATCATTTTGACTAGTGATGTCTTGACAATAAGAAAGTCATTAGGAATACATCAACCATCAACACAAAACATAAGCATTTTTAAACATAATAAATCTTTAAAGATCATCCACGTTACTGTAGAAGAAAGTGAATGAGTAGTTTTTTCAAAAAACTTGGTAGGAATTATTCTAAATGTATGACAACTTAAATCAAAGACCACTATCAATCATAGTGATAAAATCTTTCTTATAAAATTATTTATAAGAAGAAAATCTTAGTATACCATTTACGTGATATAATCATATTAATGGTAGATAAATGATTTTCTCAATATTAAAATTTTCATTAATATCTAAGTATTGTGAGTATTATAGCTAGTTTCACAATCTTCAATTTTTTTCTTTACCTTTCTCCGTAAAAAGAAAGGCGTCTGAAAAAGATCAATATTCGCTTTTTGAAGAATCTTCACATCGGTTTTGAGATTATTAATCTATACGGACTAAATTATTTATAGTTCTGAGGATTATTTTTCATATTTTTTTTTGAAAAGTCTTTCCAATTCACCCGTATTATAGTAATTACTATCAATCTTTTTTAGAAAAGACTAGTTTTATTATTGTCTTCATTCTTAAAAGAATCATGGAAATTGTTCAATGATTTTATCTCTTAAACTAGAATCTTTAATATGTTTAAGAAATTCAAAAATATTATTATTAGTTAAGACCTTTAGTATTCATATCTTGAAATTGACTCATAAGTTTATAAAACTCATTATCAATATTATTAGCATTATCGATTATTAATGTCTGATTAAGACAAGGTTTTCTAAGTATACAATCATTGCATTTTTTTGTTTATACTCGATTTAATGATTTATTATCATCAATAGAAGAGGATTCACGGAAGAACAATCATTATAAGACTTTTTACGATTAAATTATCAATATTAGGACTCATGACAATCTTAAAAATAGTTTCTTTTTAACTCTTCATTAATATCAAGATTTTTAATCTTGTCCTTTATAAAGATTGATTAGCATAATGACCGATCTTATACATTTTTTACAAATAATTGTATCATATCTTCTCTTTTAAAAGATTTTCTTTTACTTTTATTATTATCATAATCTTTTTTTTTTTCCTTTTGAAGAATTATGTTTTCTTCTTTTATAATTAGATTTATGTTTCAAATCTCTTTTATTAGTTTTAGACAAAACTATTTTTTAATTAGGATTATCTATTCCAAATTGGTCATAGAATTGACCTAATTATTTTCTTTTCAATAAGATTATCTTTTTTTAAATTTGATTTTTTAATTTGAGTTCATTACAAAGATTTATTCGCTTCCCTAACACAAACACTAATGATTTGACCAAAAGTATAAGACCTCGTAATGGATCGAATCGAAATCCTTTCTAAGAGTTTTTCTTAACTCTTTCGGATGAAATAAATTAGGAAGACCATCAACAAATTTATTCTTCCAAATATCCTTGACATAATCGGGGATCTCATAAATCTGAGGACAAAAAGTCTTTATACCATCTAAAAAATCGGTAAGAGTTTTACACCTCATATTTAAAGAAGAGTTCCGGTATTTTCATATTTATTGGTATATTGACCCGATAAAATGATCCAAAATAATAAGAATCAAAGAATAAACCGCATTGGTTTTAGTCTCTGTTTTCAATTTTAATAGAATTAAAAATTTCCATTCTATTTTAGAGTCAAATAATTATCCCACCAACCTTTAAGTTGACCAATAAAACCAGAAGTAATAAACATGCAAGATCTTAATATCATTATTACCACAAGTTTGACAAGCGAAACTATACATAAGCATGCGATGACATTGAGTGAAAATATGATTATCACTTTCACCATCAATATTCCATTCATAAATACATTTTCGAATAATAATTATTGAAAAAAAATTTGTTCTTCATTAAGAACATCCATAGGAGTGGGTCTCTTATAATAATAAGTAGACATGGTAGGTATATCGACCCGTTTCATTTTTATTAATACTATCGGTATTACTAGGACTACCATTATTGGGTTGAATAAGCGTGATTATCAGCTAAATCATCATCTAAAAAATTTGAGATATTAAGATCTGGAATATTAAGATTATTAAATTTATCATTAATAATCTTCTCTAGGTCGAAAATAAAGCTTCAGTTTAAAAATTTTTTTTCTCTCGATAGGAAATTGAATAGAAGAAGTTGTTTTAATAATAACATTATTATTATTATCAATATTTTTAGATTTATTTTGAGAATCTATTTTAGAGATAATTTTATCAACTTTATCATGTAAAGAAATAATTTCTTCTCCAATAATAGACAGATAAAGATTACAAAAAATATTTTGCTCAATCATCTGATTAACATGTTTAACAGTAATTTGTAAGACATCATTTTCAATGATTTTGGAGAATGGAAGAAAATTAAATATCATCTCTCCTTTTTCAATTTGAAAAGGAACATGAGGAGGGTGTGATTTTTTGTACCACACCGTAAATTATTTTATAATCTCTTTCATATGACTGAAATATAATCAATATAAGTAGTTTTTAATAAATTAAGGAACATAATAAGTAATTTCATTATGCTTTTCTGAAATTTATAAAAAAATCAACAAAAGTAATCTAAATCATCTTTTTGAGAATGATTTAAAATACCAAATTCTAAACTTATCCCATTTAGGATTATTAAACTCATCATTAATATGAGCTCTTGTAGAAGAACCTTTTAGAAAAATCTAAAATTTTTGTGTAAAATCCATAAAATTATATTTTAAAGTTCACAATCCTAAATTGTTTTAGGATCAAATCCATCTTTATTGATAATATTGTTTTCATTAATAATAATTTTCTCATTGTTATTGTTAATTTTACAATAAAATTTTCTCTATAAGATGAAGTAGAAGCTCTGATTCAAAAGGTAATTCTACCTCGTAATCCGGAGGAGATATAAGAGAATGATTAGACATTGATCTAGAATAAGAAGTTGAATGTCTTCTTTGATTATTTTGAAAACCAATATTAATTATACCATCATTACTTTGAGTAATATGTTTAAAATCACTATTTATAATAGGATTTTTAGGAACAGATTATTCTATTATCCAATTTTTTCAGGAAAAATAATTTCTTCCCACTTAATGGATCTTACGGTAGTAATATTTGATTTACCAAAATTGTTTCTATAAGAATAGTTTCATTATTATCTTTCTCAATTCTTTTACACATAGGATTGAGTGTAAATAAAGGCTTATAATAAATACGATAATGATACACATAACCTCGATTACACGGTATGTAATTATAACCATGTGTTTTAACATTTAATGTTAAAGCTTCAAAATTACTATCGAGATAAAGATAGAGATAAATTAGGATATCGTCAAAATAGATAGGTCCTAAGCCAAACTAGACTCTATAATTCCCATTAAGGATTGTGTCGATTAAGATTTCTACCATCCCTGCTATAGCCGAAAAGCTTTTCCTGCAGTAAACCATTTTAAGGTAAGTTATTGTCTAAAAAGTTGAACACAACCAATATGTAAGAACTTATGAGTTCTTTTGTAGGTAAAATATCATTTTTACTAAGCAATTTAACAATTATATCTTCTTCATGAAGAGGTGTAGAGGATTGATAGTTTTACAATTTGTTTAAAACCTATTTTTTCAAAAGCTCCTTAAAAAATATGGGAGATGATTATCTATAACTTGCTACTTGTTCTTCTTTGAACACACCTAAATTTATGGCATACACTAGTCCAGTTTGACCCGGATAGAATTATTTTACTCACACCAAAAATATATATATAAATATATGTTAAATTTCATATGTATCTATGTACAATCGTGCATTCATAGTGATCTGATTTTATGTAAACAAGTTACATATTTTAATATAACAAATTGAATGGTTATAAAATGCATTATGAGTGCATGGTGCATTATGATGCACATGATACTCACTCATATATAATACATGAACTTTTGTATGATAGATTTCACTTAACTCCTTATCCAACAACCTCAAATTAATGATAAAAACTTATGTGAACTCGAGTTCACCGCAGTATCACAGTTATGTATAAAAATTATAACTGTTATTCATAAAAATTATCAACGTTATGTATAAAAAAATATCATTATTTAAAAATATTTTATATTTTTAAATAGTGAAAAAAAATGCATAATATTGATAATTTTTGTATATAATAATGATAGAGTTCATATATAAATCTGATTCACATAAGTATTATTCCAAATTGAATGGCTTAGTTCTAAGAATGTACATTGTTTGTCCCAAAAAATAAATATGTTTCTCTACAGTGCACTTCTTTTGTGGAACGTGAACAAAAGATACAACGTTTTTATAATTTACTAGTTCTCTCACTTATATCTCTCCATTTATTTGTAGTTGAAATTATCAATTTCCACTTCATTAATAAACTTAGACTTTTAAATTTATTTTTATGCGATAAAAAAATTGAAAATATGTATCTATCCTTTTTTTTCCTTTTTTCTTTTGGGACGAAAAGATGTAATATTTAATTAAATTAATATATACAATTAACCTTAGTTATGTTATATATATATATAAACAACTTAAAAGGCAGTGTCATAATTAACATAAAATATTGTTTTATAAATTTGAACGAATTCTAGAACCGTATAAATTAATCAAATTATTCTAATTCCATGGTATTGAATCTAAGAAGATTTCATGATATAAACTGGAAAAATGGATTCATAGATTGCAAAAGTATTTACAAAGTAAGGTCTTCTCTTATTAATAGAGAAGAAAAGAGGAAGAAAAGATGTAACTGAAAAAAAACTACCTAACTAACTAAGCCATGATAAGTTTGACTGACTAATAAAAAAAGACAAAAAGGCATTTAATACCTTTACATAATACAACTGATACTGTGACTTAATATAACTAATACTCTATGCAGTACCAACTAATACTATATACAGAAAAGTATGTAAAACTAAGTAAAACTTATACTGGATCTTATTAAACCCCCCCTCAAAATGGGAGTGTATGTTGAGCATGCCCATTTTGTCCTTGAAATTCTGGAAAAATCTTTGAGAAGAGGCTTTGTCATCATATCAGCAAGATTGGCCAAAGTTGGAATTTGTATGATCTTAATGAGTCCTTCCTTGAGTTTCTCCCTTGTGTAATGAAAGTCTATCTTGATGTGCTTTGTCTTTTCATGTAAAACAGGGTTATGACCAATAGAGTAAGCTGCTTTGTTGTATGTATACAAGATGACAGGTTGTGTGAGATTGATCTGCAGGTCTTGAAGTATATATTTGATCCAATTGGATTTACTGTGAAGTGTATCCCATACTCGCCCAGATACGCTCGGTGAACTCTTACTCCTTGTTGGTTGCTTCTTGGACTTCCAAGATGTAGGTCCCGAGCGGGTTATGTGAGGCGTCTAGAGGGAGGGTGAATAGACTTACGAAAAACTTTTCGTCTTGGTCGGTGTGAAAGCGGAATGCTTTGATCGAGTCGAAGTGAATCGGTTTGGTCTGATAACCACTTCTTGAAACGCTGAAAATGATCGGTTCATTAACTATCGATTAAGCGATGTGTCTTGAAACTTAAGTTTACCCGTGAAAAACCGGTTTGTATAAATCAGTTCCAAGTTTTATCTTTTTAATCGGATACGTAAATATCGGTCCGTCCGGATCGAAGCTTGGTGTTTGTCGATCTTAACTTAGAATGTATGCGCTTAAGATTGTGCGATGTGAGAAGCGGTTAATCAAAGCGATAAAAAGGCACCGCAGATTTATAGTGGTTCGGACAAACCGATCCTACGCCCACTCTTCCTTTTTCACAAAGGGCACCAACAACTTAACCAACTTAACCGAAATAACCGACTTAGTTTAGTGTGTTAGTCGACCAACGATACAAGACACCAAGATGTTTTGAGAGTTCTCACTCAACCGATCCCAAATCGATCTTAGAAACCCTAGAAAATCTTGCTAAACAACTTATCCTAACTTGGGTTTGGGTAAGATTGTTGAGGTTCAACTATGAAATCTTTCCTTGCATACCAAAGCGGCCTAAATAGCTAGATGAAAAGATTTCTTGCTAAGAACTTATGGGATGAACCTGATATAAAATAAGCTTTTGTTGTGTTCTTCGTGCGAAATCGACTATAGTTTGAGCTTCTTGATTATGTTGTTTGTCCAAGCATTTAGTGTTTCACTCTCGAAGTGTGATCCCATATTTATAGACCTTGAGATCAAAGAGAGGTTGGAGAAGCGATTTGAATCTCGGGCTATTTTAAAATGAACTTGCGGGCTTGATGTGGCGTCTTGAGGCAGCGTGGCGGCGTGAATGTGTGTTTTATAAGCCCGTTTGAGAGAGCAACATCGAATCCATGATGTCATTTCTGTTCATCGTGTTTCTTCCTTATTGGATGGAAGACTTGCTTTTGCGATGTTGTTCCTCCAACTAAGGTTGAATCTTCTTCTTGTTTAGATCGCGACGTATGATAAGATGAAACATCGGTTTTCATCTTATGGTGACTGATCGTCTGGCCCAATCGATCTACGATAGAGTCTTCTGGCGCTTGACTTGACTTAACAATGGTGACTCAACGATGTAGGTCTTCTGGTCTTATCTTAAGGAAGTCATCGATCTTCTAGTATTCGAGGTTTGAGCTTCATGACTTCGGCGGAGTTATCGACTAGACCGATTCGTCGATCTTCAGATTACGCTTTAACGTTACGCCTGGGATATCGACTTTCTTACGATTCTTGATTCGACCTATACATATTGAGTTCCCTCGATATGTGACCTATCTAATACATCGGTTTTTCTATACAATCATTATCAATTTGGTCTCCTATAGCGATAATGTAAACATCGATCGAACTTGAATGCATTTGGTCCTATTACATGTGTTTTTGGAACTTTCATCAAAACTATAAATTTCCCAACAATTTCCCCCTTTTGATGAAACCAAACACTGAAAACCAAGCAGTTGATAAGTATAGAAACGATTAAAGAGCCAATGTCGGAAAACAAAGATTTTTTGTCTTGGGATCGAAAAAATAAACTTTTCATTAGATATGTTGATTACATGTTACATCGAGAAAAGTTTTGAATTTAAAAAAGCGGTGATCCTAGGCGTCTTACGATTCTTCACTCCTTAGACTTATATCCTTACGGCATTTCTCTTTGGTCTTGTGGAGCGTTGAAAATCCGATAGAGTTTCCATTTGACATCAGGTTATGCGCACTTGATCGATTATATGCGATTTGCTCAAGATGTCAAAGTAGAATCTCTCAAATGCCGGTCATCGAATGAGCCATCCGCCTTCTTGGGTATACTAACGGATCATACTCTTGGCGAGATATCTTTACATTTATAAGCTTGGCCTCATTTTCCGGATACTTGAAAATGCGGATATTTATTACGTAACCCGGTTGAGGAACTCATCATCGGTGATTCTTCTTTTGGAACAAGATCAAGGACAAAGGCATCTAGAAGCCATTCACTTGATCTTATTCCATTCCTCAAACCTCTTAAGCGTGTGCGGCGGTTTTTGGTATGATCTCGTCGACTCTTCTTTGGCTTGGCCCCGAGGTTACGGTGCAATTTTTCGGTCGATCCTTTCTTGTATGATTTGAACTTACATTTCAACCGCCCTTGTGCGGATTTTTACGCCCTTGTTTCTTCTTGGTCAAATACGCTCTTTGGACAATCTTCTGTTAGCTCCTTTCGGCTGTATCATTGGTTAAGCTTGGCGGTGACTTTCTGATGCGAAATGCTTTGGTCGGATTTTGATGTCCCAGCACCAATGCCTTTTCTTGCAATTGAGCTTTGTCCGTGGGCCTTATCTTCGATGTGTCGGTTGGTTTCTCGGATCCTTCCCCTTTTGGTTTGATCAAAAAAGCGCATTGAGGAGGGAAGTCGAAGAAAGCCAAAGGATGGCGATAATGCTGATTTAGATCATTAGCGAGATAAACACGAAGTTTGATTTGTTAGATTACGAGCGGTTATGTCGGCTCTGTCTTGGCGATTTCCATTATAGCGAGAGTGTCGAATCATTTTGTCAAATTTCTCTTCCGATAACTTCGAGCCTTTTTCTCGGTGGCGTCGAAAAAAGAAGATTGATTTTGATCCAATTGTTTGACTTGTCATCAAGCGATTTTGTAAGCTCGGCGGAACATGGTGGTCATGGATTGGGAACCGATCTCTGATTGCTTCGATTTGTTTGAGACTAATTTGTCTCGATGGGTTAGCACTCCCTCAATCTCTTCTTTTTTCGGGAGATCTTTGAGACAAGATTTGATCTCTGAAGTTGATCGATGGTGATTTGAGATGTAGGAATTGGATCCATCAACTTGATCGGGTTTGATTGTTTATGCCTCCGGTGGTTGGTGAATGAAGCTGCGGACACAGTTCCACTTTCATCGGCGACTCTGCATTCTCCATTTTAATGTCATTTTGGAGCTTCTTGAGCAGATCTCGGCTCTTCTTCTTCTTCGGCAATTCCAACTTCACGTGGATCGGAGCTTTCACCAGTTGCTCGGATATGAGCTCGGTTTGGTGATCCCGACTTTGGCGAGACTTCGCCATGCTCCGAAGTCAAAAATCTGCGAACTCATCATCGCCACCCATCATTCAACAAGTAAAATAAGATCTGAGAAGAAGCTTTTAATCGAGATCTCTCGGTGAGGATCTCCACTGACTTCTTCTCTTATAGCGGGATAGGCGACCCGGTTGTGGATCGTCTCATCAATCTCTCGTTCGATTCTTAGTCGACCATTTTTCGGTGATGGTCTTTGTTGATCTGAATCTGAGAATTATCTGTCCGGATACATTGGATGAGATGTGGAAGCTTACACGTTGTGCTTGAGTGGCCGGAAGTTATACGATTGGTTCGGCCTGCGATGGATTACTGTTTGTAGTAAGCGGTTATATCTGGATTCGAGTTCATGAAGCGGTGAACTAGCGGGAGAAGACATGCTCGGCTGACCTTTAGTCTGAAGCGGTGAATCGGCTTGAGTTGAGAAAAGGAGATTTATCGGTTTGTCGCTTCCTCCGGATCGTTCTGGCGAGCCCTCGGGTTGAAAAGCTTACTGTCTGATTCTTTCTTTGTTCGCCTTGGACTGTTACGGCGCTCTTTCTTCTTATGACTCATCTTCTAGTCTTTAGAGTCATGGTAGCTTGCTTTTGCTTTCTTTGGCCTCTTCTCCTGGGCCTTCACGATTTTAGTTTCTTTTTTACGTGGAGCAAGCTGGGTGTGGATGAAAACTTCTTTGCTCTTTTCTTTCTTGATTTTGTTGGAGTGGGCTCCTTGTCATCGTCTGGTGGCCCATATATAAGCTTCGAAGTTGATGAAAGGAAGGCATTGTGGGACTTGATCCATTAAATTCCATTCGGCGCTTGGCGGTTTGTCCTTGATATAAGCGCAACCTTGTTGAGATTCTTGATTCTCTTTTTCGAAAAGACACACTGGATTCATTGACTCCAAATTTTTCGTGTTCTTGGAGCAAGATGGCTTTGAGAAGCCGTGCGATTGATGTTACGAGCCCCGTCAATTATTCTTTGCCATCTTTGTACATTTTAGTGATGTGAGAGCATCACGAAATTTAAATAAATTCCCCATGTCGTTCTTGTGAGAATGTCAAACAACGATCTGTCTTTCTTTTGAGCATTGGCACGATGAATCGGCTTTTACGATGTTTATCGCCTCTCTTAAACTCTCTCTCATTTCTTAAGTCCTCATTCTCCTGTGGTGTGCGGTGAGATTAAGCCCTTTTGGTAAGGTGAGCAGGCCAGTGATATGCGCATTTGTCGATCCCGATTTCTTCTCCCATTGGTGGCGACATCGGTTCGTCTCACCAGTTTTTACGTATCCACCTCAAGTGCTGCAAAATTGTAGTCTTCATCTTTGCGTCCTTTGGATTGCGGTGGCGAAACAATATGTTTCGATCCGGCCTTCTTGAAATTTGTTCCACTTCCGTGGATTCGGGATCTCGGTGGTTCCCAAAGAAACGAACTTATCCTCAAAGATCTTCGTTGCGATTCGCATAGTTGCACATGATCTTTCTAGTCCGTGAGTGGTCATCTACTGGTGAGATAGACTCATTAATTTTGTGCATAATCAATATCAATATCATCTTTGCGGAAAACAAAGAGGCAATGAAGCATAAATTCGAAAAACAACTTTTGAGATCAACGTTTTTTATCGGAAAGAAAGATTCATCATTAAGTTTAAAAGAAAGTATTACAGATTCAAATTTTCGGAGATGATTTTGAACTCTAAGAAATGGATTTTGAAAGCGTAGAAAATTTGAAGTTTTTTCGATGATAATAATGCAAGTTTGTGAAAACGAGAAAAACTACGGTAAGGTTTGATGAATCTTATATAGAGCGGAGGAACAATAAGACAAGATTTGGAAGATCAAACGTTTTGAAAAAGATTATGCGCTCAGTTTTAGCGGTTTTGATCGTGGGGTCGAGGAAAAGCATACGTCTGAAAAAACTTTTGGATTTAAAAACGATCAAATAGCGGTTAATACATGTACCCCCGTCCGCATTAAATGATTTGCAGTACATGTCAC
Organism: Stenogyne calaminthoides; assembly: GCA_037126765.1. Classification (NCBI taxonomy): domain Eukaryota; kingdom Viridiplantae; phylum Streptophyta; class Magnoliopsida; order Lamiales; family Lamiaceae; genus Stenogyne; species Stenogyne calaminthoides. The sequence continues at coordinate 12,517,477 of JBBCBC010000017.1, read as the reverse complement.
AAGGATAATTAGATGCAATAAAGCGAATAATATCGAGATCTGATCCGATAAATAAGTAAAAACGAAAAAAGAGATCGTGTCTGGTTGGTGATATTATGTCGATCAATATTACTTGTCGATGTTGATTCCACTTGTTGATCTTAATCATTACGCCTAAGCCTTAAGAAATTTCCCAAGCCCGATCCTTTCAACTGATCTTCTCGATTGCATCGATTTGTTGAAACTTCAAGCTTAAGTGATCTTTCCTTAGTCGTCGATTTCCTTTTGATCCTCCTTGATCGATTGAAGTTCCCCCGATATTCTGATAGGCGATATATCGATTTATTGGAGTTTCAAGCTCGGTGATCTCTCTCAATCCGATCATGCTCGTAAATGTCGATTTTGGTTGACCTCATCCCGATTCTTTTGATTAAGCCAATTCTTGGGATAAGTGTTCTGCTTGAAACTTAGTCTTGAGTAGTAGCTTCTATTCCCTAAGTAGGGCGTGATTTGACATCGTAAATATCGTCCTAAATCTCGATATGTCAATCAACCGTAAATTTATCCAATTATCGATCGTGATTTCTACACTCATCCTTTTGATCTGCAAATTTCTCGGATAGGCTTCTTGAAATGAAAATTGCATTTGCATCCTTCTTGGCCTCTATAAATTGGACCAATGTTTTTTGCACAACATCACCCATTCACCATACTTATCTTCTTTGTAAGAATCATGTATCTTGGTGAACCCTTGTTTCGGTGAGACTTAAATGAAACACTTTTACACCCTTTATATGGTTTCACCTTCTCAAATCAACCCTTTTGCATCCCTTTATTCTTTGTTTTCTTCATCATCTTGATTTCACATCCCGATTCTTTGAAAAGCTTCTCCACCAGTGGCGGATCTGCTTTGTTCAAGCCCCGAAAGACACTTCTCTACTTATCTTGCACCTTGTGTGTCTATATCTGGATGGCGTAACGAAACCATCGGACTTAGTCACGGTATAAAACATCTGAACACGTGTGCCCGTGAGATCTGACGACCAACTCTTTTGGCACAGCGTGCTCCATTTAACTTATTTGAGAGCCCTACTACTCTTCCTTTTTAGGGCTCGGGGCTTAAGATCCTATCAAGGCATTGTCGCTCCGGTTTTCTTGATCTTGACTTTTTGCGACCGCCTTGGATTACATTCTTTAAAAGCCTTTCTCACCCTTGTTAAGTGGGGAAAAATGAGAGTTTAAAATCTCTCTCTTTCCTTCATTCGGGGTTAGGATGAAAGGTTTAGGGTTATAGGTTTAGGATTTTTGGTTAACATTTATGTCTTGACCTCCGATGTCTTCTTGTACTTGTAACTTTCGTAATGTAACCTCACCTTGGGTTTTATCAATGAAAAGTTATGTTATTTCATCGTTGTGTAAATTTACGCTTTCTTATGCGATTGTTAGCTCTTAATCTCTGAATCTTGCTTGTTGAATATCGATTAAAAAACGATTCACAAAGAAATACTATAACCAAATTGATTTAATCGGATAATCCTTTAAAGCGAGCATTTTCCTTTAATCGATAAACCTTGAATCGATCGATTCCTTTAAAAGCGATAGACTTTTAAATCGATAAACTAAAATCGATCGATTCCTTTGGATCCGGTAGCGTGTAAGTCGATCGATTTTTGCTTATCGATCTCTTGAATCGGATTAAGATACCAAACTCAACTGATTTCTCTCGATCTCCTGTTAGTCTTTTAACCGGTAGTTTCCGAGAACATTCCATCAAACATTTTTTAGGTGACATTTCTCCAAGATCTAGAAGTCCAGCTTCGTTCATAAATCTCGAATCGATCTCATTAGTGGCTTGGTTAGAATATCGTATACGTATGTCGGTATGAATCTTTTCCATTCGATATTCTTCTTTTCAACGTGATCTCTTATAAAGTGGTGTCGACATCCACGTGCTTGCATCTTGTATGTAGAACCGGATTACGAGTGATTGCAATAGCACTATTCTTTGTCTGCGAGAATATAGGTGCGTTTTTAGCTACAATGTTGTAATCCCTCACTTGGTGAGCGAGGCGATTAGGAACAACGACCGCTGCTGACCATATATTATTCTCGGCTTGTAGATGTAATGGCGATATACCCTTTTTGAAAACCACGAGATCGGTTCTTTCCTAAGAACCCACGTGTTCGCGAGGTTGATTTTAAATCGATCTTGCAACCTCCATAATCGAATCGAGAATACCCACTAAGCTCTGGATTATCATCGATGGGTAGAATAAACCAAGATTTATTGTTCCTTCGGATATTTAAGAATCGCTTAGCTGCTTCTGGGTGGTGATCATTGGATTTGCTTGAAATCTGCACATACACCTCTTGCCAAAAGTGATATCCGGTCTGTTTGGCGGTCGGTATAATAGAGATCCATGAGAGCCCTATATTCCTTCCGATTTGTTTTCGACCGGCCTCATCTGGATCCATCTTGAATCCGGTCATCATAATTTTTTTCGCTTTACTATTTTGAACTCCAAACTTAGCGATAGATTCCTAGTGTACTTTCTTTTAGGCGGATGAATATCCGCTTCGTGCTTTGTTTAACTTGGAGACCTAGAAAGTAATTCATCGACCCATCATGGACATCTCGAATTTCCACTTGCATCGGTTCTTTGAATCTTTCACATAGGCTCTTGTTAGGAGATCCAAGATGATGTAGATCACGTAAATCTGAACCATCGAATATCTTCTCCATCTTCTATTACGAATAAGGTTAAATCCCTTTGTTCGCTAGTGAACCCACTTTCAATCAAGCGAGAGAAATGTATCATACCCGAGCTCGCGAACTGTTTAGAACCATAAAGAGCTTTTTCTTAAACGATACACTTGGTTGCCCTTTTCAAAGCACGGAGGTTGTTAACATATAAACTTCCTCTGCTAGTACCCGTTTAAGAAAGCACTTTTCGTCCATCGATACCACGATGAACCCTCGTAGGGAAGCATATGCGAAGCTTGACGAATGGCTTCAAAGGCGGCGGCGGTGCAAAGGTCTCATCGTAATCAATTCTTACGATTGTGAATACCCATTAGCAACAAGTCTTGCCTTATTTACGGTGATAACATTTTCTCATCTCTCTTGTTCTTGAAGATCCATTTAGTGCCAATTCGTCTTGATGACTGGTGCATCTACTAGTTCCCATACTTCATTTCTCTCGAAGCTGTTCGACTCTCCTGCGTAGGTAGAATCCGGTTTAAATCTTGTAATCTTCCTCTATTGTAGTTGGTTCCTTCCATGAAGCGGTAACTTGACAATATATGGCACTTTCATCGATGTCTAGTTTTTAATTTTTATCGAGCGGGTCTCCGATTATCGAGATCGGTTGGATGGTTGGTTATCGTCGTCATACATTACGATTTGCGTCGGTTTTGAGAACATCGTCGTTTACGATAAAATCTTATTACTAGCGATTGGGAGTGGTCTGAGGGTTATGGTCCACTTGATAAGAACAAGTCTCGGTGATGTTGGACTCATCATGTCTTTGATGTCGTTCGTGAGAACCAAGTTCCACGAAGCCAGGATGGTTCGATTCTTCTTATCTCGGTGAATCGGCCTTTTTCATCGACGGTTGTTCGTACCTTAGGATCTGATTGATCGGTGAATCACTAGATCTGGAATGTAAATTGATCTGATTTTAGATCCTTTTCCTTGATCGTTAAATGATCCGTTTTACGAATATCGAGTTACGGTAGATCGGTACTTCTGTTTACGGCGATTTCTCTTGATCGGGAAGATGCTTCATCAAAAGCTACATGGGGTGTTTTAACTTCCACAATTAGGGTTAGTTTGTTGTAGACCACTGAAAGCTTTCTTTAGATGAGGAATACCTAGAAATATACCCTCATCGGACTTGGCCTCAAAAAGTCTTCAACCCGACTTTTCCCATTATTGTGTATGAAACACTTTTTCAAAAAACATGGAAGTAAAAAACACGAGGTTTTACGCCTTCCATAGTTCATAAGGTGTTTTGAAGTGAGCCTTAGTCGGAGACATCTGATTACAGCGTGTGGCGTGCGGTGTTGATTATACCTTGAAAACGGTTTGGTATCGCATGTTAAATTAACATTGTTCGAAAGAACTTCTTTGAGGATTCTGTTTCCTCGATTCATTTACTCCATTCATTTGTAAGGCGTCCTCATGATTTGATGTTTCATCTTTGTATACCAAACTTAGAGCAAAAATCGATAATAAAAAGAGTTCAGAAATTACGCCTTTATCGATCGATTTTTACTACTGGCACACCACTTCTCGTTTTTGTAATCTTCTTAGCGGCTCGGGTATCTTGGTTGTCGTCTCATTCTTCTTATGTAAGAATATAACCGGAATAAACTTGGAATAGTCATCCACGATTACGAGTGTATTTCGTCCGTTGAGGTATTTGGTGTAGCTGGTCCAAATGATCCATATAGGCAATTGCGATTTTCTGTTTGGATCTTTGGTCCGGAAATTCCTTTGAATGAAGCTTTGACCTATTTTCCTTCGACATGCGATGCATATACGATCCTTTGAAACACTTCATTTGGAAGTCCTTCCACTAGAGACATCCTAGCTATCTTATTAAGAGTTTTAAAGTTCGGATGGCTCATTCTTTTTTTGTGCCGAGCAAATTCTTTACTTTTGGAACTCTTAACATCAATCGGCGTTTCTTGGACAAGCTGTTCCAATCAATTTGTGTAGATCGTCCCTTTTCTTGAACCCGATTTAGCAAAATCTGTTGAGTATTTCGATTCTTGATAGTGCATTGATCGATCGAGAACTCAACCTTTGAATCCGTTGTCATGAGAATTGTGAAACCGATAATAGGTTGTCTTGAACCTTGACATCATCGAGACTCGGTTTCTTGTACATCATCATTCTCTGGGTTAGAACCCTTTGGTATAACCAAAGTTATCATCACCGAAAGAAGTACAGCGGGCCTTTTACATTCTATGTAAGGCGAGGAGATGTTTGCTTCGGTCATGTGCCTTGAGCATCCACTTATCGATGTACCGGATAGTTGCTTGCACACCTCGCTTTGTTGGCGGACCCACGAACACTGCAATCGGATCGGGCTTTAGGTACCCCTTTTCGGATTAGGTCTGAGGGTTAGGTTTGGATTTGGGGATCCATACAAGCGAAAGCACTATTGTGATCGGTCGGTCGAAGGCTGATTTGTCTCCCATACATCCAACATAATCATACTTATCCTTATATCTTTTCGATTTGTATGATTACTTGTGTGAACCTTGGATGACTTAGAAGACTTATGATTTAACTTTTTCGGTTTGTCTTCTTTTTTATCGATGTGGTTTTGTCTCGTGACCTAAATTCGACTATAGGGGTAGATGCATTGCTACCATCAAAAGATTCATATCTTTTTTCGCATAGATGGTTTTAGCGATTTACAGAAAAGCATGCTTATTAGGCGGTGACCTTGGTAGGTCTCAGATTAGACTTCCTTTTGTAGGTTGTCTTTTAAAGTTCTGATCTGTTGATCGGGTTGAGAATCTCTTCGGAAAACCTGGTTCTTCCGTTGATTCCTCGGTGATGCTTTACCGGTTGGGGTCCATTTAAATTCCACTACGGTTAGGCACTTTTGCTTACTGCTCAAGCGGTCTCTTACCCTATTAGATACAAGTTTAGCTTTTGGTGTATCTTTTTTGAAATTAAATGCGATTACACCTTTACGAGATGAATCGGTCGGGGCTTTTGAGGATGTGGAGGGTTTCTCATAACCAAGTCCCTCCTTATCAATCTTTACTTTCGAAAATAGGCGTTCATGTCTTGAGCGGTTTTAGATGATTTTGAAAAAACCTCTATTTTCTTACATGATTATCCTCGGAGGATTTGGACTTTCATGCGTTGGAATAGCTCGCCGAATTTTGCTTGCAAGATTTTGAAGTCATCGAACTTTGTCTATCATTAATTTCCATCGATCTTTGATCTGCTTTTCTGATTAAAAGCTTTAACCCGAGAATTTTAAATTCCTCGGTTACGCCTGGCGGTTTAATGATCTAAGTTGATTGAGCTTTTTCTCGAATCATTTTCTTGACAAAGTGATTATTTACGGTCCTCGACTTATCATTCTCGGCTTCACAATAGCATAAGTTTCTCTTTTGGAGATCTTCAAGCATTGCTCACGAGTAGAAATTTGCGGTCGATCTCCCGGCCTGTGCTAATGATAGCGGTGTAAAGCGAGCAAGCGGGTTTTGGAGGTTACCTCGGTGGTCCTCCCTGGCCATCGGCGAGTTCATCATCGTCGGCGAATATCGGATCTTCATTTTTCATAGAAGTCGGCACCTTTCTTGATCGGGTGAAGTCTTCTCTGAGATATCCGGAGTCCTCGGAGGCGATAGGAATCGTCGATTCTGGCGTATCGGCAACCATGGCTCTTACTCTCTCTAAGCGTTGCTCTCTTTTTGTTCCTCTTTTCTTCCCTCTCTCTCTCGCGTCAGTGCAGGCGTCTGTGCTATAGTGACTGGCTTCTCACATTAAACACGCTCCTTGATCCACCGTTCCTTTCTTCCGGTGAATCACTTCGTCTGTATGACCTATCGGTGATTTCCTTTTCGATAGTAATCTGAGTTTCTTCTGTCGATTGGTTATCTCTTCCTTCCTTCCGTCGACTATCTCTTTCCCTTTCATCTCTGTGATCCCTCCGATCATCGGATCCAGTTCTTTCTGGAGATCTATTATGCGATCTCTATATCTCGATCTCGGTATGTTGATAGTCCTTATAAAATCTTAATCTTACAAGTTGTATGTCGACTTCTCAAGCTTCCTGTAAGCAAAATTTTTGTTACCTTTGACTTAATATATTTCCAATGGGTTCATTGGCCTTTTATTCTGCTCTTGGTTGCCTTGAAAGCAAGCGATTTTGAAGTCGAGGTTTGGCGGGGACCTCGTCTTCATCGACTTGACCTCTTTCAATCGGTCGAACTTCGTGAGCTTTAAGACTCAAAACAAGCTACTAGGTTTCATTCTTGAAATGTCACGGCAATCTTTGATTATCGTGACCTTCATTTCCCTTCTTGGTGAGAGACCTTAGGATCTTATAGTTGATATCTTTATCGGACATCTCTCTACCAAGTTCTCGAAAAGCTTGTTTATAGACATTGTGATTCTTCCATCGAGTTAGTTGATGGTTTTAGTTAAAGCGGCATCTTGATTTTCTCGAACTTCACGGTTAAACGAAGACTGTTGTCTTTTATCTGTTCATTTCCCTCGCGAGATCTCGGCGGAGTATCCCGCATTGCTTTCGCTGATTTGAGATACTTAATCTTTTCTTTGGTGACCTTATCCATTGTCTTCATGATAATATATCTTGCAATGGTGTCCAGTATCGATTTTTCTTTCTTACATGTCCATCGATTTTGGGCTTTTTAAATACAAGACTTCCCCGGGAAAATCTGGATCTCTCCATTCTTTGATTATCGTAGTAAATGATGATGGGTCTCTCTCGATGACTTCCATCATTCTACCCTTGTCGAGCCTTAGATGGTTGGACATATATATGGCCCAATCTGCATACTCATCGATTGAGAACTTGGCCGGATCATGATACATCTGGGGCGTGTTATCCATCTTTGAGTGATTTTGGAAAATGAATGAGTTTTTAAACCGGTTTTTCAAGATCGATTCGATTGACCACAATGACCACAGTCGATTAGTCGGAAGAAACAACCGCTCGATACCACTTGTAGGTCGAGCGGGTTATGTGAGAAGCAGAAGTCTAGGGGAGGGTGAATAGACTTACGAAAAACTTTTTCGTGCGGTCGGTGTGAGAGCGGATAGCTTTGATCGAGTGCGAAATGAATCGATTTAGTGCGATAACCCCATCTTGAGCGCTGAAAATAGGTCGGTTCGTTAACTATCGGATTAAGCGATGTGTCTGGGAAGCAAGTTTTACGTGTGAAAAACCGGTTTGTATAAATCGATTCCAAGTTTTATCTTTTTAATCGGATGATAGAAATATCGGTCCGTCGGGATCGAAGCTTGGTGTTTGTCGATCTTAACTTAGAATGTATCTTGACTTTTAAGATTGTGCGATGTGAGAGCGAGTTAATCCAAAGATAAAAGGCACACAGATTTATAGTGGTTTGGACAAACCGATCCTACGTCCACTCTTCCCTTTCACAAGGGGCACCAACAAACAACTTACTTAACCATTTGGACTTAGTTTAGTGTGTTAGTCAAACCTGATACACCAACGAGATGTTTTGAGAGTTCTCACTCAACCGATCCCGAAATCGATCTTAGAAACCCTGGGCCCGAAATCTTCTTTAAACAACTTATCCTAACTTGGGGTTTGGGTAAGATTGTTGAGGGTTCAAACTATGAAATCTTTCATGCGTACAAGCATGCTGATATAGCTAGATGAAAAGATTTCTTGCTAAGAACTTATGGGATGAACCTGATATAAAATAAGCTTGTTGTTGTGTTCTTCGTGCGAAATCGACTATAGTTTGAGCTTCTTGATTATGTTGTTTGTCGAAGCATTTCCGTGTTTCACTCTGAAGTGTGATCCCGTATTTATAGACCTTGAGATCAAAAAGCCGTTGGAAGCAATTTGAATCTCGGGCTATTTTAAATGAACTTGCGGGCTTGATGTGGCGTCTTGAGCGGCATGGCAGCGTGAATGTGTATTTTATAGCCGTTTGAAAAAGCAACGTCGAATCCGCGATGTCGGCTCTGTTCGTCGTGTTTCTTCCTTATTGGATGGAAGACTTGCTTTGCGGTGTTGTTCCTCCAACTAAGGTTGGTCTTCTTCTTGTTTAGATCGCGAGCGTATGATAAGATGAAACATCGGTTTTCATCTTATGGTGACTTGATCGATCTGAACTCCATCGATCTACTGATAAGTCTTCTGGCGCTTTGTTGACTTAGCTTCAAACCGGTGACTCACGGCGATGTAGGTCTTACGGTCTTATCTTGGAAGTCATCGATCTTCTAGTATTCGAGGTTTGAGCTTCATGACTTCCGCTGAGTTATCGACTAGATCGATTCGATCGATCTTCCGCTCGGTTTAACGTTACGCCTTATCGGATATCGACTTTCTTACGATTCTTCGGATCGACCTATACATATTGAGTTCCCCCCTCAATATGTGACCTATCTATTACATCGTTTTTTCTATACAATCATTATCAAGCTGTCTCTATAGCGATAATGTAAACATCGGTCGGTCAACAGTCCGACTGGTCCTGTTACATGTGTTTTGGAACTTTCATCAAAACTATAAATTTCCCAACCACAAGAGATTAATGAGTTGTCTAAGTAAATGGTGTATCCAATGACACTTCTTTCTTGTTTGTGGGCATCTTGCCCAATCTGAATCCTGGCCCTGTAACTTGAAACTATTGTTAGTGGGGTTAGAAAAGACCCAAACACAGGTGGCCTTAATGTATCTCAACAACTTTGTGAGCAAAGAGACTAAATGCAATTCCAATGGGTTACTCATATATTGTGTTAAAGTATGTATTGAATAAGCAAGATCAGGTCTAGTAATGGTGAGATAGAGCATCTTACCAACCAAACTTCTATAAGGCTGCGGGGTCCTTCAATGGTGGACTTTCTATTTGATTGAAAGGTTTTTTTTCATCCATTGGAGTAGAACATGGTTTACTATTCAAGTATCCAACAAAGGGTTAATAGATCAAGGGCATATTTTCTTTGACATAAGTGAAGACCATTAGGTGTTTCTAGACAACTTCAATACCAAGTATGTACTTAAATGCCTAAATCTTTAATAGTAAAACTGTTTATGCAGATGATCTTTCACAAATTGAATTTCAAACATTGAATTTCCTGAAATAATCATATCATCAACATAACACAGGACAACAGTAAACAGTGAACCATTCTTATTAGTGAAAAGAGAAGAATCTGCTTTGGATTGAACAAAACCTATTGTATCGAGGATTGAGAGAGTTTTGTAAACCCTTTCTCTAGAAGTCTGTTTTTAAACCATAGAGGCTTCTATTTAGTTTACAAACTCTCTTGTCTCCATCTTTATAATATCCAGGGGGAGGTAACATGTAAACTTCTTCAATAAGGTCACCATGCAAGAAAGCATTGTTGACATCACATTGATGGATAAACCAATCATTTGAAACAGCAACACTGAGTAAAATTCTCACAGAAGTAATTTTAGCTACAGGTGAAAAAGTGTCAAAGTAATCTACTCCTTCTTGTTGAGTATAACTGTGAGACCCGAGCTCCTCATTTCTTATTGATCAGTATAGTTCGTATATTGCTTACTTCCATTATTTTATGTGCTACTTGTGATCCTGCATTACTTTATCTTAATTTTAATTATTGAATTATTATTATGTTTTCACCTACTTAGTGGTAAGAAAACCCAGCCACTAATTAATAATATTAATCAAAATAGAGAATAAGCAAACAAATATATCTATGGGATTTACTAATTGCTACTATAATATGGATGCACACGTTATATACATATATGATTTAATACATATAATTGCTAAATGATGAGGTTGTGCGTGTATATATACTTTAGTAATATACCATTACATTATATGTTTCTTGAGGCCGCCTTTAACATAATTGTATAATATATTAATATTAATAATATAGAAATAGTAGATATAAGAATAATTAGATAAATGAGGAAACTTACTAAGGAAGCAAAAGTGTGGCAGTTCCTTAGGATAACACACACACGTATCTCCTTTCCTATTAAGATAATAATAATAATAATAATAATAATAATAATAATAATAATAACAGTAATAATGATAATAATAATAATAAAAAGAGGAGGCTTACCAGGTAAGCTAGTAAAGGCAGCTATGAATGTCTATATACACATATGCCTCATTTTGGAGAGGAAAAAAAAAAGGAAAAGAGGGAAGATCTCGATTAACAGTAGAGATTCGATAGTGGAAGGAGATAGAGTAATTTAAGTGTTCGATTTATCAACACTTCGTGGATTCGATAAGTAGAAATTCATTTGCAATTACAATGCATAAACATAATATTATGTGTTTTATTGGCGATTAATTGACAATATGTGGATTGTGAGATTTGATTGATATTAAGTGATCACTGTGGAAATAGCTGGTGAGCTCGATATTTGATGTGAACTGGGTATGTGAAATGTGAAACTTGTGAGTTGATTTGTGTTGCATTGCATGGCATCATGCATATAATGCATTATCATGAAACGAGATTTGATCAAATGATGTGATTTGGCCACTGATTATACACCGAGGGCGGAAGGGGCGACCTGTGAGTGTACTCAGTATAGGTCACCGTCTTATGATTACGGAAGAGCGCGACTAGGGGCGTACCACAGGTTGTCTTCGGCGTGACTTTCTTTGAAGAAGAGGACGAGGGCGTACCACCGGTGTCGACTTCGACATGATTTTATGGAAGAAGCGACCGGGAGGCGTACTGCGTGTCGAACTTCGGCGTGATTTTATGGAAGAGGCGACCGGGGGTGTACTGCAGTGCGTGTCTTCGGCGTGACTTTACGGAAGGCGACACAGAGCTTACCAGGCGTAGGCCACCGTTTATATATGGGTGGATTGAGCTCAAGCCCGGTGTATAACAAATGAGTCGAGGCCTACGAGTGTTTCATAAATAAATTGGTGATTTCAAAAAAGAGTGCATGGGGAGGATTTTCAAAAGATTCACGGCATCATGCATAATTTCTGCTTACTGAGATTTATATGTCTCACTTAGTTTATGCATTGTAGGTAATTTTGTCAACTTACTGTTTGGTGGTGGTTGGAGTACTACTGGTCCCCGAGAGTTGTATACATGGATAATGTAACCTGGGGCTTGTGTTCGAGTTGTAGTATACTCCTCCGTCCCCCACCAACATGCACACTTTTTGCTTTTGCACAAATTAAGAAAAAATAGTTTTTAGTGTTTTGTTGACTTTTCAAATGAGATGAAGGGTGGAGATTGTGAGATTCTTTGTCATTTTAAGGCGTGCAAGTTGGTAAGGGGCCAGACAAAAAAAGGAAAGTGTACAAGTTTCTTTACAAGAGGGAGTATAATATATATATATATATATATATATATATATATATATATATATTTGTATATTATGAGTCTTTCTTATCAAGTTTTAAGTGTTCAAAAGATTTGTCATTCATTAACTATTTAATAAAATTAAAAAAAAAAAAAATCACAAGTCATTCTTGTAAATTTATTTATTTGGTTATTTGAGATTGGTCGTGACAATAACCCTTTGCAACTAGTTTGGCTTTGTATCTTTCAATAGTACCATCAGATTTATGTTTAATCTTGTACACCCATTTACATCCTATACAATGTTTTCCATGAGGTAAATCATCTAAAGACCAAGTATTGTTCTTTCTAATGCCTCAATCTCTGCATTCATGGCATCAATCTAATTTTTATTGTCTTTTGCATGCTTGTAGGATTTTGGTTCAGTAATCTCAGATATAGCAGCAATAAAACAAGTATGATTTTCAGAAAGTCTAGAAGTAGACAGATAATCAGAAATATGATATCTAGTTGGCTATGCTGCATGTATATTGATATTATTTGCAGAATGATTGAGAGAAGGTGGCAAGTTTGTTTTATAAACATCCAGATCAGTGGGAACATGCCTGGATCTAAATGACCTACTTAATTATGTATCATCATCAGTCGACATATTATCAGATGAAGAAACAATATTACCTGAATTAATGTTTGTGTTGATATCATAAAGTTCTTCTTGAAGATCCTGATGGCCCATATCCATCTCAGCAACCACATATGTATTATGCAGAGGAATACTTCCAGAATGTGGTATGTCAACATCAGTTATAACTTCATTAGTAAAAAGTGGAGAATGATAAGTTATATGATCAGTATAAAAAAATTTCTCAATATCTTTATGACTTGTTTCTTTTGAAAAAGGGAATATTGTCTCATGAAATCTAACATCTCTGGAAATGAACACTCTCTTGTTTTCCATATCAAACAATTTGTACCCTTTAGTCCCAAAAGGGTATCCAATTAACACAAATTCGACTTCTCTTGGTTGAAACTTATGTCTATGAGCAGTGATTGTACTTGCAAAACACAAACAACCAAAAATTCTCAAGTATGAATAGTCTGGTTCTTTGTTGTATAATTTCTGGAAAGGTGTCAAATTTTGTAACACAGTTGAGGGTGTTCTATTTATCAAATGGGTTGCTGTTTGAATACAATCAGACCAAAATCTTAAAGGCAGTGAAGAATGAAAAGCAATGTTCTTGCTACTTGTAATAAGTGTTGATGTTTTCTTTCAACAATGGCATTTTGTTGTGGGGTTTCCACACAAGATGTTTGGTGTATTATACCATTGTTATGATAAAGATCTGATAAAATAAATCCAGTACCATTATCTCTTTAAACACTTTATTTTAACAGAAAACTGAGTTAAAACCATGTTGTAAAAATTTTCAAGAGAGATTTTGATATCTGATTTATTTTTCAAGAGATACACCCAAGTACACCTGGAATAATCATCTACAATGGTTAAAAAATACTTATAACCATTGTAAGATTCTATTGAAAAAGGTCCCCATACATCACAGTGTATTAATTCAAAAAACACAAGTAGTGACAGTAGTACTAACCGGAAAAGAAAGCCTTTTCTGTTTTGTCAAAGGACAAATCTCACACATTTCATTCATAGTATGATTCCTTACAACAATGTTCTTCAAGAAACTAAAATTCTTTTCAGAGATATGGCCTAGTCTAGCATGCCAAGTTTTCAAACTAACATCAGTATTAGTTCTAACATCATAAGCACTATGACCAGAATCACTATGACTCGCAGCATTAGCATAAAAATCAGAATTCATCAGATACAGCCCACCTCTCTGCTCAGCAAAACCAATCACCTTCTTGGTGTTGTTTTCCTATAAAGCACAATAAGAGTTACCAAAAACAACACTCACATTTGAGTATCTTGTTAAATGGGATATAGACAATAGGTTGAATGAGAAATCAGGAACAAATAAAACATTATACAATGTTATGTAATCATTTATCTTAATATTCCCAATGAAAGTAGCCACACCAAGATGATTATTTGGCAAGTTGATCTTAATGTTTGAAGGTGCAGGGGTACTAGTGAACAAAGATAAATCGCAGCACATATGATCTGTAGCCCCTGTATCTAATATCCATGTATGATTAACTTTTGCAACATTGAAAGAGAAATGAGAATGAATACCTGACTCATCCTTTTGGACAAAAGCACCAGTAGCACCAGCTGTGTAGGGTTCAAAAACACCAGGTATGTAAGGCTCCAATGACTTCTGACCCTTATCACATGACTTGTCAAGTTGCACAAAAAAACCCATTTCTGAGAATGAGTCTCGATGTCTTTTGCATCTTGGAGAAAGTCAAAAATTGCTCAAAAATATCCTGATTGAACAGGGGATTGATGGCAACAGACTTTTCCTTCTGATTAGCATCAAGATTTGCACACTCAGCAATAGAATTATGTGAAGATGTGTCTGCTCTATGCTTAGCAGCTTTATTACTCTTCCAACCAGGAGGAAATCCTATTATCTGGTAGCATCTATCCACAGTGTGACCAGGTAAGTCACAATGTGTACATTTCAGAGGTCTCTTTCTATCCTTAAACCGCTGACACCTGTTCAGCTAACATAATAATTGACTCGAGTTTGAACAACATTAGAATGACTCAATGACCTCTGACTCTCATCTTGTAACAACAACGAGTAGATCTTAGCAAGAGATGGTAAAGGAGACTGCAGTAAAATCTGACTCCTAATAGAAGAATAAGACTCTTCTAACCAAATCATGAATTTCATAACAACATCTCTTTCTTGGGTTTGAACAACTAACTGTGGAAGATTACAAGTACAATTCGCACCACATGTGCATCTCAGAATTGGCCTAAAACTAACATATTCATCCCACAGACTAAGTGATTATAGTAAACCACTAAAGAATTTAACCCTTTCGAAATAGATGCTAAAGACTTTTCCAAGAAATAGACTCAAGTACCATCGATTTCGCGTACCTGGCGTGGAGTTCATCCCACACTTCTCTAGCTGAAGTGAAGAACTCCAGCGTCCTTTTAATATCTGGAGTGATGGAGTTGAGGATCCAATTAAGAACCAAATCATTGGATCGAACCCACGCATGATGAATAGCAGCATCTTCATCGGCAGATGGAGGCGTCGAAACCCATCAATGAGAGAATTTTATTCTTCACGCTCAACGCCCTTTTAATGGAATGACTCCAAGAAACGAAGTTTGCCCCATTGAGGGGTTCAAGAACAATAGACAACTGCGGGATTATCCCGAGGAAGAAAGCTTAACGGGGAAAAAAGGATTCAAAGCCGGGTTCAACGAGGAAGAATCGATGAATGATCGCTATTTGCAACAAGAACATACCCAAATCGCAGAAAATTGCAGAAAAATTAGGGCAAAATCAAATGCAAACAAAGCGCAGATGAAGAACCAAAACAAGAATGAATCGATTGAACTCAACCGAAACCAAAATAAGAACGAATCGATTCAAAACGATTCACAACAAAGCCGAAAACAATATCGAATGGTTTCAAACAAAAATCGAACGAAAACCAATACAAGAAATAAGCGAGAATATCGCAAATGTTGGTCCCGGTGCAAACGAGTCTTACACGTGTATGGGGGGAATACACGTGTTAAGTGATTTTAAAACTTTTTCTTCACTGAGGTCAGATGGGTCAGGTTGTCCTAATGATTTGGTCCTGAGAAGCACACAGATCGCCCTGAGTCAAAGTCTACCTCAGACAGTGATCCTGAGCTGCTTTCAGATACCTCAGATAATCTCAACTGATCCTGAGTTTTCAGAGATACTGAGCTTGCTTGAAAAGCTACTCAGATGTGCGGAATGGTTGGCCCTAAGTTTATACTCGTTTTATGCTTTGCTGAAAACCTTCCTTTTAATGGAATAGTGATTAGGGCTGTGATTCAGTTAGATGCAACTTCAGTGGATTGAGTCCAACTGAGTATCGGTGAATATATGCTTTCAGTTAAAGATATGCAACAGATAATCAAAGCAAAACAGAAAGCAAATAACACAGCAAGTCATAGTGGTTCAGAGACTCAAGCTCCTACGTCCACTCTCTCTGATCTCTTCAGAGAAATTCCTTAATCACCTCACAGGTTTTTACGACTACCTCTGTGGTTTACTAACCTTTCTATTTTGAGTTTTATGACTACCTCTCGTAGTTTACTTACTCAAAAACACACACAAGCTTTCATTATCCAAGATAGTTTACTCAACTTCTTCTCTGGAGTTTTTACGACTACCTCAATGTAGTTTACTAACTCTTTACAACTCCAACTCACCAACAATCACACTCAAACTACCTTACAAAGGGTTTGGGGTTTCTTGGTTGGTTTCCAACTAGGATGAGATATCCTTTACAATTAAGTACAATGCAAAGGCTAGGATATCTCTACTAAGCTTTGGATATATATTATCAAAACTAGGCTTAGTGAATGAGCTCTCTTCAATATAAAGAACTTGGGAAATTCTTGGGTTTTCGAGTGCTTCAACTTGCAATAATAAGTTTGAGCTCTTGAGTTGCTTACAAATTTCCCGTAACCTTCAATGTAGATGGTCACAAGTATTTATAGACAGTCACCAAGGTCACTCTTGAAAAACTATCCGTTGGAAGAGATAGCTTCATGAGTTTCCTCTTATGGTGTGTGATGAACGGCTATTTTTAGGGTTTGAAACTCCCTAGCATGTTTTAGTCAATATGCTTTTCATGCAGCCACTTTACCACTTTTTGCAGTCTGGAACATAGTACTACTGACATGCTTCAGTGACCTGTCCCTTTCAGTGTCAGTAAAGTATAGTGTTGTCTTCCTCTGATTGGCTGTTGTCTTCAGTTAAATGTAGACAAACATAACGACTCTTTTTGGTCAATATCTTTGAGTGATATAACCTTAACAACACTTAGTTTTAGTTCCTTTTGTCTGCATGAGAATGTCTTGGGCAATATCTATATTTTAAGTGTCGTGTTTTTCTCGATGTTGTATCCTTTGAATAGATATTTTTCGATTGCCTCGGAACATTCGAGTTATCTTGAGCATTGATGTATTACTAAGTCTTGATGAATTCTTGTGTCTTGATATCCTCTCTCTTGATCTTATGTATGTACGTCTTGATGTTACGAGTCTTGAGTCTTGATGTCTTGATGTCTTGAGTCTTCATGTCTTCTCGAGTCTTCAGGATATCTTGGTGATATCTTTGAGTCTTCATCTTTTGAGTCTTGATTTCTCGATTTCATCTTGAGTCTTGATTTCTCGATTTCTCTTTGAGTCTTGATTTCTCGATTTCATACTAAAAACTTTAGTTTCTCGGTTTCATCTTTGAAACTTGAAACTTGATTTCTTTAGAAACTTCTTGAGTCTTGAAATCTTGAAATCTATCTGATCTATATCATTGACTATACCGCACGTGCGAGATAACATCCCGAACACTCTAAAAAATAATCTAACTCAACTATCAAGATTATCCCTGAACATGTCATACTCGGGGTTTTGGGATCTAATCAAAATCTTCTTTTATTAAATTCATCTCCCAACAATTTCCCCTTTTTGATGATGCGAAAACCATCTTGTTACGTAAAAACACTTAACCTATACTCGGGTTTTGATTTTTTCCTATTACAATACAAGAATGGTAAATCTCAATAATTTCATAATAAATCTCCTAACAATTTCTTCAAAAACAATCATAAGGCATATCAAATATAAAAGACATGTAAAAAGATAATGAGATATTATCTTTGAGCATAAAAAAGATAAAGTTCCATTGATGTATGATAGAATGTTACAGTTTACAATGAACTTATCAGAAAGTAAAGACAAAACGATAAAGAAATTACAAGAGTCTTCAGTCTTGGTCTTCAGTCTTCTTGATCTTCAGCTCTAGCTCTTCAATTCTCTTCTTCAACCTCATCCACAGGCACTTCAAGGTTGAACATCCCATAATACCTCTTCTTCAGTGCATCTCTCTCCTTGATGATATCAGGGTTGTTACCTGTCGAGGCCTAAACCGGATGGCATATTGAGCAATTTCCTGAGATATGGTTGTTTCATTTACCAAGCCATTCTCTAGCCTAGGAGCACGGTATGAGTATGGACCAGGGGCAGTGATCTGAACATTTCCTTCATCCGTGAGATTAATCCAACTTTGTAAGTACTTCGGATAGAAGGTCAGCAGATAATCAATGAAGGCTTCATTAGGATCTGAGCTCTCTCTTCTCCATTCTCTTAGCACTTCATAGTAAAACCAGAATGTTCTTTTGATCTCTTCCCAAGCATCATTGAATTGGATTGGCATCCACTTATCAATGTGCGGCCACTTCTGTGCTTTAGTTGTCCCTCTCCTTTTGCTAAGGAACTTTCTGAAACCACTTATGCGCTTCTGCTCTTCTTCCTTCTTTTTCCTTATCAAAGGCACTCCTGAACCTGAAGCAGTAGTTTTCTTGGCTTGTTCGACCTGAAGTGATCTCAGAGCTCTCCTCGTATTGAAGACTTCTTTCTCTGGTTCCTCCTCGAGACTCTTCTAACTCCATTATCGGCTTTCTCACGAGTTGGCTTAAAGCCTTAGCCCTTTTCTTCTCGGGTTCAACAAAGCGCCCACACCTTCCTTTTGATAGGTTGCTCGCTCGAACAGCTTGTTCCAACCTTTCTTCTAGCACTCAGTTTTTCAGCAACTACTTCTTGCATGGTTTCCTCATAAACATGAGTGTAGACAGACTTCTCCACCTTCTTGAATTTTTGCTTTTCAGTGGCTTCAACTTCCTTCAAGGCTTCAGCAATGTTCTTCTTTTCAGCCTCCTTGTCTGCCTTTCTTTCCAAGGTGTGTGCCAATAATACTCTCAGGTCAGCTCCGGGCCTTTCCCCATTCTTGGCATCATACCTTGGCAGAAGTTTAGATAGTGCAGTGTCCATATGATATTGTTCCTTGCTGACACTTCGCACCT
This sequence comes from Stenogyne calaminthoides, assembly GCA_037126765.1. NCBI lineage: Eukaryota > Viridiplantae > Streptophyta > Magnoliopsida > Lamiales > Lamiaceae > Stenogyne > Stenogyne calaminthoides. Next base: position 12,498,469 of record JBBCBC010000017.1, on the reverse strand, counting down.
CTCCCGCCAACTGGTCTTGCTCTTCTTCTAGCCTCATCAGGTGGTTCTTCGCCACAGAGAACTCTTCAGACATTTGTGCAAACTGGTTGGAGAGAGCATCTTTAAACATCTCTGTCATTTTGGTCATGAGCATGGAGCCCATTTCCTCAACAGTATTCTTGATCAGAAGATCATTCTTCTCCACCAGCTTGGCTTCTAGAAATGCAGTTCTTTCCTGATACAACTGCTTCAGCTCTGCACTTAGCTCAGTTTTGACTCCATCTATCTTTCCTTCCATGGCAGTCATCTTGTCAGTCAGAGAAGTCTGAAGCTACATCAGGTCTGAAGTAGAACTCAGACTTTCCATCTTCTGGGACTGGTTGGCCAATGCCTCTTCAATCTGAGCCACTTTGTCCACGATTGGCACAACCTTGTCCAGCTTCTCCACAATGGGAGTGAGATCAATCTCTGGAGCATAGAGAATTTGCTGGTTGCTCTGCCTGAGTCTCAGTCTCTATCTGAGCTTCGGTCTCAACCTGAGCTTCAGTATCAGCCTGAGCTTGGGTTTACACCTGAGCCTCAGTCTGCATATCAGACATTACAGAATTAAAGATAGAAACTTCAGTAGCCTTGGCATAATTTTTAATAGTGCCAAAAGTTACCTGAAGAGTACTAACTCCAGTCTAAGGATGTGTGACATCAGGCTCTCCAGCATCAGTACTATCCTTCTCCATCTGAGATTGACTCTCATCATTCCCCTGTTGGTCCCCATCTTGGTTTTTATCTTTGGAGCTCGGGGCACCAACATCGACTTTCCCTCTCGTGAAAGCTTCCTCCTAACCAGCTCATCAAAATCTGACACTTTCATCCTGAGCTTGGTTTTTCTGAACCCGGAGAACTCAGTTAAAACTGCTATCTCCTCATTCCACGAGTCTTCACCTCTGAATGAAGCAATGTTGAGCATTTCAGGTAGAGTCTGGTTGAGAATGTAGACTGTTGACCTCAGTCTGAAGAAGAGATCCTGAAGGTCAGGATATGTGCTTAGCTTCGGTACACATCGAAGATGAACCATTCCCCTTGCTTCCGCCACTCGGTCTCTTCCGCCGCCCTTCTTGACCGGGCTCTCGTTCGATGGGAATTTCTTACGGCGATCAAGGAATGGATCACTCAGGGAGCTCATCAAGATTCACAGACTCGAGGCTCGTTTGCATCGAGGATTAGGCGGCAACTCCTCCTCAGTTGGAATCTGAGCTTGCTCTGAGGATTGAGTAGACACTTCCTCAGTTGGAATCTGAGCTGGCTCTGAGGTCTGAGGTCCTTTGAAGATTTCTTGAGATAATTTATCTGTGCTAAGCTACGTCTCAAGAACCTCAGAGAAGACTTGCTCCTCAGTTTGCTCCTGTGCCGTGGATATAACTTGAGCCAATACTTGTAAAGGCGATTTCTGAGCTTTCTGGCCCTCAGGTTGTACCTCCTCAGGCTCGCTCACCTCCTCCTCAGTGGAAATCAACATCCTTCTGCGCTTGGGAGCAAGGGTTTTCTTCTTCATTGCTTCTCCCTTCTCCCTCTTCACCTCCATCAAAGCCTTCCCCCTGGCTTGATGGGCTTCTTCAGCAGCAGCAGTTGATTCCACTTTCTTCTCTTTCTTCCCTTTCAAAGTCTTTCTTGTTGATGTAGGCTTGAACATGACTTTAGACTTTGGGAAGGGTGAGGAGTTGGCAAATATGTCTTCTTCCTCTCTGCACATTTCCAAAATAAAAGTTATTTTGGTTGCATGAAGAATTTTGCCTTTGATTACCACCGATCCATCCTCCTTCTTGATCTGCTTGGCCTGGTCACTCACCACTCTGATCAAATATTTCAACCAATTGAAATCTGTGGTGGGTGAGTCCTCTATAGCAGCCATCAATCTAAGTTTTGGCGTCTTTGATCTGCTTTCAAAACTTCACGATCGCTCATTATACATTTCTTAACTATATCTAGCAAAACTCTGTATTTCGGCTTCAAATGCCGTTTATTCAATGTAGCCTCAAACTTAATAGGATGCTCTATTATCCTATCAAGATATTCCTGCTCCCGACCCAACATATAAGTCTTGGGATCCTCACCTCTATCACACAACTCAAATACATCATTTAAATTTTTGGGGATTATATACAACTCCCGTACAAAATCTACGTATTTAGAGCTATTTTTCTAGATGGGAAGCGATGTCGAGACTCGATACAATCCTCGTCATCTAATCTCAGATTCGAAATAAACTCTATTACCTCCTTAGAGTATTCGGCTTCCGATTGGTTTGCAACAAGATTTGTGAGCTTTGCAATCTGTATCATATGCAGTGTCTCTTCTTCATGGGTTGCATTTGTTGAGCTTTCGAGCGACACCACATACTCGTACCATGGCTTGTTGGAAATAGCCAGTTTATCATAAATTGAGAAAGTCATTTTGAGGATTTTTGAAGTGTAGGGTTTTGGGATGATGAAGATTTAAAATGAAAGGGTTTTGAATTTTTGCGAGTGTTTTTTGGAGACGAAGGTTAATGAAATAGTGCTTGAATGGCTTTTCAAATGAATATATAGAGTGAGTTAAATGGGAAATCGTATTGATTGATTAAAATCAATCGGTTAAGATTGATCACCGACTAATCGGGTATCTTGAAAGGGCGATCTCACGAAAAAATCGCTGCCATTTTAACCTTATTGGTGATTAATTGAATCAGAGCAATTAATGACTGTTGACCTTCTTCGGCATTTCAAAGGTCCCGCCCAAAAACATTCCCTTCAGGTGTTTAGTATTTATTGCTTATGATTACTGAGATTCAGTTAAGCAATAAATGAATTGCATGAGTCATTACTTCTTCAGACTAATTTTCCTCTATCAGTCTTACTGAGTATTGACCTTGATAAAATGTCGATTATGATCTTGAAATCTTGAATGAGTTGATATAATCTTTGATCTTGAACTTGATACACTTTGAGTTTCCCAAGACTCAGTTCAGTATTTCTAATTTTATCCTGAGTTTCTCAGTAGAATTCTGAGAAAACTCCATGCATCTGAAAACCTTCAATTTTTCAGATTTACTCTATACACCTGGATCCAACATCCCTAATTCAACTGATAGTTCCTGAAATCTTGATTCAGCCAAAGGTTTAGTCAAGATATCAGCTCTCTGCTTATCAGTATGAATCTTTTCCATCTTGATGTCCTTCTTCTCTACATGATCTCTGATGAAGTGATGTCTGATATCCACATGCTTACATCAGGTGTGCAATACCAAATTTTGTGAAATAGCAATAACACTATTATTATCACAAAATATTGGTACTTCACTGGCTACAATCTTATAATCCCTTAATTGTTGTGCGAGGCGAAAGAATCATACTACTGTGACTTCCTATGACCATGTATTTGACTTCATAATCTTGGTTGCTCTTTGAGGGACTGTTTCTTTGAAAACCGGGATATCGACTTACTTCGAGAAATTGACAAGTTCTGTGGTGGACTTCGCATCAATTCTATACCCTCCATAATCAGCATCTGAATAACCAGTTAATTCAAGGTTGTCATCAGCTGGATACCATAATCCTCTATTCACTGTGCCTTTAAGATACTTCAGTATCTTTTTAGCAGCCTCCATGTGACTAGCCTTAGGATTAGCTTGGTATCTTGCACATATCCCAACAACAAATGTTATATCGAGCCTACTTGTCGTGGGATAGAGCAATGATCCAATGATCCTCTATAATCGGTGTGACTTCTTGATTTGCCTTGAGATCGGGATCCATCTTGTAGTTAGTATTCATGGAATTCTAACTCGCATTGCAATCTGTACACCATACTTTGCAATCGGATCTCTGGTGTACTTTTTGCTTGGTTGATGAAGATTCCTTCCTTTGATTGTTTCACTTGAAGTCGAAAAAGAAATTCATCTCCCCATCATAGACATCTCAAACTTTCCTTTCATCGATGTAGAAAACTTTTTCACACAACCCGATGATTTGGAGATCCAAAAATGATGTCATCTACATAAATCTGAACTAGTAAGATATCTTCCCCATCTTCTATCCGAACAAAGTCCTATCAACAGTTCCTTTGATAAAACCATGGTCGAAGAAAGCGAAAAAGTGGTATCATACCATGCTCAGGTGCTTGCTTAAGACCATACAAGGATTTTCCGAGCTGTACACTTGGTCATTCTACATGCGAAACCGGGAGGTTGTTCCACATAAACCTCTTCCTTAAGCACACCATTCAGAAAATGCACTTTTCACATCCATCGATGGTACTGAACTTCATGTGGGTAGCATATGCAAGAAAACAATCGATGGCTTCTAGTCTTCTGTGCAATGCAAAAGGTTTCATCATAGTCCAAGCCTTCTTCTTAGGAATAACCGTGTGCAACTAGCCTTGTCTTGTTTCTTACAATGTTGTTGTTCTCATCTCTTTTATTCTTGAATACCCACTTGGTTCCAATAACATTGTGCCTCTCAGGCCTATCCACTAGCTCCCATACTTCATTCCTTGAGAATTGATTCAGCTCTTCTTGCATTGCAGTAATCCAATAAGAATCTTGTAGAGCTTCTTCAATCTCAGTAGGCTCTTTCTCTGATAGGAAGCAGCAGAATAGTGCACTTTCACCATGGAACCTTCTTGTCTTAACACCATCAGTTAGATCACCCACAATCTGACTTGTAGGATGACTATCTAACCAACTTCTTATGGTTGTTCCCCCTTCAATAGGATCCTCAACATTAGAAATGTTAGGTTCAGGCAGTTCATTAAACTCAGGGAACAACAGAAAAAGAGAAAGGGAATCATCTTCCTCAGGGAAAATTCCATTCAGAACATTGTCAGAGACATTTGTTCCCCTTTGGTTGATAGATTTAGAAATTGCCTCAGCTGTGACCACATCTTCATTGGCATCACATACCTGAGTCTGAACTGGTGTCTGTTCAGATTGGTCATCTTTTGTGTGTTGGCTTTCTTTCAGTGGAGAATTTCCATCCTGAGTCTCACCATCCCGAGTTCCATCCTGAACTTCTTTGTCTGAGTCTGAATCACTTCATTCATAAAAAGTAACTGACTTCTTCTTTTCAGGTTCAGAGGATGTTTTGTCATTCTTTTTCAGGCTTAGTCTGGTTATTCTCTTGGTCAGTTCTCCTGCATCATGTTCCTGTTTCTTCTGAACACAAGTAGATTCATCAAAAACAACATGAGGTGTTTCTTCCACAATAAAGAGTCCTACTGATTGTAAACTCAAGGCTTTACTAACTTCGAGAATATCCTAAGAATATTCCTTCATCGGCTTTGCTATCAAATGTTTTCAACCCGATCTTTACCATTATTGTGTATGAAACACTTGCAACCAAACACACGAAAAGAAAAGAAACAAAGAGGCTTCCTTTCATTCCAAAACTTCGTATGGTGTTTTGCCTTGACTCTTGGTCGAGATGGATCTGTTTTGAGAATAGCATGCGGTGTTGATGACTTGACCCAAAAATCTTTTAGGAATATCGACTTGATTATCATGGTCCTTGCAGCTTCTTTTAGAGTCATGTTCCTTCTTTCAGCAACACCATTTTGTTGAGGGGTCCTTGCAGCTGATGTTTCATGAGTTATTTCATTTGTTGCACAATAATCAGATATAATATGGTTGATAAATTCAGTTCCTTTATCTGGTCTGATTTTGACCACACTCAGATTCTTTTCAATACTGAGCAGTAATTCGGGCAGTTTTATCTGAGTCTCTTTCTTACTGAGTAAGAATATGACCCATGTATATCTTGAGTAATCATCAACTACCACTAGTGTATATTTCCTGCCATTTGTGCTCACTGGTGTTACTGGACCAAAAAGATCCGTATGCAACAATTGAAGTATTCTCTCAGTAGAAATATCTACTTTGCTTTTAAATGATGCTCTAATTTGTTTTCCTTTTTGGCACGCATCACAAACATGTTCTTTACTGAACACTTCATTTGGTAACCCTCACAAGTGCTAATCTTGCAAGTTTGTTCAGGGTTTTGAAATTCAGGTGATTCATCCTTTTGTGCCACAACCAACTGGTATCTGTGGAACTTTTTGCAACCAAACATGTATCTTTAGGAGTTGAACTCCAATCAGCAAGATACACATTTCCTTTTCTAGTACCAGTTAGTAGTATTTTCTGTGAGGTATCATCTTTCATATAACATAAGTTCTTTGAGAACTCAACATTAAATCCCTTGTCACAGAATTGGCTTATTGAAAGAAAGTTATGCTTCAAACCAGATACATATGAAACACCATGGATATGAACTGAATCGATTTCCAAAGTTCCATATCCTTCAGTCTGTCCTTAGGAGTTGTCTGCAAATGTGATCTGAGGGCCTCTTTGCTCTACATAGTCCTTTGAGTATTTGCTTGTATCTGTCATATGTCTTGAACATCCACCGTCAAGATACCATCTGGCCAGTGTCATTTCATCTCCACTCATCGGTCTTTATGTGACCTTCAATCACTCACATTGCCACTTGTTTTTCACACAAAAGCAGATCAATTTTAGGTACCCATTTGGTGTAGGGTCCTACCGGAGTTAAATTACCTTTTGGAATCCAAATCTGCCTAACAACTCTAATTACTTTAGAGTGGCTGATCTGTCTTCCATAAACATCTACATACACATTTACCACTCTAGGTGCCTTAGCAGTATCCTGTGTATGAGTGCTAGCCTTGGCATGAACATGAGCCTTAGAATTTTTCTTGGAGTGCAGGGCTTTTTGTTCCATTGCTTTGGCTTTTTGTCTTTTGATCTTTGTCTTTGTTGACTTAGGTTCGGGTAACCTTTACCCTTAAGCAAGTGGGGTTTGGGTTGCTGTCTAAAATTAGGGGCTTCGATGTCGAGGACTTGGTCTTTTTCGGTTGAGAATGTCTCTGGCAGAGTGTTTCTCTTCTAAAAATTCCTCTGTTTGGTTCAATCTTGAGATCTCTTGAGTTTGCATTCTTAGCTTTGAGGCTTTGAAGTACTAACACGAAAATTTCCCTCTTGGTGGTCGGGTTTTCTAGCCTTTTCCGAGGTCAGGCTTTCTTACGAACATTCGGTTTTTTATGGAACCATAGGTCTTTTTCCTTTGTCTAAAACTTTGGGCATTTCTTGATCAGAAGAGTAGGTGCCACTTGTTTAACAAAAGATCTTCTTAGTCTTTACTAGATCACGACGTTCGGATGACCTTGTGAGGTTCCCCACTGGAATGTATCCCAATCCAGATTTTTATAGTGGCGGTCTCGATAACTCTGAATTTCATCTATTACTTTAGATCACGAGAATTCAATAGAGTTAGCTTTCTCTGCAAGACTATCCTCACATTTTTTGTAGAGTTTCATGCTTCTCGGAGAGGTCATTGAACTTAGTTACGATCAATTTGAATCTCCTCAGTGGATTTCTCTAGTTTTCCATTTAGGGTCTCTATCAACTTTTCTTTCTCTGAGAGTTGTACTTTCAGAACATCTAGTTCATCAATAGTTATCATTAATTGAGAAGTGGTCTCAGCATTACTAGAGTCTTTCCACTTAAGATTTTCAGCAATCAATTCTTTGTTCTGCTCTTGAGTTTCATTCAGCAGTTCTTGTAAAACAGCATAGTCCTTCATAAGACTCTCAAAAGAATCCATCAGGTCAAATTATTTGTTTTCACGGTGGAACTTGATAACTCATGTGCTTGTGTAGGAGCAACAACAGAGATAGAAGAATTTACCTCCTCCACAGCCATTAGACAGATGTCATCACTGTCACTATCTGAGAACATTTCATCTGAAGAGCTGGAACCTTCTTCAGAGTGTTCTTCCTCTGCAACCATGGCTTTCTTACTGGAGAACTTCTTGTCTCTCTTTGCTTGCCTTTCTTTTATCTCCTTAGCACTTAGGTCTGGAAGTCATACTGAAAATGACATTTCTTTTGGCAGTTATAGCATCTGTTGGAATCATCATCCTGATCACTTTCTTCCTTAGACTTGGAGTCCTTCTTTTTGGATGAAGATCCTTCAGCTTTCAGGTCTTTTCTCTTCTCAGTGGATCTGTCCTCAGCTTTAGAATCTTTCTGGTACCTGTGATTCCTGTAATATTTTTTATATTTTTCATATCTACTATTAAGCCTTTCAAACCTCCTTGCCATCAGTACTAGCTTATCCTCTAGCTCATCCTGATATTTAGCAAGGGAGTTCTCAGACTCTCTAGTTTTACAGGTTTTATCCTTGGCTTTGAAAGCCACATTTTTACTAGATGAAGAATCATCTTTGCTGTCAGCTTTCTTTGATTTCTTATCAATAACAAACTCATAAGCTTTATTTCGAGAAGACTTGTTGATGCGGCATTTGAATCAATGTTCTTTGTGTTTTCAATCACCACTGCATGAATATCCCATTTCTTAGATAGACCTCTAAGAATTTTCAATGCTACTTTTCTTTGTGGATATCTCTTTCCAAGTGCATTCAGATCATTCATTATACTAGTGAAACTGACTTCCAGTCTGTCAATAGATTCACCATCTTCCATTTCAAAACTATCAAACTTTCCAATTGCAACTGAAAGTTTGTTCTCTTTAATGTGATTTGTGCCTTGGCACATTACAGCTAGTGTATCTCATATTTCTTTGGCAGTATTACAATGAGAAATCATTCCCATAACACCATCATCAATAGTGTTATATAGTGTATCTTTGGTAATATAGTCTAGATTGACTAACTTCCTCTCCTCAAGAGTAAGTTGATCATCAGACTTAGGAAATTCAGTCCTGGGATCATTTCTCTCATTTCTGTAACTCTGGGATTCACCACAGTGAATTGGAATGGTCCTTTAGAGATCACTCTCCACATACGTTCATGCTTAGAATACAGGTGAGCCTGCATTCTCAATCTCCACAAATCATAGCTCTCTACTGAGAACATGGGAAGTTTCTTAGAAGGCATTATGTCTGACCCTTTTAAGATTTCAGCAAATAAGATCTGTTCAGATAGACCACAAGAATCTTTTAGCAAATTAAACTCTGGCAACCAAAGTAAATGGTCAAGCGAACCACTGCTCTGATACCACTTGTTGGTCCCGGTGCAAACGAGTCTTACACGTGTATGGGGGGAATACACGTGTAAAGTGATTTTAAAACTTTTTCTTCACTAAGGTCAGATGGGTCAGGTTGTCCTAATGATTTGGTCTTGAGAAGCACAGATCGCCCTGAGTCAAAGTCTACCTCAGACAGTGATCTTGAGCTGCTTTCAGATACCTCAGATAATCCCAACTGATCCTGAGTTTTAAGAGATACTGAGCTTGCTTGAAAAGCTACTCAGATGTGCGGAATGGTTGGCCCTAAGTTTATACTCGTTTTATACTTTGCTGAAAACCTTCTTTTTAATGGAATAGTGATTAGGGCTGTGATTCAGTTAGATGCAACTTCAGCGGATTGAGTCCAACTGAGTATCAGTGAAAATATACTTTCAGTTAAAGATATGCAACAGATAATCAAAGCAAAACAGAAAGCAAATAACACAGCAAGTTATAGTGGTTCAGAGACTCAAGCTCCTACGTCCACTCTCTCTGATCTCTTCAGAGAAATTCCTTAATCACCTCCTAAGGTTTTCTGACTACCTCTGTAGTTTACTAACCTTTCTATTTTGAGTTTTCTGACTACCTCTGTAGTTTACTTACTCAAAACACACATAAAACTTTACACTATCCAAGATAGTTTACTCACTTCTTCTCTGAGTTTTAGGACTACCTCAATGTAGTTTACTAACTCTTTACAACTCCAACTCACCAACAATCACACTCAAACTACCTTACAAAGGGTTTGGGGTTTCTTGGTTGGTTTCCAACTAGGATGAGATATCCTTTACAATTAAGTACAATGCAAAGGCTAGGATATCTCTACTAAGCTATGGATATATCTTATCAAAACTAGGCTTAGTGAGTGAGCTCTCTTCAATATAAAGAACTTGGGAAATTCTTGGGTTTTCGAGTGCTTCAACTTGCAATAATAAGTTTGAGCTCTTGAGTTGCTTACAAATTTCCCGTAACCTTCAATGTAGATGGTCACGAGTATTTATAGGCAGTCACCAAGGTCACTCTTGAAAAACTATCCGTTGGAAGAGATAGCTTCATGAGTTTCCTCTTATGGTGTGTGATGAACGGCTATTTTTATGGTTTTAAACTCCCTAGCATGTTTTAGTAAATATGCTTTTCATGCAGCCACTTTACCACTTTTTGCAGTCTGGAACATAGTATTACTGACATGCTTTAGTGACCTGTCGCTTTCAGTGTCAGTAAAGTATAGTATTGTCTTCCTCTTATTGGCTGTTGTCTTCAGTTAAATATAGACAAACATAACGACTCTTTTTGGTCAATATCTCTGAGTGATATAACCTTAACAACACTTAGTTTTAGTTCCTTTTGTCTGCATGAGAATGTCTTGGGCAATATCTATTTTTCTGAGTAATCGCGTTTTTCTCAGTATTGTATCCTTCAGATAGATATTTTTAGTGCCTCGGAACATTCAGGTTATACTGAGCATTCAGTATATTACTAAGTCTTCGACAATTCTTGTGTCTTGATATCCTTTGTCTTGATCTTGATCTTACGTGTCTTGATGTTACGAGTCTTGAGTCTTGAGTCTTGATGTCTTACGAGTCTTCCACGATATCTTGGCCGATATATTGAGTCTTGATTTCTCGGTTTCATCTTTGAGTCTTGATTTCTCGATTTCCTGGCTGAGTCTTGATTTCTCGATTTCATCTTTGAAACTTGATTTCTCGATTTCATCTTGAAACTTGAAACTTGTTTCATATTGAAACTTCAGTTTCTTCAGAAACTTACTGAGTCTTCAGAATCGTCATAATCTATCATGATCTATATCTGCTTTTATCTGTCTCGAGATAACAACTTTGAACACTCTAAAAAGCGGATCACGACTCAACTATGAAGATTATCTGAACATGTCATCTTTCGGGGTTTTGGGATCTAATCAAAATCTTCTTTATTAAATTCATCTCCCAACAGCAAATCACAGCGGAAATTGAAAAACATCTAGCATAATCGAATCAGAGGGATTCATTAACTGATACCATATTGAATCTAAGAAGATTTCATGATATAAACTGGAAAAATGGACTCATAGATTGCAAAAGTATTTACAAAGTGAGGTCTTCTCTTATTAATAGAGAAGAAAAGAGGAAGAAAAGATGTAACTGAAAAAACTACCTAACTAACTAAGTCAAGATAAGTTTGACTGACTAATAAAGAGACAAAAAGGCATTTAATACCTTTACATAATACAACTGATATTGTGACTATAACTAATACTCAGTACCAACTAATACTATATACAGAAAAGTATGTAAAACTAAGTAAAACTTATACTGGATCTTATTATATTCAAATTCCATAGTTAAATAAATTGTCCCAATTTTTAATTAATGTAATTGCAAATTTACCCGATTTTTTTTATCTACTTGGTATTGACCTACCTATTTGTAGGTTGAAGTGGAATTGGTTGTGGGGCACAATCCGGCTTAGGTGTAATAATGAGAATTCCGTGCATTTTTTTGTCATATGAAAACGATAGGGACGAGATTTTTTAGAAAAGTTGGCCAAATGTAATTTTGCAGTCAAAATCGTGATGGGACTAGGGTCAACGTTCTTAATCTATGTACCTGCTAATAGTGTACAGCTAGATTCGGTGGTTCACAACCAAAGCTTTGTTTCATCCATTTTGGAAGGATGGTGTATAGTTTACTCAGTTGCATCCAAATGCACCGTGCATTCAGAGTGTATTGTTATACTGAAAAATACAATTTATTTACAATTAATCGTGTAATTATTAATATAAAAAATTTAATTACATATTTTAGTATAAATAAATTGCATCTTTCAGTATAATAAGTTGCACGTAAAATGCACTATAAATTAACTTAGTTTCAAATTTCCAAAATAGTGTGTTGCACGAAATAAATTGTGTAATTAAGAAAGAAATTTCATTATAAAGAAGTATGAAATGTAAAAAGAGCACACCTGGAAAAAGAGCTGCCACGTTAGTCTTTTAACTATCAAACTTAATTAATACACCGCACGCCGATTTTTTGCATCATATTTTGCATAGCATGCTTTGTTCTTTTGTTTTTGTTTATTAATATATAACTTTATTAGTTCAACTTAATTGAAACCTTTTTCCACAGTCTAAATTTTCTTTTTCGTTCAACATCTTAGAACTTGCATGCATGCCAAATTATGCCACGTAATCTTGTATAAACCGTTGAGTGAGTCGGTACGTGGACAATTCCTTTATTAATACTCCCTACGTCCCGATATGTTTGTCTCATTTCTTTTGGTTGGATAGTTTAAGGAATAATATTAAAATAATAGATAGTGAGTTTTTATAGTATTTAATTGATGAAAAGTGAAGATATGTGGGGTAGTTGGGATGAAAAGTAAGGGGAATAATATTAAAATAATAGATGGTGGAGTGTTATTTTTTCTTTTTATGGACTGGGACAAACATAGCGGGACGCCCATAAAAAGAAAGTGGAACAAATATAGCGGGACGTCCATAAAAGAAAAGTGGGACAAACATAGCGGAACGGAGGGAGTATTATTTTTTTTCCCTCTTTTTGGCCCAAGATCTAATTCTTAGAGACTAATCAAGCCGTTTGCGAATTATTCGAGATTTGACTTTAAAAATCAATTTATTTTAGTTGAAAGTCTGTTCCGAAAGAGTCTTCATAGATTGCCGAAGATTTAATAGCTAGGTGCGAATTAATTTCAAATATTTTCAAATCGTGTTCAGCCTCCACCTCATGAACTCACTCAGCATCTCTCTAAAGAAAAATGATGTCGAATGATTTACCAAATAATAAATTGATGTTGAATTTTTTTTATGTAAACAAGAACAATTGAATTGCATTTTATGTGTACTTTTAAACATAGTAATACTTTTTAAAATGTAACTCCAAAGTATTAGTATTATAAAGTTACCGTTACAAATTAATTGTACATTAAAACTGTTTTACATATATATAAAATCGATTACTTATTGATTCAAGTTAATTATCGATCCTCGAGATAAATTATGTAGTTCTGACCCTGTCCTTGGTCCGAGCTGATCAGAAAACAATATTAAATTTATGCCACTTGCCAAGTAATTTGTGCACATTCATTATCTTGAATTTTCTCACAGTTACTATATACAATTGCAATTCGTATTCTGTAATGCAACTGTCCCCCAACTTGCAAATTCTACATAAAATAATTAATTGAGAAAAAGAGAAAAGGACATAAAGATAAGTAGTGAGAAAATACTCTGAAGTTAATATTTTTGTGCCTAAAGTGCAATTCCAGGTGGAGCGCCAGTTATTAAACTCAAAATTTTATTTTTTTTAAAGCAAAGATGAAATTACATTAACAAAGTACAAGGAATACGTACTCTAATCACATTAAATACACAAATATCTAGCTGATTTAAAAAATCGATGGTAAACATTCTAGAGGTTGGTTTTCCTAAGAGACAAACAGAACTGAGAAAGATAGCGGGTAATTTTTTCATCTAAAAGTTTATCCAACAAATACATAGTTTCTTTGAAGACGACCTGGTTTCTGGACTTCCAGATTTTTCAGATAGTGTCTTGCCAAATCAAACTCATCACTTTCCTTCGAGTAGCGAGTGCTCAGTTTCTACGAATTCCTTAAAATGGTCCATCAAAGAGGTCGAATAGGATGTTGATTTCCCAAGCCAAGTTGAAACTGCCTCCCAAACTAAAAGTGAATACGGACATGTAACAAGAAGATGTATTGACGATTCTTCCATTTTCATCATAATCATCATCTCGTCTCTACTGGATTTTGGTTTTATTTAATTCCCCACTTGCCTCCACATTAACATATACTTAATTAAATAAAAATCCATTTAACCGAGAGTCATTAGCGATCTAAAATCTGTTTAATTAAACTTCTCATGATACTTTTTCGTTTGAGTTCGTTTTACAGATTTTATCTATATATCACTTGAATAGTTTAGGAGCTATTGCACAATTGATAATATAATATATATGAGTGGGTCTCTTGTTAATCAGGTTTTGAAAAATTGAGTCCAATTTTGAGTGAATATAAAATTAAAATTTTCAAATATTATTACCAATGATTTCATAACCTGTTTGAACCGGCCGGTTCAACCGGGTTGAACAGGGAACCGGTCGGCAAACCGGTCAAAAAAAGCCCTAATAACCGCTTTTCAGGTTGAACCGGTTTGAACCGGTCAAAACCGGAAAAAACCGGTTCAACCGGCGAACCGCCTAACCGGAAAAAACCGGTTTTCACCTTTTTTTAAAAATATTTTTAAACTACTTTCTCTCACATTTTCCTCAACACTTTTGATGTGGGATAAATGTATGAGGTGGGATAACCCTTTTATAATACTTCCTCTCACATTTTTTTCCAACACTTTCGATGTGGGATAAATGTATGAGGTGGGATAAAATGAACCAAGGTCCACATTCACCCCTTTTATAATACTTCATCTTACATTTTTCTTCCAACACTTTCGATGTGGGATAAATGTATGAGGTGAGAATAATATGAACCAAGGTCCAACTTCACCCCTTTTATAATACTTCCTCTCACATTTTTTCCCAACACTTTCGATGTGGGATAAATGTATGAGGTGGGATAAAATGAACCAAGGTCCACATTCACCCCTTTTATAATACTTCATCTTACATTTTTCTTCCAACACTTTCGATGTGGGATAAATGTATGAGGTGAGAATAATATGAACCAAGGTCCTGTTGGGGAATGAGTTGCACAGATCTATTCGGGGTGAATATTTAAATACAAATTTAATTCTTTAATTGTTACTAGCATGAATTAATCCTGTATTAATTCAAATAATAATTGCAACAACATATCATGCATATAAAAAGCCACGTAAAACCTACGCATGCGGAATCTACGAGTTTACGCGAACGTACCTCTCGGGATGGCAGTGGCTTTGGTCGGACGGACTAACCAAAAGGACTTCCCAAGTATTCCCTTAGCCCTTGCTCGACAATCCGGTGGAAGGATACTCACGAACAATTAACAAAAGGAAAAAATAAACTTTGTTGCACCACTTATGTGGATTTGCTAATATTTCCAGCACATGAAATTGTACTTGGGAATGAACTAATCATCCCCTATTTATAAGAGGGGGGTTGGACGAAATTTTAGTGATATTTCAATGTGGGAAAAGACTTTTCTTGGTCACCAAGAAATCTTGAATATATCCCTTATATTCTTTTTTCCATAATTAAAATATTCCACAAAAATCTCACCTCCTCTATTATGGACAAAATTTTGAAATATTTAAGCAAGAATCCAAGATTTGGATCTTTTTGAATTTATGATATATTCTTGTATTTCAAGAAATACATATCTTCCATAATATATTTTCAAGAAAATCAAGAAAATCTTTCTTGCCCACTATATTTTCAAAATTTTTGAAAATTCCCTCATGAATAACCAAGTGGGAGATTTCTTGAATTTAATGAGATAATCTTGTATTCCAAGAATACATATATTCATTCCATAACAAAATTCAAAGAAAAACTTTCTCCCTCTTTTATCCATAATTTTCGAATTAATTAGAGAAATATTAAGCAACAATATTTATTTTATTTTAATCACCTTTTCAATTATTGGACTATATGTTGGGCTACTCAGGGGGCCTTTAGGAGAATTAAGATTGGACCTTCTAATGGATCTTGAATATCTAATATTGAGCCACAATATAATTCAAGCCCATAAATATTAATTAATCTCACTACATAATTAATATTGCACTATCCATCTTAACCCATATTACAGTCAATTGTCATTATTTCCCGTGTTTAAGATTATCTAACCCATTAATTAATTCAAGCCACTGAAATAGCTTTCCGTTAATTAATATCTTTTGTCCTTGGTCGAGGAACGGTTCAACATTATTATCCATACCGGAAACTAATTCCACTTGCAAGATTTGGTATGATAAAACTTATGAACCTCCCAAGGGCAAATCAAATCAAGCAAGCGTGCTTGCACACGATTCTTCTTCGTATTAAATCTTAGCAATCACATGTGACCAATAATATTGCCCAAGATAAAAAGTATTGAATCTCTCTCTTATTAGCTACCCATGATAAGTCAAAGCAATAGTTACCAATCCCACGTGATCCTATTTAAGGGGATTTAAGGTTAAGAAACAACGAACCACCGAGGTCTAATTCTTCCTTGTTCGATTATGAAGAACTTATCCTCCTCAGTAGGTCCTATTCAAATAAGATCACCATGCACTAGTGTAATCTCTTGGTCAAGACAAACCAATCGAGCCTTACACCTCAACCTTTCGCAATGGTTGTTCATTTCCATCTAGGTCGTGAATGGCGTACTTTTTTTAGTTACAAGGATTTGTTAATTTAATCTTCGTGATCTGGTATCACTAAATTAACTACAGTGTAACACGTACGAATTATTGAACAGTTATGCAAGAAATATATATAACATTCAATCATATTTAAAGCATCAGTGATAAACAATTTATTTCAGTAAATAAGTCTCGAAATTGGGTTTTATTTATACAAAGTAAAAGCATACTTTTTAGTATAATCCCAACAATCTCCCACTTATACTCAAAGTCTGCTTTTAAGTATACTACAACACGTCTCGAGTAGTCCGTGACATCTAATGTCACCTACACGAACCAATCTCCCACTTATACTCAAAGTCTGCTTTTAAGTATACTACAACACGTCTCGAGTAGTCCGTGACATCTAATGTCACCTACACGAACCTAATAATTTCTCCCACTTATACTCAAAGCAGTTAGCAAATCGTCTTGACACCCATTCAACTCACATGTCTCTCGAATGTATTCAGAGGCAGACGCTTTGTGAATGGATCTGCTAGGCTGTCCTCAGACGCTATCTTTGCCACATCTATATCTCCTCTCTAAACGATTTCTCGTATAAGATGTCTTTCCTTTAATGTGTTTGTTTGACTCGTGGACTCTTGGTTCTCTTGAATTTGCAAAATCTTTTAGCGGATATTGCTAGTCATATTCGAAACACCATCCAAGTCCACTAAGAAGATCTAGAGCCCAATCGGTTCTTTCACATTGCTTCACGTTAGCTACTTACCCGAGTCCCATGGTTGAGTCGGTGATGCATTTACGCTTCACACTGCGTCCATTTGATGGCTACACTTCCCAAATGGAAACACACTAACTGAGGCAGATAATTTATGGAATCTATATCTGATTGGAAATCCGAGTCTGTGTAGCCGATGGGGATTGGAGTATCTAACTGATAAATCAACATTCTATCCCGAGTTCTTTTTCGGACACTTGAAATGTTTTTAAACTCGTCGTCCAATGCGCTTTCCTGGGTTACTTTGATATCTTGCTACCATGCCTACGGCAAAGCGGATATCCCGGTCTCGTCTGCAAAAGAATGCATACATAAGGTTTAAACGGTACCGAAGCACAAGGAATACCTTTCATGTCATCTATCTCCTTTTCGTCTTAGGGAACATTTTCTTGGATAGATGGATTCCAAGTCTGAAAGGTACGAATCCTTTCTTGGAATCTTGCATGCTGAATTGTTTCAAAAACCAGTGTCTATGTATGAAACTTGCGATAACCCGATCATCCTTTTCTGGCGATCTCGAGTAATGTTGATCCCAAGGATATGTCCGGCTTTCCCTAAGTCTTTCATATCAAACTGTTTTGAAACCATGCCCTTACGTCTGATCACACCTTCACATCGTTCCCGATGATCACAATGTTATCTACGTATAGTACTAAGAATACCAATGCAGTTCCGATACGCTTCTTATACACACAACTTAAAAACTTGTTTTGATCAAACCCATAAGACTTTATTACATGATCAAAACTTTGGTTCCAAGCTCTGGATGCCTGTTTGAGTCCGTAAATGGACCTCTTGAGCTTACAAACTTGGTGTTCTTGGCCTGTTTCAATTAAGCCTTGGGGTTGTTGCATATGGATCTCTCCATCAAGACTTCCGTTAAGGAAAGCTGTCTTGACATCCATTTGCCAGATTTCAAAGTCGAAAATGCGCAGCAATCGATAAGAGAATACGGATGGACTTAAGCATGGCTACGGGCGAAAAAATTTCCTCATAATCGATCCCTTTCTTTTTGAGTATAACCTTTCGCCATTAGTCTTGCTTTAAAGGTTTCAACCTTCGCGTCCAGTCCTCTTTTCCTCTTATATACCCACTTTCATCCAATGGGTTTGACCCCATTAAGTGGTTCGACTAGCTCCCACACTCTATTATGAAACATAGAACCCATTTCGGCTTTCATTGCTGTTTGCCAAGAAACTGCATCCTTATCTTGGAGTGCCTCGTCATATGTGCATGGGTCTGATTCCGGAAATCAAGTCCGAGGACTCTCCTATTCCCATGAATCTCTCGGGCTGTCAAACAACCCTCCCACTACGACAAGGCTCCGGTTGTGAAAACGTATCGTTTGGTATATCATCTAGTACAGTCGGCACTGAGGTTTGCCCTTTAATCTTATTTAAGGTAATCTCACTTCTGGGTTTTCTTTGGTTCATATAGTCTTCTTCCAAAAATCTAAAGTGGGTGTTGTTAACCACCTTTTGATCTTCGGAACTACAGAACATACACTCTTTTGTTTCCTCGGGGTATCCTACAAACAAATTTTTAATTCGATCGAGGATCCAACTTACCAGGAACTTCTGGTCCAACATGTAGGCCGGACACCCCAAAGTTCTCATGTGTCTCATACTAGGCTTGCGCCCGGTCCACAATTCTTTGGGAGTTTTGGGAACCGATTTGGATAGTACCAAGTTCAGAATGTAAGTTGCTGTTTTCCAAGGCATGACCCCAGAACGACTCGGGAAGATCCGTATAACTCATCATTGATCTAACCATTTCCAAAATAATTATGTTCTTCGCTCATAAACCCCATTTTGTTGAGGGGTTAAAGATGCGATGAGTCGATATACAATCCTTCATCGATAAGTAGTACAAAAACTCATCGCTGAGGTATTCGCTTCCACGATCAGATCGTAGAGACTTGATACGTTTTTCCATATGATTCTCTGCTTGAGCCTTAAATTCTTTAGAATTTCTCAAAGGTCTCAGATTCATGCTTCATAAGGAAAATGTACCTTGAGTAATCATCAATAAAATTACTCATAACCTCCTATTGCTTTGGTTGACATTTGACTACATACATCTATGTGAACGATCTCTAACACTTCTTTAGCCTCATTCCCCTTGGCTCCAAATGCCATCTTGGTCATATTATCCTTCAAACATGATTCGCAGGTTGGAATCGATTCAACTTGGAGACGCTCCAGTGAACCATCTTTCACCAACCTTTGGATCCTCTTTGGATTTATATGACCTAATCTTAGATGCCAAAGAAGTGTCTCGTTCACGCCTAATGAACGTTTTTTTTTTCTAAAGCAGATTAATGTGTTATAGGATACATTTAAGTGAGTGGTGTGCCTGATTAATTGTATAGAGATTTTCCATCAATGTCCCGTATAACAGATACACTCATCATTTCAAAAATGATGTCATTCTTATTAGAAGAAACTTAGTGTCCTTTAATCGAATTTTAGAAACTGAAAGTGAATTCTTTCTAAAACTAGGAACACAAAGATAATCTCAAAAAACGTTATCTTCAAAAGATAGGTGCACTTGTCCCACTGCTTTAACTGCTACTCATGTAGCATTGCAATGTCTGCTACTTGCGTAGTATTGCAATAATCGTTACTACCGTAGCATTGCAATATCTGCTACTTACGTAGCATTGCAATGTCTTCTACTTTAAATAACGTTGCCCGGATGTGATGAGGATCTCACTCCCACTACGTTCTTGGGATCATTTAGAACCCGGTGAAGCCAACATGATTAGTGGATCTCGTATCAACCACCCACCAATGAGAAGTATCGCCGCTAAACAAGTTTCAACAACTAGTGTGTGAGAATTACCTTTCTTTCCGTCCCTTTTTGGGGTTGGAACAGACAAAACCCCCATTGTCCTCTCTCACCGCAGCTTAAGCACTTCCTCTTTGGATTTTCCTTGACTCAACAAGCATTCCTCATCTTACCATTGCCCTTGGGCAACAGATTGAGTTTTTTTGCTTATGGCCTTTGGTCCTCTTCTTTATCTTGCCTACCCTTGGCCTAGAAGATGAAAGACGGACCACTTGCCAAAAGCTTGAGTTTGGTGCCTTATCATCATTTCTGCGCGAGTCCAAAAGTTTGCAACAAATTAGCTAGCGAGGCCAAAATGCTCAAAACCTTTCTGGGCAGAGAATGAAGTACCAAATTCATCTGAGTCTCCAGATCATAATCTGCACTCAGAATCTCAAGTTTGTTCAGATGGGCCATCTATTTTGAGGACGTAATCCCTTACGGGTTTTTCCTCCACCATTTTCGGCGATGACATCTCTCATAAGGTGATCCGACGAGTCCGCGTGTTTTGACTCGTCGGTTGGCTCATCGATTTTTGTGTGTCAAAATCCACTTGTGCTTTTTTGTGCGATTAGGACAATTATAATTTTCCAATCAATATAGGTTCCATACATATTGTATTGACTTTAAGTATAACAACAGTGGATTAAAAGGTAACGACATGCTGGACTGAAATAAACAACTATATTCAATAGCACAAGTATATCACAAAGTTCGATCACATTCATCATATTAAAATCTCGAAAAAATATGAACATGCATCAGTCAACATCTCAAAACAGTTTAAAAAAGCCACGTTGGGTGGGTCATTATTTAAACACATTCAAGCGGGTTACAAATAAAACGATTACAAAACCTTAATATCCAGATTAATAGTTGGCTCCACTTGACCAATATAAAATTGACGGGGACTTTTGAGAAGATATGCATATCAATTTTATACCTAAGTAATAACCATGATTAAATACTGAGATTACTATTTCGCTTTTGATCGAGCCTCGTTGGGAGGGTCAATACGCCTAGTAATAACCCACAATCATCCGTTTGGAATTCATTCATGTGAAACCTATCTTTTGACCGTCCGCGTTGGAATTTCTCCAAAAGAATTCACAAATAAATAAATCATGGAGGTCAAAATTAATTCAATTTTATTATCCGGAATAAAATTGTCAATTAATTATTTAAAGCATACTTAGTAATTTTGAAGTTTGAGATTTTTCAATTTGGCAACCCTCATGCAAACACATTTAAACAAATTAAATAAAGCATAAGATAACACAAATAAATCAAGCAAAACAGAAAAAATAAACATATTGGGCACAAATTATCCAATTGTCATGGTTTGATTTTTCTTGGCTTGATCTTGAAGAAACACGCCTCGAATTTCTCCCACTCGTTCGTCTCGAAAAAAATACTTAAATCTCGAACCGCCACGCCAAAGCGGCTTCATGGGCCGGATGCCGCCGCATCCGGCCGGCCACTTGGCTTTGCAGGGCGGCTTCAGCCCGGCTTCAGCCCCGCCAATTACGCCGCCAGAGTGCCTCAACCGCCTCGGCGGAAACTATCGGCAGGATGGCGGTTCGCCGGCCCAGCGCGCGTAATCGCGCGCGCGCCTTCCTTCCTCCTCCGCCAGCGTCGCCAGCGGCGTCCTGCATATTAGCGTCAATCCAGCTCGCATCCGCCAAATCCGTACCGGCGCAGGAGTGCGCGCCCGATGTACGTCCTCATCCTCGTAGCTCGGCCGCCCGACCTACCACTGCGCCAGCGTGTCGGCCAGCGCCCAGCTATACAGATTACGGATTTAGATCCTTTAATTCTTCATCTCTTCGTTTCCGATCCGGTTTACAATTTATTTACAAAAATAAATAAACCTAGATCTAGACTAGTCTATTACATTGATCAAATCAAACAAATCTAGTCTCTTCTTGGATTTTCTCACGAGTCAAATAAATCCGAACGAATCGAATTAAAAACCACACGGTTTATATGCATGCAAAATAAAACATTAAAATCCATGACAATTGGATACCCGCAAAACAGATCTAACAGTTTCTACTATCCATTTCAAATTTAATGTCCACGAATTAAATTACAATTTAAAAAAAATTGAGAGTCAAAACAAAGGGCTCGATACGGATTGTTGGGGAATGAGTTGCACAGATCTATTCGGGGTGAATATTTAAATACAAATTTAATTCTTTAATTATTACTAGCATGAATTATTCCTATATTAATTCAAATAATAATTGCAACAACATATCATGCATATAAAAAGCCACGTAAAACCTACGATCGCGGAATCTCGAAGTTCTGTGAACGTACCTCTCGGGATGGCGTGGGCTTTGGTCGGACGGACTAACCAAAAGGACTTCCCAAGTATTCCCTTAGCCCTTGCTCGACAATCCGGTGGAAGGATACTTTCGCGAACAATTAACAAAAGGAAAAAAAAAAAACTTTGTTGCACCACTTATGAATTTGCTAATATTTCCAAAGACATGGAATTGTACTTGGGAATGAACTAATCATCCCCTATTTATAAGAGGGGGGGTTGACGAAATTTTAGTGATATTTCAATGTGGGAAAAAGACTTTTCTTGGTCACCAAGAAATCTTGAATATATCCCTTATATTCTTTTTCCCATAATTAAAATATTCCAAAAAATCCCACCTCCTCTATTATGGACAAAATTTCAAATATTTAAGCAAGAATCCAAGATTTGGATCTTCTTGAATTTATGAGATATTCTTGTATTTCAAGAAATACATATCTTCCATAATATCTTTTCAAGAAAATCAAGAAAATCTTTCTTGCCCAATTATATTTCAAAATTTTCTAAAAAATTCCTCATGAATAACCAAGTGGGAGATTTCTTGAATTTAATGAGATAATCTTGTATTCCAAGAATACATATATTCATTCCATAACAAATTTCAAAGAAAATCTTTCTCCTCTTTATCCATAATTTTCGAATTAATTAGAGAAATATTAAGCAACAATATTTATTTTATTTTAATCACCTTTTTTCGTTATTGGACTATATGTTGGGCTACTCGGGGGCCTTTAGGAGAATTAAGATTGGACCTTCTAATGGATCTTGAATATCTAATATTGAGCCACAATATAATTCAAGCCCATAAATATTAATTAATCCCACTACATAATTAATATTGCACTATCCATCTTAACCCATATTACAGTCAATATGGGCTTCCGTCATTATTTCCGTGTTTAAGATTATCTAACCCATTAATTAATTCAAGCCACCTTGAAATAACTTTTTCCGTTAATTAATATCTTTTGTCCTTGGTCGAGAAAACGGTTCAACATTATTATCCATACCGAAACTAATTCCACTTGCAAGATTTGGTATGATAAAACTTATGAACCTCCCAAGGGGGCAAATCAAAAAAGCGTATTTCTTGCACGCGATTCTTCGTATTAAATCTTAGCAATCACATGTGACCAATAATATTGCCCAAGATAAAAAGTATTGAATCTCTCTCGATTAAGCTACCCATGATAAGTCAAAGCAATAGTTACCAATCCCACGTGATCCTATTTAAGGGGCGAAGGTTAAAAACAACTAACCACCGAGGTCTAATTCTTCCTTGTTCGATTCAAGAACTTATCCTCCTCAGAGGGTCCTATTCAACAAGATCACCATGCACTAGTGTAATCTCTTGGTCAAGACAAACCAATCTGAGCCTTTACACCTCAACCTTTCACAATGGTTGTTCATTTCCATCTAGGTCGTGAATGGCGTACTTTTTTAGTTACAAGGGATTTGTTAATTTAATCTTCGTGATCTGGTATCACTAAATTAACTCTGATGTAACACGTCACGAATTATTGAACAGCTTATGCAAAGAAAATATATATAACATTCAATCATATTTAAAGCATCAGTGATAAAAAATTTATTTCAGTAAATAAGTCTGGAAATTCAGTTTCGATTATACAAAGTAAAAGCATACTTTTCAGTATAATCCCAACAGGTCCAACTTCACCCCTTTTATAATACTTCCTCTCACATTTTTTCCCAACACTTTCGATGTGGGATAAATGTATGAGGTGGGATAAAATGAACCAAGGTCCACATTCACCCCTTTTATAATACTTCATCTTACATTTTTCTCCAACACTTTCGATGTGGGATAAATGTATGAAGTAAGATAAATGTATGAATCAAGTTTCACCTTCACCCCCTTTTATAATGTTTTCTCTAACATTTTCCTCCAACACTTTCGATGTGGGACAAATATATGAGGTGAAGTACACTTTTCCCCTTTTATATTGTTTTCTCTCACATTTTCTTTTAACATTTTCGATGTGGGACAAAATTATGAGATTTTATTTTCTCTTACATTTTCTTTTAATATGTACTTGATGTGGGATAAAAATATAAGGTTCACTTTTCCCTTTTAAGTTACTTTCTCTCATATTATTGTGTTGTTTTTTATTATGATCATGACTCAATTGTGTTTTCTTAGATATGAAAAGTTATAAGATATATGTTTAAATTTTTATAGGTGTATATTTATTTTATTTTTTAACTAAATATAAGAAATATTGAAAAAAATTAGGCAGAAATCATTTCAACGGTTGAACCGGTCCGACTGGTTGAACCACTGACCGGTGGACTGTCCGGTTCGATCACCGGTTCGATTATGAAAACATTGATTATTACCAATAAATAGGAAAGTGTGGGAAAAGAAAAAGTAAAGAACTTTTTGTCACACATTGAAAAAAAATAAAAATAAGGAAGTAGGTATGTATATAAGGAGGAACTCACTTGTTCCTTGTGGGGTTTCAATGTGGACAGCAACACAATGGAGATTATGAGCAGAATTCTGGGGTGTGAAATCGGTTCTGCACCTTTCTCTTATCTCGGAATGAATGTGGGGGTTAATCGTAAGAAGGAGGAGTCTTGGAAAAATGTGACGGACAAAATCCGAAAGAGGTTGGCGAAATGGAGCGGCAAACATATCTCATTTGGGGGAAGAATTACCTTGATTCAAGTAGTTTTATCAGCGATCCCGTTATACTGTTTATCCTTTTACCGTATACCTAAGAATATAGTTAAGGAAATCACTCAAATTCAGAGGGATTCTCTATGGGGGGATGTGAGTCTCGTAACAAAACACTTTGGGTAGGATGGGGGAAGTGTGCAAAGAAAAAGAGTTGGGGGGGTCTAGGTATTAAGGAGGTGGGAAAATTCAATTGCGCTCTTGTTAGGAAATGGGTATGGAGATTTGTGAATGACACTAATAGGCTTTGGATGATGGTTGTGAAGTCGAAATACGGCTGGTTTTGTGATAATAGGGATAGAGGGGGTGGGGGGAGAGAGAGTAAGTCGAGGGAAAAGGAGGAATGTAAACGCTTCGGGTTGGTGGAAAGACATTAGTAAGTTGTATATGAATAAGGAGGGTGTAGGTATGGTGTCGGAATTGAGAAAGATAGTAGGTAGGGGGGATAATACTCAGTTTTGGGAAGATGTATGGGTGGGGGAGGAGGCTTTGAGAGTCACTTTCCCTAGACTTTTTAGAATTAGTGATAGTCAAGAGGGTAAAATTAGTGAGATGGGTAGGTGGATTGGGGAGGGGTGGGTTTGGGACTTCACATGGAGAAGGAGGTTGAGAGCTAGCGAGGAGTCACAACTTGATCTTTTGTTACAATGCATTAACAGGTACACTCTTGATCGGGGGAAAGACGACATGTGGAGCTGGAATGGGTCTCCAAATGGCTTATTTTCGACGAACATGGCTTACAAAATGATGCTGGGAACTGCTGATCCGGAAACAAATCAAAAAAAAAAAAAGTTTTCAAAAACTTATGGGGTAGCTCAACACCGAAACGAGCTCAAGCAATAGCATGGAAGACCATCAAGCAAAGACTACCAACAAGAGATAATTTGAAGAAAAGGAAGATCATCGAAGAAAATGGCGACATTTCATGTCCTTTATGTGAAGAAGTTGATGAAACAACATCCCATCTATTCTTCACATGTAAGGTCTCATCGCAAATTTGGAGTAACATCTACAAGTGGACTCAAGTGAACATGGTTCCTCACGAAGATACGTACATCAACTTTCTTCAACATGGAGCTATGTTCGGACCTCTCAGAAAAGGTAACATTGCTACCTCAATTTGGATAGGTGTAGTTTGGACCATTTGGAATAAGAGAAATGAATGGGTGTTCGAAAGAAAAGAATTGGATGCGACGAGAATATCAAATGAAATTATAGCAAGAACTTGGTCTTGGATTACGGCAAAAAAGGTACAAGATAGGGGGATTCCTTTTGTGATTTGGCGAACTAATCATTTTTGTGTATCGATATGAGTATAGTATGGACTTGCATATTGTAAGGGAGGGTGTACCCCTTGTACCCCACTTTTTACGTAATGAAGTTTTCTTTGGCCGATAAAAAAAAATGGAGGAACTCACTTGTAACTTGTACATAATTATGAGATTATGCTCATCCATCTTACACGCGGGTGCGCAGGGCAAGAGTGCAAATCTAGTCGAAATTGATGAGTGCGATTTGCGTACATGAATGCTGTATCTATTTGATGGCGGACTTGTCCTATTTTCTGGCGGGCTTGTCCTATTTTCTGGCGGACTGACAATTTAACTTCCGGTTATGACTTATGAGTTAATTATGACCAGGCTCAGTACGTTTCATCAGCACTGAGAGTGAAGGGCATATTTTGTTTTAGATAAAAACTCGTATGAGACGGTCTCATGCATGAGATGGGGTACAACTTAGCACAAATCAACATTTATTCCTTCCAAAGTATTAAAGCGACAATGCCTAAATTATGTTTCGTTTCACATAAGTTTGTCTCCTTGTTTTAAAGAATTAGTGTCTAACAGAGCCTCGATCAGTTGGTTTTTTCTGTCTTTTCAATCATCTACCGTGCAACCCTACTAACACTAAGTGCACAGTGCACTTCATAGTGCATTTTAATTTTTTGTAATTTATTGCGCTGAAACTTGCGATTTTATCACACCGAAACGTTCTATTTATACTGTGTATCCTTTTATAGCATTTGCGCCTCCCTTATAACAGAAGAGGGAGAATAACTTTTATGTAAAGTGATTGCATAATAGAATTGGATTTTTTGTAATGCAACATGGAATTTATCCCTGTCAGCTTGTCGAGTTAACTTAAATGTGAAAATTCAAAAGTGTAGACGCATTATTTACTTTGTAAAATAATTAATGATTTGAAATATTGCATCAACTGAACTTACACTAGACAAAAGGTTTGTTTAAATGCCCAACTCACTCCTTTTTGCACCAAAGTAACAACTGATTTCGACATATAAACCTGCTTGTTTTGGCTTTTTATGTACTCTCCAAAAGTTTTGCACTACATTCATTGAATACTATATTTAATCATGTAGGATTTGTTTATATTTAGGTCCAATGAATGTCCGGCCGATTAGTTAATGATCTCATATTATATTCACTAATACTCATGTGAACCAAGTTTATATAAAAACTGTATCACTATTATGTGCAAAAATTAGCATTGTTATGCACAAAAAAAATTAATGTTTAAAAATATATAAAACATTTTTTAAAATAGTAATAATTTTTATGTATAATAGTAATATTTTTTTTATATAACAGTGATACTAAAAAAAATCGAGTTCACAGTGAATTCGAGTTCGCACAAGTTTTTATCTATTACATTTCACATATGTATCATTTTTATTCATCTATTATATGAGAATAAAATGAATTAGTCAAGTATATAAAACCAATCGGATAACATTGCACCAAATTGGAGAAAAAATTGTTACGCAAGCCCAAATTAACATTTTACTGATGAGCTCTTAAAAGAAAATAGAAAATAAGCATTAAATATATAAAACCAATCTTGCATTTATAAGCAACCCTTAGGAATGATTTTTAATGAAAACTAGTGTTACTTGCCAACTGATATTGTACATGGAAAACAATATATATTATACACAGAAAAGAGTTAATATTTTTTTTTAATTTAAAAATAAGCTAATATTGCTATGTAAAAATAACTAATATTATTTAGTGAAATCAAATTGATTCACGGTGGTATAATAAAAGAATATGCCTACATTTATGTTTTGTCCTTTACCAATATATAAGAGGTCATTTTGTTGCATATAAGACGACTTTCGGCGGTGCGTCAAGTAATAAAGATGCCTAGCACTTTTCTTTTTTCTTTTGGGGATCTTCAAAATTTCACTCATCACCCCCATCAAGTGTGAGCGTGAGCGACGAATGCCTTGGTGACACTAATAAATAGTCACTCCGTCTTGTGTTTATTACAACACTTATCTTATTTAGACGTCTCAATATTACTACAATACTCCCAAAATAGAAATAACACAAAATATTAACACTTTCACAATATTATTTTATTTTCAAAATTGCCACTCAAATCCCTTATTTATTTCATTCAAACCCACTAAAAGTCAATATCTCCACCTTGAATTACCCACAATACCCCTTCTTTATTACACTCAAAACACTTTTCACTTTTCTCCTTGGTTTGCGTGCCGTTTTCAGTGTTGCAGTCCTCTTGGAACAGAGGGAGTATAAAAGAAAAAATTAATTTTAAAATCTTTTACGCATTAGGTGCGCCGCGTAATTCAAGTGTATTTTTAATAGTGGGTCTCATGTGCACCCGGGTGTACCGTGCACTAATAGTATATTTTAGAAGCATGCAACTATACAAAATAGAAACGTGCAATTATTCCAAACAGAAGCATGCAATTATATTTTCATATTAACAGTTGCACTTTTCTGTGTAAATAAGTCGCATTTTTCAGCATAACAAGTTACACGCTTCCAAAATGCACCATAAGTGCACGGTGCACCCGGATGCATGCAAGACCTACCCTATTTTTAAACATGTAATTTGTCTTTCTGAAACATTTAATTTGTTTAAATTAAAACATTCAAATTTTTTTTATTGAACAAGTTGAGTGTTTCAGTATAAACATATTGCACGTTTAAAAAATGCGTTTAAGTTGCACGGGTACACTAGAAGTATAGAAAAACTACCCATTTTAGTTTTATAATTTGGGAAAATTTCCCACAACGTAGTACTTGCAGAAAAATGTCATACAAGAACTACATGTATATATATTGATTGCACAAAAGAATTACGGTGCATGATATTGTAAAAATTGAAAATTTGTAATTAAAGTAAAAAGTATATATCAAAAGTTGAGGAAGAATATTCAGACGCGATCGATCAAGAGAAGGAGGAAGGTTTTAAGAAATTATGGAGTTGCTATACACTAAGACGAGTTCAAGCGATCGTGTGGAAAGTACTACAAAAGAGAATGTTGACAACATTAAGTCTACGAAATAAAGGTATCATCCTTCCCAATGGAGATATTTATTGTGCTTTGTGTGGGGAGAAAGAAGAGAACATTGAGCATCTTTTTTTCCATTGCTCTTTTGCCCGAAAAATCTGGAATTCTTGTTACTCTGTGAGAATAGGTATGAGATCACCGTTGATTGGTGATTAGAGAATTCCACTAATATATACTTGGGGATTACAACAAGATCTCCATAATTATAGGAAATCAATCAAATAAATAAAATACAAACGTATTATATACTAAAGATACAAACAATGTTGACCTAGTCAATACTTCCCTTAATACCCCCGTCAAGTGTTGCGTGGGAAGAAAACAAACGCAAAGCTTGGAGCGTAAGAACTCAAAAGCTGGTCGTGGAAGACTCTGGGTAAATATGTCCGCTAACTGAAGATTAGTAGGGACAAATTGAGTGTGCAACTTTCCGGAAGAAACAAGTGTTGAGGAATTAAGTGCACGGATCTATTCGGGATAAATATTTAAATACAAATTTAATTCTGATAATTATTACTAGCATGAATTAATCCTATATTAATTCCAATAATAATTCAACAACAAATCATGCATATAAACAGTTCACGTAAATCCTACGCATGTGAAATTACTACGAGTTTACGTGAACGTACCTCTTTGAGTGGCAATGGTCTTGTTGATTAGACACACCAAAAAAACCTTCCCAAGTATTCCCTTAATCCTTGCTCGACAATCCGGTGGTAGGATGCTCGCGAACAATTAACAAAAAGGAAAAATAAACTTTGTTGCACCACCTTTGTGGATTTACTAATTTTTCCAGCACATGGAATTGTACTTGGGAATGAAAGAATCATCCCCTATTTATAGATGGGGTGGTGGTCGAAAATTTAGGGAAAAAACAATGTGGGAAAATCTTTTCTTGATCTCCAAGAAATCTTGAATATATCTCATATATTTTTTTCTCCATAATTAAAATATTCCACAAAAATCTCACTCCATCTTGTTATGGAATTTTCGAAAATTAAGAAGAAAGAATCCAAGATTTAGATCTTCTTGAATTCATGAGATATACTTGTATTTCAAGAAATACATATCTTCCATAATATATTTTCAAGAAAATCAAGAAAATCTTTCTTTCCTTTAATTATTCAAAAATTTCGAAATTTACTATATGAATAACCAAGTGGGAGATTTTCTTGAATTTAATGAGATAATCTTGTATTCCAAGAATACATATCTTCATTCCATAACAAAATTCAAAGAAAATCTTTCTCCCCTTTTATCCATAATTTTCGAAAAATATGAGAAAAAAATATGCAACAAATTTATTTTATTTTTAAACACCTTTTTCAGTTATTGGACTTTATGTTGGGCTACTTGGGGGGCCTTTGGAAGAATTAAGATTGGACCTTCCAATGGATCTTGAATTATCAATATTGAGCCACAATATTATTCAAGCCCATAAATATTAATTAATCTCACTACATAATTAATATTGCACTATCCATCTTAACCCATATTACAGTCAATATGGCTCCCGGTTATTATTTCCCGTGTTTAAGATTATCTAGCTCATTAATTAAGTCAAGCCACTGAAATAGCTTTCCATTAATTAATATCTTTTGTCCTTGGTTAAGGAACGGTTCAACTTTATTATCCATACCGGAAACTAGTTTCACTTGCAAGATTTGGTATGATAAAGATTATGAACCTCCCAAGGGGGCAAATCGAACAAGCGTACTTCCACACGATTCTCCGTATTAAATCTTAGCAATCGCATGTGACCAATAATATTGCCCAAGATATAAAGTATTGAATCTCGTTGATTCTCTACCCGTGATAAGTCAAAGCAATAGTTACCAACCACACATGATCCTATTTAAGGGACGAATATTAAGAAATAACGAACCGCTGAGATCTAATTCTTCCTTGTTCAGTTCTGAAGAATTTGTCCTCTTGTAGGTCCTATTCAGTGCATCAGTCATGCACTAGTGTAATCTCTTGGTCAAGACAAGTCAATCTGAGCCTTACACTTCAACCTTTCACGGTGGATTGTTCATTTCCATCGAGGTCGTGAATGGTGTACTTTTGGTTACAAGGAACTGTTAATTTAATCTTCTGTGATCTGGTATCACTAAATTAACTACAATGTAACAAGTACTATTTATTGAACACTTATGCAGTAAATATATGTAACATTCGATGATATTTAAAGCATCAGTGATAAACAATTTATTTCAGTAAATAAGTCCGAAATTCAGTTTTGATTATACAAAGTAAAAACATACTTTCCAGTATAATCCCAACAACAAGTTCACGAACAAAGTGGCAATTGATGTCAATATGCTTTGCCCGCTTATGGACAATGGGATTTTGACTGAGAAATATAGCACTCTTGTTATCACATAATAGGACCGGATGATCCGAAGAAAGTTGACGAAGCTCACGTAGCAAGTTGGTGAGCCAAAAGGCTTCAGAAGCAGCGTTGGCTAAGGCCCTGTACTCGGATTCACAACTTGACCGTGCAATAGTGGGCTGTTTCTTAGCACTCCAAGAAACAAGATTTCCACCTAAGAAGATGGAATAACCATAAGTTGAACGGCGTGTTTCAATACATTGAGCCCAATCTACATCGGAATACCCCACAATGGACTTTTCTGGACGATGAGTGAAGGACAGACCATATTGAATAGTCCTCTTCACATAACGATGAATCCGCTTGACCGCAAAGAAGTGATCTTCAGTAGGAGAGTGGAGAAACTGACTAACAAAATTCACAGCATAAGAAAGGTCCGGCCGAGTGATAGTCAAATATTGCAATGCTCCCACTAATGATCGATAAAGTGTTGGGTCTCGAAATTGATCACCCGTACTAACCAAAGAATTGCCGGCTTGCAAAGGAGTGGCAATCGGTTTACTGTCCAACATGTCCGCACATTTCAGAATATCGTGGGCATACTTGGCTTGCCCAATGAACAAACCATCAGCTGTGTAGGAAATTTCAAGCCCCAAAAAATCATTCAACTGGTCGAGATCTTTGATGGAAAATTCGGATTGAGTACGAGCAATAAAACAACGTAGCATATCATGATCATTACATGTTATAATAATGTCATCGACATAAAGAAGAAGATAGATAACAGACACACCTTTTAGAAGGTAAAAGAGAGACGAGTCAGATTGAGTTTGACGAAAAAATAACGACAATATATACGAGCTGAATCGTTGAAACCAAGCTAATGGAGCTTGACGAAGACCATAAAGAGTCTTCTTCTACTGACACACATGATCAGGATATCTAGGATCAACGAATCCTGGAGGTTGAGACATGAACACAGGCTTTGTAAGCACACCATTCAGAAAAGCATTTTTCACATCCAGCTGATGAAGAGGCCATTTGTGATGCACAGATAAAGCCAGGATAACCCGAACTTTGGCAGCCTTGACGACCGGGCTAAAGGTGTGATGAAAATTCAAACCCAAAACCTGAGTAAACCCCTGAGCTACAAGCCGAGTCTTGTGTCTCTCGATTGAACCATCTGAGCGAAACTTGGTTTGGAACACCCACTTTGATCCAACAATATTGGCATTCGACGGACGAGGCACTAAGTCCCAAGTGTAATTGTCATTAAGAGCGTCAATCTCTTCTTGCATGGCACTGACCCAATGAGGATATTTGGAGGCAGACTTGAATCCCTTAGGCTCGGAAGATGCAACAAGAGCCGAAAGAAGAGCTGTAGATGCAATATCGATGGGATATCGTGGTTTAAAAATATCGGCTCTAGCCCGAGTAATCATGGGATGGTTGGGCTGAGGAGGCGGAACGGCTTGAGGCGGGTTGGCTTGTACGTCGACATGCAAGGGCTGCATGGGCGGATGGGGCTGCACGGGTGGCTCAGGCTGGGTGAGAGGTTCGGGCTGGACAGGTGCAGGTGGCACAGGCGCATGGGGCGCAGAAGAGGTCGAGTCCGTGTCCAGGCAAAGATGACACGGGCTTGGCGAAGGCGGATGCACGTGAGGGGACGAGTCATGAGCAGTAGGGAACGACGGTGAACTTTTATCAAGAAAACTCGAGATGCTAAGTTCTTTAGATTGTGAAGAAGGTTGACCTGAAAACGGAAACAACTGTTCATCAAACTGAGCATGTCGAGTAATGAAGACCTTAGCGGAAACATGATCGAAACACCTAAACCCTTTGTGTGCACTGTTGTATCCCAAAAATATGCATGGACGACTGCGAGATGATAGCTTATTTTCTACATAATTTCGAAGATAGGGGAAGACCCTACAACCAAAAGGTTT
Source organism: Stenogyne calaminthoides (assembly GCA_037126765.1). Taxonomy (NCBI): domain Eukaryota; kingdom Viridiplantae; phylum Streptophyta; class Magnoliopsida; order Lamiales; family Lamiaceae; genus Stenogyne; species Stenogyne calaminthoides. The sequence goes on along the minus strand of JBBCBC010000017.1, from coordinate 12,464,832 downwards.
GAAAATAGCATAATTTGGTACACATCGAAATAGCAACTCATAAGGCGATTTGTTTTCCAAGACAGAAGAGGGAAGCCGATTAATTGCATACACTGTTGTAGAAAACGCATCAAACCATGAAGAAGTTGGAGCAAAGGCATGAAAAAGCATAGAAAGATATGTCTCAGTAATATGTATATGCTTGCGTTCTGCTTGGCCATTTTGCTGTGGTGTATACGGGCAAGAGATGCGATGAAGAATGCCATGCTGATTCATAAATGCACTGACACGTTTGTTAACAAAATCTGTACCCCCATCTGATTGAAAAGACCTTCACAGTTGTTGAGAATTGATTACAAGCAAAGGCATGAAATCGCATGAAAACATCACAAAACTCAGATTTCGCACGCATGGGATACAACCAAGAGAAACGTGAAAAGTTATCAACAAACACATCATAATATCGATAACCAGCTGAAGAAGTAACAGGGGTCGTTCCCCACAAATCACAATGCATCATATCAAGAACATTAGAAGCACGTTTATCATTTAACGGAAAAGGTAATTTCTTACTCTTGGCCAACTGGCAAGGCGAATAAACATCAGGATTTGGTAATAAGGACATAATAGATAAATGTCCTAACTTATTAAGTAAAGAAATGACAGAAAAAGAAACATGTCCTAGGCGTAAGTGCCATAATTCAAAACTAGCTCGTAAATCTTTGGAACATAAAGCAACAACCAAAGCCGAGTTACCCTTCTCCAGAATATAAAGCCCCTTTTCACACCTGTCCTGAGCCAGTATTGCTTTATCACTCGATTCTGAATGGCAAAGTATTTGTCAAAAAACACAACATCAACATTATAATCTGATGTCAGCTTGCTAATAGATAAAAGGTTCTTAGTGATGTGAGGCACCACCAACAAATCTAACAAATTAACATCAGGAGTAATACGAGCAGAACCAATATGAGATATAGAAAGAGCATTGCCTTTACCAACAATGACCGAACCATTACCAGAATAGGGTTCAAAGGAGTCCAGTGCAGACGGCTGAGAGGTCATGTGAGCAGATTATTGGGGAATTAATTGCACGGATCTATTCGGGATAAATATTTAAATACAAATTTAATTCTGATAATTATTACTAGCATGAATTAATCCTATATTAATTCAAATAATAATTCAACAACAAATCATGCATATAAACAGTTCACGTAAATCCTACGCATGCGGAATTACTACTAGTTTACGTGAACGTACCTCTTGGAGTTGGCAATGGTCTCGTTGATTAGACACACCAAAAAAACCTTCCCAAGTATTCTCTTAATCCTTGCTCGACAATCCGGTGGTAGGATGCTCGCGAACAATTAACAAAAGGAAAAATAAACTTTGTTGCACCACCTTTGTGGATTTACTAATTTTTCCAGCACATGGAATTGTACTTGGAATGAAAGAATCATCCCCTATTTATAGATGGGGTAGTGGTCGAAATTTTGGGGAAAAAACAATGTGGGAAAATCTTTTCTTGATCTTCAAGAAATCTTGAATATATCTCATATATTCTTTTCTCCATAATTAAAATATTCCACAAAAAATCCCACCTCATCTTGTTATGGAATTTTTGAAATTTTAAGGATCTAGATTCCAAGATTTGGATCTTCTTGAATTTATGAGATATACTTGTATTCCAAGAAATACATATCTTCCATAATATCTTTTCAAGAAAATCAAGAAAATCTTTCTTGCCCTTTATATTTCAAAATTTTCGAAATTTACTATATGAATAACCAAGTGGGAGATTTCTTGAATTTAATGAGATAATCTTGTATTCCAAGAATACATATCTTCATTCCATAACAAAATTCAAAGAAAATCTTTCTCCCCTTTTTATCCATAATTTTCGAAAAAGACAAGGAAAAATAGGAAACAAATTTATTTAATTTTAAACACCTTTTTCAGTTATTGGACTTTATGTTGGGCTACTTAGGGGGCCTTTAGGAGAATTAAGATTGGACCTTTCAATGGATCTTGAATTATCAATATTGAGCCACAATATTATTCAAGCCCATAAATATTAATTAATCCCACTACATAATTAATATTGCACTATCCATCTTAATCCATATTACAGTCAATATGGCTCCCGGTTATTATTTCCCGTGTTTAAGATTATCTAGCCCATTAATTAATTCAAGCCACTGAAATAGCTTTCCATTAATTAATATATTTTGTCATTGGTTAAGGAACGGTTCAACATTATTATCCATACCGGAAACTAGTTCCACTTGCAAGATTTGGTATGATAAATCTTATGAACCTCCCAAGGGGGCAAATCGAACAAGCGTACTTGTACACGATTCTCCGTATTAAATCTTAGCAATGGCATGTGACCAATAATATTGTCCAAGATATAAAGTATCGAATCTCATTGATTCTCTACCCGTGATAAGTCAAAGCAATAGTTACCAACCACACGTGATCCTATTTAAGGGACGAAGATTAAGAAATAACGAACCACTGAGGTCTAATTCTTCCTTGTTCAGTTCTGAAGAATTTGTCCTCCTATAGGTCATATTCAGTGCATCAGTCATGCACTAGTGTAATCTCTTGGTCAAGACAAGCGAATCTGAGCCTTACACTTCAACCTTTCATGATGGATTGTTCATTTCCATCTAGTTCGTGAATGGTGTACTTTTGGTTACAAGGGACTGTTAATTTAATCTTCTGTGATCTGGTATCACTAAATTAACTACAATATAACACGTACTATTTATTGAACAGTTATGCAGTAAATATATGTAACATTCGATGATATTTAAAGCATCAGTGATAAACAATTTATCTCAGTAAATAAGTCCGAAATTCAGTTTTGATTATACAAAGTAAAAGCATACTTTCCAGTATAATCCCAACAATCTCCCACTTATACTCAAAGTCTGCTTTTAAGTATACTACATCATGTCTCGTGTAGTTCCTAATACGTGACATTTAATGTCACCTACACGAACCTAATAATTTCTCCCACTTATACTCAAAGCAGATTGGCAACGGTCTTGACACCCATTCCTTCCACATGTCTCTCGAATGTATTCTGAGGCAGACCCTTTGTGAATGGATCTGCTAGGTTGTCTTCCTCGACGCTATCTTTGCCAATTTATATATCTCCTCTCTTAACGATATCTCGTATAAGATGGTATTTCCTTTCAATGTGTTTGCTGGTCTTGTGGGCTCTTGGTTCCCTTGAATTTGCAACTGCTCCGGCATTGTCACAATAAACAGTAATTCTGCTAGGCAAATTTGGAACTACATCCAAGTCCACTAGAAAGTTCTTGAGTCAAACCGCTTCTTTCGCTGCCTCGTAAGCAGCTACATATTCGGCTTCCATGGTAGAATCTGCGATGCATTTCTGCTTAACTCTTCTCCACGTCATGGCTCCTCCCCATGCAAAACACACTCTAACGGAGGTAGATTTTCCGAATCTAAGTCCGATTGGAAATCCGAGTCCGTGTAGCCGATGGGGATTAGACTATCTGACTGATAAATTAACATTCTATCTTGAATTCTTTTCAGATACTTCATAATGTTTTTAACTGCCGTCCAATGTTCTTTCCCCTGGTTACTTTGATATCTTGCCACCATGCCAACGACAAAGCAGATATCCGGTTTTAAACACAAAGATTGCATACATAAGGCTTCCGAAGCCGGTAAAAGCATATGGAATGCCTTTCATGTCATCTATCTCCTTTTTTTGTCTTAGGGCACATTTCCTTGATAGATGGATTCCATGTCCGAAAGGTACGAAGTCTTTCTTGGAATCCTCGCTTTGAATCGTTTCAAGACAAAGGTGTCTATGTATGAAGCTTATGACAAGCCTATCATCATTTTCTTGCTATCTCGAAAGTGATCTTGATCCCAAGGATGTGCGCGGCTTCCCCTATGTCCTTCATATCAAACTATTTTGAAAGACATGCCCTTACGTCTGATAACACCTTTACATCGTTCTCGATGATCAGAATGTCATCTACGTATAGTACTAAGAATACCAATGCAGTTCCGACACGCTTTTTGTACACACAACTTTCGAACTCATTTTGATCAAACCCATAAGACTTTATAACATGATCAAAACATTGGTTCCAAGCTCTGGATGTCTGTTTGAGTCCATAAATGGACTTCATGAGCTTACAAACTAGGTGTTCTTGGCCTTTTTCAATGAAGCCTTGGGGTTGTTGCATATAGATTTCTTCATCAAGACTTTCGTTAAGGAAAGTTGTCTTGACATCCATTTGCCAGATTTCAAAGTCGAGATGCGCAGCAATCGATAAGAGAATTCGGATGGACTTGAGCATTGCTACGGGCGAAAAAGTTTCCTCATAGTCGATCCCTTCTTTCTGAGTATAACCTTTCGCCAAGCCTTGCCTTGAAGGTTTCCACCTTCCCGTCCGGTCCTCTTTTTCTCTTGTACACCCACTTGCAACCAATGGGTTTGACCCCATTAAGTGGTTCGACTAGCTCCCACACTATGTTATGATCCATAGAACCCATTTCGACTTTCATTGATGTTTGCCAAGAAACTGCATCCTTGTCTTGGATTGCCTCGTCATATGTCCATGGGTCTGATTCGTCTTGTCCGGGAATCAAGTCCGATGACTCTCCTATCCCCATGAATCACTCGGGCTGTCTCACAACCCTCCCACTACGACGAGGTTTCGGTTGTGTAAGTGTGTCGTTTGGTATGTCATCTTGTACAGTTGGCACTGAGGTTAGCCCTCTTAGCTCATTTAAGGTAATCTCACTTCTGGGTCTTCTTTTGTTCATATAGTCTTCTTCCAAAAATCTAAAGTGGGTGCTTATTACCACCTTTTGATCTTCGGGACCATAGAACATACACCCTTTTGTTCCCTCGGGGTATCCCACAAACAACCTTAATTCTGATCGAGGATCCAATTTTCCGGCTTCCTTGTCCAACACGTAGGCCGAACACCCCCAAATCTTCATGTGTCTCAAACTGGGCTTGCGCCCGGTCCACAATTCTTTGAGAGTTTTGGGAATCGATTTGGATGGCACCAAGTTCAGAATGTAGGCTGCTGTTTCTAAGGCATGACCCCAGAACGACTTGGGAAGATCCGCATAACTCATCATAGATCTAACCATTTCCAAAAGAGTTCTGTTTCTTCGCTCTGCAACCCCATTTTGTTGAGGGGTTCCGGGTGCAGTTAGTTGGGATGCAATCCCTTTATCAAACAAGTAGTTCAAAAACTCATTGCTGAGGTACTCGCCTCCACGATCGGATCGTAGAGACTTGATACGTTTTTTCCTGTGATTCTCTGCTTGAGCTTTAAATTCTTTGAATTTCTTAAAGGTCTCAAATTTATGCTTCATAAGGAAAATATAACCGTACCTTGAGTAGTCATCAAAAAAGTGACGAAATACTCATAACCTCCTCTTGCTTTGGTTGACATTGGACCACATACATCTGTGTGAACGATTTCTACCACTTCTTTGGCTCTATTCCCCTTGGCTCCGAATGCCCTCTTGGTCATTTTACCCTCCAAACATGATTTGCAGGTTGGAATTGGTTCAACTTGGAGAAACTCCAGCGAACCGTCTTTCACCAACCTTTGGATCCTCTTTGGATTAATATGTCACAATCTTAGATGCCATAGAAGTGTCTCGTTCACGTCTGATGAACGTTTTCTTTTCTCAGGAAACTGTTGATGTGTTATAGGATGCATTTCGTGAGTGGTGTGCACAATTAATTGTATAGAGATTATTCGACAACGTTCCATGACAGATAAATTTATCATAAAGAGAAATGGTAACAACTTTATTAAAAGTAGTTGAATACCCATCAAGATAAAGTTTAGAAACTGAAATTAAATTCTTTCTAAAATTAGAAACGTAAAGAACATCTCTTAAAATTAAAACTCTGTCTTCAAAAGACAGGTGCACTTCTCCCACTGCTTCAGCTGCCACTCTCGTAGCATTGCCCAGTGTGATGAGGATCTCACTCTCACTAAGTCGCTGGGTCCGCTTGAACCCTTGTAAAGTGAAACAAACATGATCAGTGGATCCCGTATCCATTACCCATAAATGGGAGGCATACGCCGCTAAGCAAGTTTCAACAACTAGTGTGTGAGAGTTACCTTTCTTTCCATTCCTTTTGGGTTTGGAACAGGCTGACCTCCAATGTCCTTTTTCACCGCAGTTGAAGCACTCCCCTTAGCTGGCTTGCTCACTCCTCCACCCTTCTTCACCTTTTCTTTGTCATTGGCAACACTTGAGTTCACTTGCTTGTGGCTTTTGTCCTTTTTCTTGTTCTTACCATCCCTTGGCCTAGAAGAAGAAGAGGGTCCATTTGCCACCAAGGCTTGGCTCTTTTGCCCCAATATCGCCTCCGATGAGACTAAAGCTTGCAATAAATCAGGCATCGAGAACTTCTGATTATTCATCTGGTAGTTCAGCCTGAACTGTTCAAAACTTTTCGGCAGAGAGTGGAGCACGAAATCGATTTGGGTCTCGATGTCGTATTCAGCTCCAAGTACCTCAAGTTTGTTAAGGTGAGCCATCATCTGGAGAACGTGCTCCCTTACGGGCGTTCCCTCCACCATTTTCATAGAGAGCAAGTCCTCATGGTGATCTGACGAGCCACACGGTTCTGATGTTGAAACATCGCTTTAAGACTAGTCATGATGTCTGCAGCGGCCTCAACGTTCTGGTGTTGGTGTTGCAACACATCTGACATAGAAGCAAAGATGGTACACTTTGCCATTTCGTTGGAACACTCCCAGTCAGCATACTCTTTCTTAACCGTTTTAGTTGACTCATCTTTTGGCTTTTCTGGTTTAGATGTAGTGAGAACCCAGTTATGGCTTTGTGCAGTGAGGACAATAGTAAGTTTACGATTCCAATCAACGAAGTTTTCACCAGTTAGCAAATTGTCTTTAAGTATATTGAACAGTGGATTAAAAGGTTGCGACATGATGAAATGAAATAAATAATAATATGCATAAGCACAAATATATCACAAAATTCGATCACATGTTTCATATTAAAATCTCAAAAAAAATATGAACATGCATCAGCCAACATCTCAAAACAGTTTAAATAAGCCACGTGGGGTGGGTCATTATTTAAACACATTCAAGAGTTATAAACAAGAACGATTACAAACCTTTAATATCCAGATTAATAGTTGGCTCCCACTTGACCAATATAAAATTGACAGGGACTTTGAGGAAGTATATGCATATCAATTTTATACCTAAGTAATAACCATGATTAAATACAGAATTATTATTTCGCTTTGAACGAGCCTCGTGGGGAGGATCATCGTCGCCACTAGTAATAATCCACAATCATCCAACTGGAATTTATTCATGTGAAAGCTATCTTTTGACCGTCCCGTGGGGGGAATTTCTCCAAAAGAATTCACAAATAAATAAATCATGGAGGTCAAAATTAATTCAATTTTATTGTCCGGAATAAAATTGTCAATTAATTATTTAAACATACTTAGTAATTTTTTAAGGTGAGATTTTTCATTGAGCAATTCTCATGCAAACACATTTAAACAAATTAAATAAAGCACAAGAAATCACAACAATAAATCAAGCAAAGCGGAAAAATAAACATATTGGGCACAAATTATCCAATTGTCATGGTTTGATTTTTATTGGCTTGATTTTGAAGAAACGTCGTCTTGAATTTCTCCCACCCGATCGTCTCGAAAAGAACTCCATCTCAAAATGCCACGCCAAGTACCTCGCGGATCGGGATACGCCCGCATCCGGCCCCCCTTGGTCGATTCGGCCTCGGCGACCTCGCCTACGCCTCGGCTCGAGCGTACCGCCTGCGTGCCTCGGCGTCGACCTCGATTAGCGGCTTCAGCGGCGGCAGCGTATTCCCTTTTAGCTATTTCGCTAACCTCGCCTCCACGGATCTCGGCGTATGTCCCGTCTTGGCCTTCGCCCGCCCGCCCGTCCACCTCGGCCGCTTGGCATGGTCCATGGCATACCTTGCGCCCGTCGCCGAATCACGCCCGTCGCGCATCGAGCCGATCACGCCCGATGCCTAGCGTCGTGCCCGTCCACATGGCAACGTCTGCGTCGTGGCGTTTCTCCCTTGGCACGTTTAAGCGCGTCTGCGTCGTCAGGTGTGCGATTACGGATCTATCCTTTAATTCTTCGTCTCCGCCTCCGTTTTCGATCCGGTTATAATTTATTTACAAAAAATAAATAAACCTAGATCTAGACTAGTCTATTACATTGATCAAATCAAACAAATCCTAATCTACTCGTGGATTTTCTCACTAGGCAAAACGAATTGAAATCGAATCAATTAAAAACCACAATTTATATGCATGCATAAATAAACACATTAAATTCCATGACAATTGGATACCTGCAAAAAAGATCTAGCAATTCTACTATCCAATTTCAAATTTAATGAAAACAAATTAAATTACAATTTAAAATTCAGAGCCCGAAACTGAGGCTCTGATACCAGTTGTTTGGGAATTAATTGTTCGGATCTATTCGGGATAAATATTTAAATACAAATTTAATTATGATAATTATTAATAGCATGAATTAATCATATATTAATTCAAATAATAATTCAACAAAAAATCATGCATATAAACAGTTCACGTAAATCCTACGCATGCGGAATTACTACAAGTTTACGTGAACGTACCTCTTGGAGTTGGCAATAGTCTAGTTGATTAGACACACCAAAAAAACCTTCCCAAGTATTCCCTTAATCCTTGCTCAACAATCCGGTGGTAGGATGCTCGCGAACAATTAAGAAAAGGAAAAATAAACTTTGTTGCACCACCTTTGTGGATTTACTAATTTTTCCAGCACATGGAATTGTACTTGGAATGAAAGAATCATCCCCTATTTATAGATGGGGTAGTGGTCGAAATTTTGGGGAAAAAACAATGTGGAAAAATCTTTTCTTGATCTTCAAGAAACCTTGAATATATCTCATATATTCTTTTCTCCATAATTAAAATATTCCACAAAAAATCCCACCTCATCTTGTTATGGAATTTTCAAAATTTTAAGGATCAAGATTCCAAGATTTGGATCTTCTTGAATTTATGAGATATACTTGTATTCCAAGAAATACATATCTTCCATAATATATTTTCAAGAAAATCAAGAAAATCTTTCTTGCCCTTTATATTTCAAAATTTTCGAAATATATGAATAACCAAGTGGAAGATTTCTTGAATTTAATGAGATAATCTTGTATTCCGAGAATACATATCTTCATTCCATAACAAAATTCAAAGAAAATCTTTCTCCCCTTTTTATCCATAATTTTCGAAAAAGACAAGGAAAAATAGGCAACAAATTTATTTTATTTTTAAACACCTTTTTCAGTTATTGGACTTTATGTTGGGCTACTTAGGGGGCCTTTAGGAGAATTAAGATTGGACCTTCCAATGGATCTTGAATTATCAATATTGAGCCACAATATTATTCAAGCCCATAAATATTAATTAATCCCACTACATAATTAATATTGCACTATCCATCTTAACCCATATTACAGTCAATATGGCTCCCGGTTATTATTTCCCGTGTTTAAGATTATCTAGCTCATTAATTAATTCAAGCCACTGAAATAGCTTTCCATTAATTAATATCTTTTGTCCTTGGTTAAGGAACGGTTCAACATTATTATCCATACCGGAAACTAGTTCCACTTGCAAGATTTGGTATGATAAATCTTATGAACCTCCCAAGGGGGCAAATCGAACAAGCGTACTTGCACATGATTCTCCGTATTAAATCTTAGCAATCGCATGTGACCAATAATATTGCTCAAGATATAAAGTATCGAATCTCATTGATTCTCTACCCGTGATAAGTCAAAGCAATAGTTACCAACCACACGTGATCCTATTTAAGGGACGAAGATTAAGAAATAACGAACCACTGAGGTCTAATTCTTCCTTGTTCAGTTATGAAGAATTTGTCCTCCTATAGGTCCTATTCAGTGCATCAGTCATGCACTAGTGTAATCTCTTGGTCAAGACAAGCGAATCTGAGCCTTACACTTCAACCTTTCATGATGGATTGTTCATTTCCATCTAGGTCGTGAATGGTTTACTTTTGGTTACAAGGGACTGTTAATTTAATTTTCTGTGATCTGGTATCACCAAATTAACTACAATGTAACACGTACTATTTATTGAACAGTTATGCAGTAAATATATGTAACATTCGATGATATTTAAAGCATCAGTGATAAACAATTTATCTCAGTAAATAAGTCCGAAATTCAGGTTTGATTATACAAAGTAAAAGCATATTTTCCAGTATAATCCCAACACAGATGCTCCAGAGTCTACATACCAATCAGGAGCAGAGTTAGTGTCAAATACATTGCAAGCAGTGCGAAATGCCTGAGCGAGATTAGCTGAAGGAGCCAGAGCACGAGAAGAAGAACCACCCACACGGCTCTGCAGATGCAAATATTGGGGACACTTATCAGCATAGTGCTGCCCCCGACAAAGTTGGCAACGCGGGATGTAGGGCTTACGACCCCCACGCCCACCATTATTGATTACGGCCTTGCCCGGACTGCTGCCCCCCACGGTTACCACCCTACCGTTGGCGAGAATTACCAGCTACCATTTGAGTTTGAGGCAACAAAGGTCGCTGGAGAAGGAGACGAGCCCTCTATGGCTTTGTTCATGAGATCGAATTGAATGGCTTGGTGCAGGAGATCATGGAACGGAGGGACAGGGGTCATTGCCATCCTGGTGTCAGCAAAATTGGTGAACATAGCACAGAATCCCCAAAGAAACCAATGGTTTTTATCACTTTCATCAACGGGCTTTTCTATAGCCGATAATTGATCGCACAAAGACTTAAAAGCTTTACCATAATCTGTAACAGAAAGCGACTCACGGCGTAGGGATAACAATTCCTCCCGAAGCTGATTCGCACGCGCTGTAGAGGCATTGGCGTAGACGGATTCCAGCGTAAGCCATGCTGGACGAGATGACTTGCAATCCAATACTTCGGCCATGGCTTCAGGCTCCAAGGTTGCGAACAAAACGTCCAGTAATTTTTTATCGCGGAGAAACCAAGCAGTGTACTCGGGATTGGGGGTCTGGACGTTGGCTGCGTAAGTTACGGTTTGCGAGGGCGCAGGGGACGTGCCGGTGATGATATCAAGCATCTCGTAAGTGGTGGCCATGGAGAGGAATTGACACTTTCACATCAGATAAGTGGGAGAGGACAACATAATTGGGACGAAATGAATCGTGGCCATTGTGGATGAAACGGACGAAGCGTTTGGGGCTGCCATGATCGAAGATGCAGCGATGAAAAACCAACGAAGGGGACCTGTTCGAGAGTTGTGAGATCTCGGTGATAGAGAAGAGAAAACGCAGGGGACCGTGCGTTTGAGAGGAGAAGAAGACGCGAACTAGGGTTTCAGCGTGAGGAAATTGGAGTTTGAGATGAGTTTGGCGGGATACCACGTGAGAATAGGTATGAGATCACCGTTGGTTGGTGATTAGAGAATTCCACTAATATATACTTGGGGATTACAACAAGATCTCCATAATTATAGGAAATCAATTAAAGAAATAAAATACAAATTTATTCTATACTAAAGATACAAACAATATTGACCTAGTCAATACTTCCCTTAATATGCTCTTGGCTGAAATTATCAATGGTACAACATTCGGATCCTATCAGTAATTTCATCCAAAACGATAATTTTTTCGATAAAGATTTGAAGGTTAGAAAATCTACCACTGTTTGGGTTTGTATTGTGTGGACAATTTGGAACATTAGGAACAACTTGGTCTTCAATGGAGAAACTCCAAATCTCGTAAAGACCATGGAGGAAGTGAAGGCAAAAGTATAGTCGTGGTTAACTGCAAAGAAGATCATAGATAAGGAGTATTCTTATGTAAATTGGCTACTAAATCGTAGACCATGTTCAGTTTAAATAGTAAAAGCAAGTCAAAATTCAAACGATTTTAAGCAAATAGAATATTCGGTGATCAACTATTCATGACTAGGAACACTGAATGTTGAGTTTACTAATAATGGAGAATCCAAGAATTCAGAGTAGGGACATGGGATTTGATTCCTCCTAGGATCATGTTCATACCATGAAGTAAACCCCACTTTTTTTTAGTGGACATAAATTTGAAGCCTTATTAATTCTTTCCCATAACAACACACGTGATATGTATATGATATAACAAGGAGTATGAGATTTAGATTTAATTTGGAACTATAGTATTTTAAGATGTTTTAAAAGAGTGGGTCTCGTATGCATCCAGGTGTAACGTGCATTTATAGCGTATTTTAGAATCATACAACTTGCTATACTGAAAGATGCAGCTTGTTTACACTGAACGGTGCAACTTGTATGCATATTAATAATTGCACGGTTCAGTGTAAACAAATTGCATCTTTCAATATAATAAGTTACATGATTCTAAAATACATTATAAATGTGCGCTGCATCTGAATGCATACAAGATTTAGCCCTTTTAAAATCGATCCAAACGCAATCTGAGAATTTGTTTGTATCATCAAGAGAAGGATATCACTCATCCAATTTTCAGTTATCTTATCTATATATCGACCACTAGTCGACGGATAAAATTCTATCCGTAAATTAATATTCAATGATTGATAGGAGTTATCTATTTCTATAATTCTATCATTGCGATATCGACATGAAATCTTTCAAATATGGCATCTTCTATTCTTCTTGATCCACGTTTTACTGTTTTTGACGCACATACGCCTATTTAACTTCACCTTTTATCAATCAATATATATCCATATTAGAGAATTAGTTTTGACATTAGTGGTTTTCTCATCGATTTTGCCGTGTGATATTTTTTGTATTTTTTAAATTTAAATGCATTAAACCTTATAGATATACTATTGATAATGGTATTTAAGAACAAATTCTTGTGCAGTATGCGAAATTAGTCATGTATTATGTACTGATGTGACATATTTTGGTCGTTATGAATCAATGATATGTGTACAATATGATATGATATGGTGGATAAGACTATGCTTGTTTCAGACTCATAAATAAGATTTTATAATCGTATTTTATAATCTCTGTTAAAAATGTAAAACGCGTCTAACTATTTCAAATAGAAACATGCAAATTATGTTCTCATATTAACAGTTGCATTTTTTTGTATAAATAAGTCGCACTTTTCAGCATAAAAAGTTGCATACTTTTAAAATACACTATGAGTGACCAATGCACCCGGGTGCATATAAAGACCTAACCATATGATATTATGGAGATATCAAGCAGAGTCTTAAGGCATATATTGGGCTCACGGATCTACGTCGAGGTGGGCCTAAGTTGAGCTGTAAAAGTGGGCCTTGGAGAAACATGGGCTCAGCCCATAGAAAAGAGGTTTGTGAGCTAGTCCCAATAGTCTTTAGCCCATTTGTCCCTATTAGATAACACGTACAAATTCAAGAGAAAGAACAACATAATGGGGAGAAGTAAGGGATATGCTTACTTGAGGAAGTAGGAGACCTGACACGAATCAAGAAGACCTGATCTAGATAAGCTTTCACGAGTAAAAATCGCGACGGAAAAGCTCCACCATGCGAAACCCCAGAATTGTGGGGGTTGAGTTACGAGAAAGAGGGAGGCACTATCTTTGAGAAAATCACGGAGATAATTATCTTATCTCGTCTTATATATATGACCAGATGTGCATTCAACACAGACATACGAAACATTCACAGCACATTCACGAAACACACATCAAATTATCTGATATACATGCACTATTTTGATATTCATACATAGGGGTGGACAGTACGGCATGCCGAAAATTTTCTCGTCATACCGTTACCGTACCAAAATTTTCGATACCGAAAAATTTCATACCGTTGTCGTACCGAATTTTCGTTATGTCAATATTACATACCGATATCGTACCGATATTTCGGTATATACCAAAATATTTCCTAGATAATTAGATAATTTTTTTCAGATACGGGATCCAAAGATAATCTTGAAAATATTTCAAAGATATCCGAAATTTTCTATATTTTCATACCGTTATCGTACCGAGATTTTCGATACTGTAAATGTTGTATACCGGTATTTTTGGTATTTTCTCCACCCCTATTCATACATAAGAATTAAGAACTCATTTATTGAGTACTTTAATTTCGATTTGAGGCTTATATTGAGACCTCACCTCGCCTACGTACATCCTCGATCCAAGTGAGAAATTTCAACCCACATCCCACGTGTAAATACGTTTTCTACTCATCATGTACAAGGAATTATCAATGAGGTTATACATGACATAAAATAATGATGCAAATATAAATATACTTTGTTCCTTCACAAGATATATACTCCCTCCATCCCAGATCAGTATTTTCATAGTTGATTTTTACACGTGTTTTTGCGAGCAAGTTTTGTATTAGTAATTGAAATGATAAAGCGACTTTAAAGGAGGAGTATGATAGATAAGATGTTCATCTATCATACCCCTTCTTAAAAATTATTTTATCATTTCAATTATTAATACAAAACTCGCTCGCAAAAACACGTGTAAAAGTCAACTGCAGTCGGGCAAGTAATATTTTTATACTCTCTTGATAAATAGTCTTAAAATTTTAAAATCTAACATTTAAATGTTTTGGGCCTCGTCGTTCATCTTAGCTGGACTATTGCACTGGGCCAGACCTTGTAATTTGATATATCCTGGACTTCTTCGAAACTTGATAATTTGAGCCCAAATATAAAGCCAATGTTTCGATTTATTGTCATTCATTAATTGTCATTAACATGTGATTACTCACCCTTTGGAAAAAAAAAACAACAAATGTGGTTACTCACGGGCCACTCTTGATAACGTATCATTTGTAGGCTATATTTAACTAAAAAAAATTCACAAAAATAAATTCGGATTGAAATCACTTATTTTTTAGTAGTATAAATTATATTTTACTTTAAAAAATAGTACCGATTGCAATTTATAAAAAATATAATAATACATATTGCAATTTATAATTAACCTCAATATATATTAAAGGCTAAGTACATTTAAAATCCACAATTCAAATTTCATCATCAAATGCAACCTAAACTGAAATTATTTTTAACTGATTGTTATCATAATATAATATCAGTTATAATTTCAAATAGGATACAATGAAATGACACCAAAATGATATATGATACTTATTTTTAAAAATACATAAAAAAAATTACAATTAATTAATAAATAGTACTTCTATAATTTAAAATTAATATAATCAAATTCGTTTAAACTCATATAAAATCAATTTAGCTAGAAAATTTATTTATAATCGACAATTAAACTTAAGTTGACTCGACTCGATAATAAACAAACTAAATTCAAACACTTTAAAGTTAGATTTAATTCGACTATATCCCTAAATAAAATCAACGCAGGTAGGGAGGGGTAGCTTAGCAAATAGCAAGTAGATACTAGGGAGCTAGTAGCCACTTCTCAATGCAAGTAGGGGCAGTTTAGCAATTATTTGCAGGTTTTGGAGCCTGAATGAGGAATACATAAACTTTGTGACAAAATTTACGAAAATCATTCTGTTCCAAAAATCTCCCAAAAATCTCTCTCACTCCCGTTCATACTAAATCCTTCAACTCAGATCATCCGTTGTCGCGGATGAGGGTGGAATTAATGGCGGCCGAGAGCAGTAGTAATCGGGGGAAGAAGGAGTCAACGTTAGTATTATCGAATTCGCCGCGTCTAAACGACGACGTTGAAGATCCCGTCAAATCCCCTCCTCATTCCCCCAACAGTTCCTCCACTCGCAAGGTCAATTCGCCACTCGATTTTTTGGTTTTTCTTGCCCGTTGTTGTTAAATTAGCTGCTTGCATGAGTTGGATTTGTTGATTGTTTGGATTTGTTGATTGTTTGAATTTTGGGAAATGAATTATTTGTGTTTTGAAATGTTGCTTTGTGATGGGGGTTTAATTGTGGACTTTAATTGTGTATATTGAGGAAGATTTGGAGAATTTAGTCTTACTGTGGAATTGATGAATTAAGATTTTCAGTTTACCATTGTGCACTTAATTGAGTAGATGCCAACTTTTGGTGAACCTTGCTTTTTTGTACCAAGATTCACATTAGTCGTAGAGGGTATAAATGATCTGAAGGATACATATATGAACATGATATAAAAAGAGAAGGTGTGATGAAGAGTAAATAAGAGAAGGGGAGGGAGCAAATTATCACATTGTATTATGTAATATCCTGTTTTACCATTTAGATGATTGTTATTTCCTGTTGAACCACATATAGAATCTTCTATTGTTAAATGAATTTGATGTTATAATTGATCACATATTTTGTCTTAACTCTTAAGATTGTGAGGTCATCCTATTACGGCTAACTTTTGTTGGTAAAACTTAACAAATCTGGGAATAACAAGTTAGCTGATCAATCTACGATTGAGGTTGCATAATTCTCAAGAAAAAATTTGTTCATTCAATATGGTAGTTCATAAGTAATCTCTTAACCATTGTTTTTCCACTTATTCAATGAAGAATAAAGTTGATACTCTAATATATTCGTTGAATTCTGGAAGAGAGTCATAACTCATAAGGAATAAACTCACTGTTTGGACTGACTGATATAGTCATCCACAGTTCTTTAATATGATTTGAAATGTTTGGTTGCGTAAACAGCCTTTCTTTACACTATTTTCTATTTGCCTCTGTTATAAAATGAAACAGACAGATGGTATCATTATAAAATTGCATAGCCTAACACACACACATGTACTTTATCAGGCTTGCTATGCTGTTCTTCAGAGTTGGGTTTCCAAGAAGTTCATGACTGGAATGTACGGTTTTGGTTTCAAAATTTTATAGTTGGTTACCATTTTTTTCGATTTCTACAATTTGCTTAATTTTGACTGATGAATGTTAATTGCAGTGTGGTCTTATTTCCAGTTGCTGTGACATTTTTCATCACTTGGTGGTTTATTCAGTTTGTTGATGGTTTCTTTAGTCCTATATATGAAAGACTTGGCATTGAAATATTTGGTAAGTCTTTTAATTATGATACTTTTCTGGCAGAGTATATGTTCTTATTCTTTTCTCCCTATATTCAAATTTTGGAAAATGGGACTCTCATTTGGTAATGGCGGCTATGTTTTAAAAACCGGAACCGGAAGTTGAGCCGGAGGACCCCCAAAAAAGGCTGGACCGGGGTCGGATCGGTTGGGTCGGATTGAGCCGGTGTGACGTCATAATAAATATTTTATATATATAGTATGCATAATTTAAAAAAAAATCAAAATATAGAGTATGATAAGTGATATAAAACATTTAAAGTCACTTCAAAGTTCAAATAATACCCCTCAATCCATTTTTTATTTATTTTAAAAGCAAAAAACGCACACCAAATCACACACCTCACAAACCCTCTCTTCTCTCTCTTCATTCACACAAACCCACTCTTCTCTCTCTAAACCCACAAAAATCTGGCCCCTCCCCAACAAACCCTCTGTTCTCTCTCTAAACCCACACAAATCGTCCCCCTCCCCAACAAACTATCTCTTCTCTATCGTTGACGGCGGCAGTGGTGGAACCACGGCGATGGTGGTTCTTGCGGGGAGAAGACGAAGTGGAAGGTGAAGTGGTGGAAGGTGAAGTGGCTCGGCGTTTTGTGGTGGTGAGTGGTGGTGGTCGGGACGCGGAGGAGGTGTGGTGGTGATGGTGAACGGCGGATCTGTACAGGGAATATTGGTGTTTGGGTTTTTTTAGTCAAATTTCTTCTTTTTTTTTTTTTGGTTTTTTTTAGTGAAAACCGGCGGTTCATCGGTTCACGGTTTTCACCCGGTTTTGAGGGGGGCGGTCCAATAGCAGTTCTTTACACCTCTATTGGACCGCTGGCGGGCGGTTCACCGGTCTGACCGGTCTGACCGGCCGAATTTTAAAACACAGACTGGCGGCTATCATAATTACTGAACCCCTTTCTATTGAAAATTTTATGGTTTGCGACTTAAATATTTCTTTGATTCACTGGTAGTTAACCTTTTGATCAATTCTTGAAACCTGGTTCATTGTCACTAATTATCTCTCCACATCGGGTGCAGGCCTTGGATTCATCACATCGATAATCTTTATTTTCTTTGTTGGTATATTTGCTTCATCATGGATGGGTGCCACAGTTTTCTTGATAGGAGAATGGTTTATAAAGCGAATGCCCTTTGTAAGACATATATATTCAGCCTCAAAGCAAATTAGTTCTGCAATCTCTCCAGGTAGCCGTTGCTTTTGGTGTTCCTCCACAATTTTTTTGTTGAAATTAATGATATTTGGATAAGCATGTTAGATGGAAATGCTTCTTACTGTGAATTAAGAAACATATTTTGATTAGAAAGGAAGACTTGTATTTCTCATGAATTGCTTGCATAACGGGCTCTGATTCTTACCATCATATCCTGCTAGGTTTTCCTACCAGCAATCTTGTATTGTTAAATGATCATAATGCAGTTACTAAGATAAATTTCATGCTATTAAATTGGCCGTGAGAGAAACTATGGACTTATCAGTTATCTTTTATGTTATTGATATCATGAAATGATACGATATTATTAAGATTGACTTTGTGTTTGCTGTTTACATTACATAAAATTTAATTCTTACAATACCATCATTTACTAGCATTTTCTTCATTCATTGCTGGGTTGCATGATATAGGATTTATCTTCTTTTGTACAAGCTAATACTGACATATATGATTTTATTCTTTCACAGACCAGAATACAACTGCTTTCAAGGAGGTTGCTATTATCCGTCACCCTCGTGTTGGAGAATATGCTATGGGCTTTATTACGTCATCAGTTGTTCTTCAGGTTCCTCAAATTTCTCTCAAATCGAAGTATTCACTGTGAATTATCTTCAAACTAAAAATTTGTATCCAGTTGGCATCTAGCGTATGAAGTATCTCTAAAAAATTGAAATGGTTGACATAGGTGCTACTACTGGACTATAAAACTAGAATTTATCTATATAGAAAACTATCATAATTTGCGCTCTATCATCTCTGTAACATTTCAGAACTGTATCGGTATTAAAATGGCAAGATTTAGCTGCATTCATTTCCTTCACATTGACTATTATTGTCTTTATGATTTCAGAGAGATGATGGGGATGAAGAATTATGCTCTATTTACGTCCCAACAAATCACTTATACATTGGGGATGTATTTCTAGTCAACTCTAAAGAGATAATTAGGCCAAATTTGTCTATCCGAGAAGCCATCGGTGAGTCTGTTTCTCTCCTTGGTGTGCCTCGCTGCTGTTTTATAAGACTGGATGCGCTTCTGGCTAATATTTTGAAGGGGAAAAATATTTTTATAATTCTGTTTTTTCGGTTTTAGTCCAATCAGACTTTCAAGAATTGAAATAGTCCAATAACTTTCAATTTCAACATTTTGGTCTAGTAACAAGTTGTAAGAGATGAAACATCATGTTGACCAGTCAGAGTCTGCCACGTCGGCGTCAATGTTTGACCTCTTACAGCCGGTTACCGGACCAAAATGTCAAAAAATTAAAGGACTATTTTCAGTTAGTGGAAGTCAATGAACAACATACACGACAAGTTTTTTCCCTATTTTAAAATAAACAATGACTTAAGTTTTTCGTTTCAAGTCATGTGCCAATTGCTCAAGATCTTTGACTCATTATTATCCCTTTGATTTCAGAGATCATTGTTTCTGTGGGGATGTCAATGCCTCAGGTGATTTCTCCTATAGAGGCGATTGCGCATCAAGCTGATCGAATTCCTCCCAATAGAATGATGATATAGCAACATTGCGCTCAAAGAACATGGTACATGTTATTTCTCTGCAGATGTGATATTAAGGGGCATAATATAATCTTGGTATTTGGCTCATTAGACAATAGAAAGTAGCTAGCTATTTAATGATCCATAGTCATTATTTATAGCTGAGCTTTCTTGCTTTAGAAAACCAATCCGTTTCCAAAATCTAGGCCAGGTGAGTGTAAGGTTGTCCTCCGTGTGTACCTAATTCGACTCCACATTCTTTGTTGTTCTTTTTGTAAAGGTACTAAAATGTCCATTCTATAATGCTCTGAAAAGATATTTGCTTGTTCACAAGCCTGATGTGAGCTTTTTTGCATCTACAAAATCACGTGAATTCTACTTCTCGTATAGATTAACGTTCTTTACAAACATGCTGTGACAAGAAGGAACTACAGATTGACACTCAAACACATGCTATAACAAGAAGGGATTACAGATTGACACCCAAAATACGACCCGTTTTATAACTTCATCATCCGAATCTTTTCGTTACACCTTACAGTTAGTGATTAAGTGTGACAAGAAAAGAGTTCAGGAGTTGCAGCATGAATAACTGCAGTAGTTCAAAAGAAGGCCTGCATTTCCTCCTACAAATTTTAGTTGCAACTTGCAACTTTACTAGGGGTATCAACGAGGTGACTCAGGAAGGAGAATGGTCCATCCCAGGACTCAACCCTTCGGGCTAAAAAAAAAAACTCACGTCCAACCTGCCTTATTATTTCCTAATTTTTTATTTTAAAATATAATATATTTAAATTTTAACGTTAAATAATTCAAATTAAAATATATAACTATTCAAGGTAACATTTATTTTAAAAATTGACACCAGAAACGTACATATAATAGCATGAGTACAAATTTATACACATACATATTTATATTATAAAGATATTAATAAATATGTGGCGGGTCCATAAACGGTATTGGGCGGTAGGTTCTTAAAAAAACACGACCCATACCAAAACCAGCTTAGCAGGTCCAAACCCAGACCAGCCAATGTGGGTCTGGGTTTAAACCCGCTCATTTCCATCACTAAACTTTACAGCAACAAGAAAGAATTTGCATCAAAAGGTTTCTAACAAAAATTTACATGTATAATACAAGGTACATGAGGATATGCAGTTGAAGTTGAAGTTGGTTTCTCAATTTCCTTTTTTTATTTCTTGTAGCTTCCTCTTCGAGCTGTAGGGGGCAACTTCTCCGATGGGCCAGAGGGAAGCTTTTGCCCAGATTCACGTTCGATTTTACTCTTGAGCTCTCTTAAAACTCTTATTTGACCAAGCTTTTCTGGAGACAGTTTGTCCCAGTATATTCCTACAACCAACAGTAACAATGTATAACACACATACGTACTCATTTTTTTTTCCATATTAATAGAAAAGTAGATGTTTATCAGTAATTTGTAAAAAATATACTAGGATGATTGATTCACATTAGTTATTTGATCATCCAAATTATAGGGAAGATAAACTTGAGAACTGACCTTGAGGTTTTGGAACAGACGTATTGGTAAAAATAACTCGAGTGGTAGTACATATGATATCAACAGGGACATCATGCACCAGCAATTTCTCGATCGGGATATCATCAACCAGTTGTTCATCGTGTACTGTACACACAAATTTACTAACATTTGCATCAAGATTACACAATAGATTTTGAAATTTCATATGGATTAAATATTATGGCAAAGTCTTATGTAAACTAGTTTCACAGTACGACTTATTTGCATTTTGTCTGTATTTTTAAACAGTATTAGTTATTTCATTAAAACATATTAGTTTTGTCAGTATTAGTTGTTTCATTCACAAGTGTTAGTTGTTATACTAAAAGTGATAGTTGCGAACAAGTTGTACGGTAAAGCTGTTTTACATGTGACCAACTCAATGATCATACTATGATTAAAAAATGGCTTATATTTGTCACCCAGTTATTCAGATCGGTGACGGTACCCACGTCTGCAAGGTTCTAGGATCAATTCAAATGGTGACAACGTATAACATTATAAGTGATAACAGAAGCATTTTCCCAAGAATATCTGAGAAAAACAACTTATTCTTACCGGATGTGACAATTGGAGTTGAGTCATCTATGGCGCCCATGTAACGTAGCATGCCATATTCGAGTTCTGCAAATCCCTGTACCATAAATAGTCGTTGAATCATAATACTGACAAAAACTAAAATTTACTTAATTTGCAAATCCCTGTACCATAAGACAGACAATTATACTAGTAGCTCCAGTTATATCACAAAAGGAAAAATGAATGCGAAAACAAGATGGCATCAAATACCTCACCCTTGCCAAGTCTTGCCCCTGTCTTTGGGTCAACAGCAACAGAACCAATAACAATCAAGTCCACTTTTATTTTCTCCTGCAAACCTATTGGTTTTCCATATTTGGCAACTCCTGCAGACGTGCATGCCTCCTTAATGGTGTCAGCACTTAACATAGAGTATTCAAGTACAGAAAAGAATCCTGTTCTTAGACGTGGCTGAGGAGTTAAAAGCTTTTTTCCACCTGCATTGTCATACATTAAATGGAAAGCCAAACACCACGTAAGCATCTAAATGGCTGAATACTTTCAGCACTTTCATGCCTAACTATATATACCTCCATAGTCTAATCTGCCTAGTGCTACCAAAATTTAGGAACTTATTTCCCCTAATGATTCATAGTCAATGTACACCATCATTTGCACTTCGTGACTCGCATGGAACTCAACGAACATACTGGTGAGAAGGTTTCTTCTAATCGTTCTAATCTCTAATTATCGTCAAAAACTTTTACGCGCAAAGGTGCACTTTTGACTCCATTACAACCAAAGCTTGACTTGACGAATTCACAAAAAATATTGAAATAATGATAAGTATTACTTCATACGAAAAAAAGTATTAGTTTGTAGTCTGAACAGTATTAGCAACTTTTCAATATACAACTAATATTTTTCATCATATCAGCTGATACTTTTCATCACATGAACTAATTTATGGCCACTTTTTTCCTATGATTCACAAAAAAAAAAAAAAAAAAACCAGTTTGTTCGAATTTCTTTAGTCAAAATTGCACCATTGCTTGGTGCACCAAAGTGTTACTCCTGATTATAAATCCAAGAACACAAAATACCAGTTCAACTATGCATTTTGACCAACTTGAGAAAGCTTCAGCACTTGATCATAGCCAACAAAAGTCACCAAAAAATAATGCTGAGATATGTTTCTAAATTCCAAAAGTTTAAGTCAGCGTCCTAGTAAAATCATTCATCATAGTAGACACTATATTTTCTATATAGTTTCAACTTAACTGTAAACCATTCTTGGTGGGCCAAAAAAAGAGAGTATACAGAGCATATATCAAGAAAAAGAAAAGATGCTTGAATTGTAGCAACAAGGCAAAAATGAAATTGTCATACTAACAATAATTCAAAAGTTTGTGTCACTATCTTATCGATGCTTCATATTTTCAAGGTATATAATTGAAGATGTTCTTGACACTAAATTCTATCAAACTAAATAAATATGTAATGCATTAATTCAATGGGCTTATACAAAAAAACTATACCATTAAGAGTGAGGAATCTGACTTGTTTTTGAGGCGTATCTGGATTCACTTTCACGCACTTTGCCTCCTTAAACACCTCCAACTCACTTAGCTGATAAATCAAAAACGAAAAATAAAAAATCCAAAAATAATAAAATTACCAAGAAATTACAATTGAACCCACATTTACAGAATTGCTTACTTTATTAGCAGCAGTATTTGCCCCAACAAAATTGGGGATCCGATGGTGAACGGGCCGTGGAAACTGGGCTATATTTCGGGCCTCCATCAAATCCCAGACCCGTTTTCTGATGACCCATTTCCACGCCTTCGGGTCGTCGGAATCTTGCCCTTCGATTGCTGATTTTTCAGCCATCGATTCTCGGGCGGCGGCGTCCAGCCTCAGGCGCTCGGCCTCGTACGCCGCCTCGTTGAAAGCGGCGTCGTTTTGACGCGCGGCCGTGGTGTGAATTTTGGGGGATGATGGAAAGAGGGGAACTTTAGTTTGGAAAATTGAAGGGAAATTGAGGGGGTTTCTTGGGGGATATGAGCATTTAATTGGTGATAGAGATGAATGAGAGAGTTTGAGGAGTTGAGCATCCATAAAAATGGCGGAGTTGTGTGATTTCTTGAAATCTTAGCATCAAGCAATGTTGGATGAAGTCGTGTTTCTGAGTTCAGTGACGCTGAAAGTAGTGGCGCGCTTTCTTTCCTTTGCCTCCCAAATTTTTAAGAGTTACTCCCATGAACCCCATATTTCCTATGATTATTTGACTAATTTTACCCATTTTCAATACATTTTTCTAAATCGTTAAACTTGACCCGTATTATACACTGAGTTGGATAAAATGTCATGAATTAAAAATAAGGTTCATAACATATAATCAGATCCATACAAGTTTTTGTCAATTTTTTAAAGAGCATTTGTGTGAGAACACTATCACTTTTCAATATAAATATTAGGTTAAGTATTGTATGCACCAAATGCATCGTACACTATATAATGTATTTTAAAATTTTATAATTTGTTGTATTAAAATTTGTACATTGGTTGTAGTAAAACTTTGCATTTCAATGAAGATTATGTGCAAGGGTTGCATCATTCATTATTTTCTCATCTATAGCACTGATCCACAAACATATATTATTACGTTTGGTTTTGTTGGATAATTTGGGAATTAAAATTCTGGATAGAGATTGAAAGAAGGGTCACGGGATCTAAGATTGAAGCAATTTGGGAACTAAAAATTTGAAAAGGAGAGAAAAAAATGATCGGTGGTTGTTGAATCTTAAATTTTTAATTGGGTAGGTGGATCCAATTGTACAGGTTCTAAATCTGCGTAAATAATGCACACAAGTATTTGTCAATAATTTAACATACGACAGTCAAATTATTTTAACATTGAATTTATATTTTGAAGTTATATATTTAATTTTCTTTTTTTCAATAATTATTTAATAAAGCTGCTGGACACAATTATTCCACAGGAAAAAAAAAGGTAAAATAATGCTTTGGTTTGAACATATTTAGAAGAAGACTTAATTAATAATGTGGTTGAATATATATATATATATATGCCAATTAATAAAATCAACATTCAACAATGACTTAATTGAGTGTTGAACGACGTTCATATCGTTTGACTGGTTTATAAAAAATGCAGAAGAAACGCGACTTTAAGTGTAATAATAAGACACCAAACAATTCGAATCACCTATTCCTCACGCAACTTTCTCTCTCACTGATACTGATTTTAATAGCAAAGTTTAACCAATTCATGCATATGTATTTATGGAAAATTCTCCAGCATATAATGACATGATTAGTATTTTTTTTTTTTGGTAATAATATTAAATGAATTAGACTGACTTCCATGCAATAGGGTTGTTGCCAATTTATGATGACTTCGTGGGCATCAAGTATGCAAGAAACATAGGTAAATCGATAAATAAGAATACATGATTTTCGTAGTTCACTAATACTCCCTCCGCCACAAAATCGGTTTTTGATGTTGATTTTTCTTTCGCGTTTTTTGCGGCGAGTTTTTTATTAGTAATTAAAATGATAAATTGACTCATCTATCATACTCCTATGATAGATATTTTATCATTTAAATTACTAATACAAAACTCGCTCGTAAAAACGCGTATAAAAGTTAACCGTGAAAACTGATTTGGGACGAAAGTAGTAATATGTAACTATGTTTGCCAGTAAAAGAGAAAATTTTGAATTAATTGAAAAAAAAATCACTACATTTTCAAAAATTACAATTTAATCTCAACCTTTAAATTTTGGTAAATAAAACTTAATTTTGACAATCTTTTGCAAATCGAGCTCAGGGTAGAACACCTCCTGCCCATAAATGAGGTGGCATCCTAGCTGAAAAAGTCTTATCATTTCATCATCTACCTGGCTAAAGCTCTATTAATTTTTCTAAAGAAAATGTTGGTTCACATTTGTAAAATGACTCCAAAATAAAAGTGAGGCGCTATACCAATTGGGCGATGAATTGCAAATGCAGAAAATTTTCTCCATTAAAAATGATATCAAAAAATTGAGAAAAAAGTCGAGGGTTTATCACCTTATAGAAACGACACCTCCAAGACCTTTTATTGGGACTCTTATTTGTCATTGACATAAATCGGGTAGCCTCAACACCATGACCACAAAGTTTAGGAGCAATACTGTTGTACGAAGAAGATGGTAAATTGAGTGAATAAAGGTATTCGCTGGATATGAACGAATCACTTTAGTGAACGATTTTCAGATGGGTTGAACAAGATGGGATTTAGAGGACTGCAATTTCAGTTTGGGAGGAATTCCATTTTAAGGCTCAAAAAATTAAAAAAAATATTATTTGAGTTTAGAGTGTTCACTGTTTACAATTATAGAATGGTTGATCGTTCAGGTGTGAATATCGTCATTTTGGCCAGGTAGATGATGAAGTGGTAAGTTTTTACCAGCAATGATGTCACGTCATTTACGGGCAGGAGGTGTTCCGCCCATGAACTCGATTTGCAAAAGATTGTCAAAGTTGAATTTTATTTATCAAAATTTAAAAGTTTAAATTAAAATTACAATTTTCGAAAAGATCGTGATTTTTTTTGCAATTAAGCAATTGAACAAACCATAACAAACCACATAATTTATTTTAGATGAATGTGAGGTTAATATAAACTAATGCATCGAGTCACTTTCTTGTTGCAGTCATGTAGGCTTCCCAGAAAGCTTGCGTGTCTTGATCAAAAATGGAAGTCAAAACACGCAAAAACGTCGCTATATATATCTCAAACTTTTCACACTATATATATTTATTACTCTCATGGTCTTTGTCCTATGTAAGAATATGAGATATAATATTCAGATCCACACAACTCTTTCTCTCCATATAAAATGTTGCTTGAATTCCCTATATATATACATCAACTAATGAATTCACAATCTATTAATTAAGTTAATAATAATTCATGGCTATAAAGAGAGGGCATCAACCATAAACTAACAAGAGGG
Source organism: Stenogyne calaminthoides (assembly GCA_037126765.1). NCBI lineage: Eukaryota > Viridiplantae > Streptophyta > Magnoliopsida > Lamiales > Lamiaceae > Stenogyne > Stenogyne calaminthoides. Next base: position 12,437,922 of record JBBCBC010000017.1, on the reverse strand, counting down.
AATTCAAGAATATGGATGGTTTTGTGGCATACATGAAAAGTAACAAACCATACTTTGTAATGATAGTGATACAGTTCATCTATGCCGGTATGTCCTTGTTGTCCAAAGCAGCCATTTTGCAAGGCATGAGTCCTTACGTGTTTGTCGTTTATCGCCAAGCATTCGCCACCCTTGCATTGGCCCCTTTCGCCTTCTTCCTAGAAAGGTTTCATTCATTACAATATCTTTATACTTCCACTCTATCTTATTGCTATTTTACGTCGTTTTTCTGACTAAGTGTACATAATATTGCTGCTGAAATCAGAGGCAACAAGTCTCCTTCATTGAAATTCACCTTACTCTTCAGGATAGTCTTTGTTTCAACAGGGTAGGTCAATATTTCTTGTTTCAAAGTTCATAGACTTGAGTTCTGAGTTTCTTATAATGATCCTTGTACATGCATGTTCGACTTTTCAGGATCACGCTGGGTCTGAATCTCTTCTACTACGCGCTCAATTACGTGTCTGCAACATTCGCTACTGCTTTAGCCAACACCAATCTAGCTATTACATTCATCTTAGCAGTCTGCTTCAGGTACATATAAGAGAGTTGTACGGTGCCAACTGTACCCAGCTAATACTTTTCAGTGCAACAACTAATACCTTTTAGTATAACAACTAATACTATTTAACAATGTGAAATTCTCAGAATGGAAAGCCTGTCGATAAAACAAAGGCATGGAATGGCCAAAGTCATAGGCTCTACATTAGCCCTCACAGGAGCTCTGATATGTACGTTTGCTCGAGGGCCTCCTATGTATTCGCAAAGCCACAAAGACATCTTACATCTAAGGGAAGAAAACTATGCAAAAAGTGATTGGATAAAGGGCTCCCTCCTTATTCTAGCAGCCAATGTATCATGGTGTTCTTGGTTAATTATGCAGGTCAATTTGCTCACTAACTTCACTATTCATTTTCAAGAATCATTACAAACTGTGTCCTGATTCTGGTTGTTCCTTAATTAGGGTCCCCTGATCAAGAAATATCCTGCAAAACTACGTCTCACAGCTCTGCAATGCCTTTTCAGCTTTGCATCATCAGCAATCTGGGCAGCAGCGAAAGAAAGAAACGTTGAATCTTGGAAACTAGGATGGAATGTTGACCTCCTTTCAGTTTTCTACTGTGTGAGTCATCATATATATATCCTAAGATGAGTTGCAATAAATGAGGTTTTTCTCATGTTTGTCCACATGTTGTAGGGAGTGGTTGTGACTGCTATTAGCTATTGGCTGCAAGTTTGGGTCATCGAAAAGAAAGGGCCCGTGTTTTCTGCTGCTTTCGGGCCGTTGGCCCTTGTTATTACAGCAGTTTTCTCTGCAGTACTATTCCAGGAGACTCTTCACTGGGGAAGGTTAGTGTACAAAAGACATTCCATTTTTGCATATAACAGTGGATAAAAAATTCTACGAACCTGGGTTACTGAAGTTTTATGGTGAACTCATTATACTATTTAGCACACAAAGTATCACTATTCAGTTAATTTAAGAAAAATAACATATAAAATCAAATATTTTTTAGAACGTGATACTTTATATGTTAAAAAGTATTAATTTGAAGAAGAGAATTCATGTGCGAGTTAGTTTTGCAGTGTATGTGGAGCAGTATTGCTAGTTATCGGACTTTATGGGATTCTATTGGGGAAAAGCCAAGAAGAGAAAGCCAAACTTGAAGCTGAAAACAAGGCGGCAAAGATTGAAGAGAAGAAAGAGGATGCAGTGTTGGAGGAGGTTACATGCCAAAGATGACAATAGGAAATGTAGACTTTTTAAGTCAATTTCAAGATCACTAAGTTTCCTGTAGGAAAAAAATACACAATATTTTTTAAGTAAAAAGTAACATTTTTGTTTTCTTTCCTTGTTGAAAAATATATTATACCACACGGATTGCGGGTAGACAAAATCTAATGTGCAAATTTGTATAGATACAAAAACTTTAATTTTCAACCAAATTCTATAATTAATAAATGTAATACAAAATTGAGTGGTTCATGGTTCACTCGGTCCAACTAGTTCATGGTTCACTCAGTTCAAATAGGTCATAATTTAGGATTAATTATTTAGTGTTTAGGGTGTAGTTGGTTGATTTAGGACAATTTTATAAATTTTCATCTATACAAATTTGTACACTAGACCTACTCTTGCGGGTAATGTGTTTTAATGACAAGAAGATCAACAGTTTAGAGCTATTTTAAGGAAGAAGCAAAATTGCTAGTACAACATTGAGATTTCTTCAAGCTTATGCTTTCTATTTCAACTCCTCCATATTCAAAGCCACTTTCCTCACTCTTCTTCTACTCTACATCTTTGCCAAAACTAGCGATCCATGTCCGACAATCTTTGCAATGCATCTCTCTACACAAAAGATTGAAGAATTGAATATGATGAATGGGGCAAGAATTGATTGTTTCAAAATAGTAAATAATTTATTATTTCTTGACTCAAAATTTTACAGCTCCAGCAGAAACCAAATCAATCTTGATCAGTTGAACCATGATTCCCAAATTTCTCCAGCGCGAGAGAATAGATTGCTTTCCTTTTCATGGATGTGCCTGTTGCAACCAGCTTCACTGCCTACATTAAACAAGCAATTGTATCAGTGAGAGAGGGAGAGTGCATAAAACTCATTCGTTAAATTCCATTACCGTGGAAAGACTGTGCCCTTTGGAAATTAATTCTCGCAACTCATTTTCCAGTTCAGATTCAGAGAGCTTTTCATCCTTGCAAATTGTCGTCCCTTCGATCAAGAGCGTAATTTCACCCTTGGGTTGACGGGCTGAGAACGCTTCTTTGGCTTCCTCAATAGTACCCCTCCAAAACTTGTCAAAGGAAATATCTTCTTAGTTGGAATTAACTAAACTTTCCAGAAAAAGAAATGCTGATTGGAATCCTTTACCATCTCCAATAGCAAATATATGAGCATAGAAAGTAATTTCAGTGAAATTAATTGCAGTTAATAACATGTCTGCAGCATCATTTTTTAAGAGACCACAAGCAATCTATTCAGCAAGAGATCATATGACCATCAAGTAATTAGTGTTATATATTAATCTTGTTGGATAGTGGATAGAAAGAGCTAAACCCTAAAATAAAAAATAAAGAGAATTGCCAAACTTTCTACATCTTTTGACTAGCTATGAGATGCAAACAAGGAACTTTTGGGTTAAACAGGTTGTTTTCTTTATGTAGTAGTTTTCGGTGGCAAAGAAAGGGTTTGTTACAGATTTGAATGTTTTCAACATCTATACACCCAGTTTTTTCAGTCTTCACTTCTCAAAGCATTTTTTAAGAGTCAAGAGGGTAAAATACTCCTTGCAGTATGTGATTCAAGGCTTCAAGCAGCTAAGTTTTAACATTGAAGACAGAACACGTATTAATATTCTATACCCACTCTCAAATTTCTCTTATGCAGAAATTAATTCAAGTTACAAGAAATGCTGGTAAAAATGCATTTAAAAGCACTAAATGTAAACCTTACTTCTTCGTGTAGTTTGGTCATCTCCCGTGCAATGACACAACGCCTGTGATAAGTTCAAGCAATTAAGTAGTAATAAAACAAAATTCTTGAAGTTATATTAATAGTTAAAAAGTTGATTGTTTAATCAACGAATGACCAACAATGATAATAAAACCTGATAGAGAAAGGACAGGTTTTGAAATTGTGAAGTACCGTATAAATGGCCAAGAAACAAAAGAAAGTAGTAAATCTAACGTAGGTGATCAAAATTATACAAGAGGACTTTCAACATTTCTACTTTGGATCTGACTTCAAAATAACCAATTCTGTGAGATATCTTGTACGTTAATTTGAACACATAAGATTATTTAAATATTAGATTACCTAGTTCCAAATGTAGAAAACCTAATGCAAGTGAGAGGCTGCATTTTGTGACATGAGATTACCTTGATTCTCCAAAGATAGAAGACATCTCTTCTAAATACTGACAGAGCTTGTGGGGAGGAACAAAGAACACCTGAGTGGCTGCACTGTTGGCAGAAACCATCAGCTTCTCTCTTCTCGTGGGAGCGTGCTTGGGGAGAAATCCAACTGCAGCATATTATATTCTAAGTGTCGCAACAATTGATAATGTGCAAAGAGTAGAGTTATCAAAAGGTTACCAAAAGTGAATTCATCAGTTGGCAAACCAGATGCAGAAAGTGCAGATACTACAGCAGATGGCCCAGGGACAGGAACCACAAGTATATCTTTAGTTACACACAATTTGGCCTACATTCACATTTCAAAATCAACATAAATCAGTATCGCCTGATTTTGTTCAACAGCTCGCCAAATTTTTGCTCTGGCATTGGAAGTAGACATGAACATAGAGTAAATTGTAAAATTGATCCCATATCTATTGGGTTCTGGCGATACAAGTCCCATATGAATCAATTTTCTCAATTAAGTCACATAATTTTTTAAAGCAATTTTATCAATTCATGGCCTAAAGTTAGTAAAACTATCAATTTAGGGTCTGAATTTTTTTTCCTATTCGATTCAGGTTCTGAAAGATAGAAAATTATCAATCCCGGGACTTGAAAAATATAAAGTATCAAATATAGGACTCACACATTTTAAGATCATGTTTGATATCATATAATTCCTAGTTATCCAACCATATTTTTATAAATCATACTTCCAAAAACAAAAAATATATACATTTTGCACGGGTGGAAAAAAAAAAGTAGGATAGAAAAATAATTATGTATATAAATAAAGATAAAAACTAGAAGATGTCAACAACTTGGTTTTAAAAGTTATGGGACCAATTGATACGCCTCTCCTTCAGTTAGCTTTTATTTATTATTGATATTGGGCTTTTAATTTAAGTTGAGTCTTTTATTTATTTATTCTAGACTTATATAATTAAAAAGACTCACTTAATTAAAAGACTCAACTTAAATTAAAAGCCCAATATCAATACTAAATAAAAGTTAATTGAAGGAGAGGCGTATCACCAATAGATAGGGAACCAATTTTGCAATATACTCTTTTTCAACAGCAAGAAAATATAGGTCTTACCAGCTCCATTCCAGGGTCACTGATGCCAGGTGTCCCAGCATCACTAATCAATGCCACAATTTCTCCACTGAGCAATCTCCTCAGCACAACTTGTTCTCGTTGAGATTCATTGAATTTGTGATAGCTTAACTGAAAATCTAAATCATAGAATGAGAATGATCTCACACAACGTATCCACAATTCTAAACAAATTGAATTTCTTATATCGTCTATAGAATTAAAACTGGCTTACAAGTGGCGTTTTTATATTATAGGACTGAAGCAACTTCCCAGAATGCCTTGTATCTTCTGAAAGTATGACATCAGCAGATTTCAGAACTCTCAGTGCTCTACAAGAATAATAATAAAACAAAATGGTTCATTCTTTGATAAACACGGGAAAGAAAATCCAAGAAATACTTTCCGTAACGAATTTGAAAGCTCCAATAGCATAACTATTTGTAAGCTGATTGACCTTAGAGTTATATCTTCAAGATTTCCAATTGGTGTTCCCACAAGATATAATCCTGGTTTTAGAGGACCCTACAATTGAAAATAGGAAAAAATTAAATCATCTACAGAAACAGATAGTGCTTGAAGAAAAGAATTTCACTCTCCAAAGGGTCATTTTACCGGGAGGGAACTAGCAATTTTTGGGAAGGTATCACATAGATTGGTAGCTCAATTATTCTCTATTAAAGTAGAGGAGACACCCGAGATCTAATAACCACCCTCCATAGAGCTAATTGTACTGTAATTTGAATGTGCTTTCAAGAGGATAGGAGAATTCCATCTCAATTAAGATGGAAGAGGCCACTCCTAACCATAACATATGCTTGGTTGACTTCTTGATCAAAAATTTCATTGGCACAAGTTCTGGATCGCAGATCCAATCTCTCCCAGACCCAGACAAACGAAATTTGGAAAATTTAGAGAACTGTATATCAACATTTTCCTAATTGTTTTGCCTTGAACCAAATGCTAATTTGAGCGGGAGGCAATTCATGAATATGATCATACGGGTAAAGAAAAGGAATGCTGGGAACCTGAGCTTAGCATTTAGCAAAGAAATTATTTACCAGGCAGGATACTATTTTCTCAAGCCGAAATCAAACAGATATGGTCAAGACATTAGACAGGGTGGAATATGACAACATTTCACTTGTAAAATATTCAATCATGAAGAACTAAAAAAATAAAATGTCGGTCGTGGCTATCCACACCAACTAATTTTCTTAGTTCACCCACCATTTTTTGACAAAAATACCCTTAATGGAAAATACTAATATACCTTTTTTATAAAAAACATTTAATTTACTAAACACACACTTTCTTTCAGACCGACACCAACGAACCCACACAAAAATAATTTCACTCTTCATCTTCCTTGTACACCCATGCAAAAAAGAAACTCTAGAAATGAACAGACAACGATTTTCCCACACTCTTTGACCGAACATTTCACGATATTGACTTCAAGTAGACATAAAAAATGTGGAAAACATTGCCAAAAACGAAAATTAAAGAGACTTGATGTTGAGATTAGCTTGCATCTTTTATTTCAGTGATTCTTCGTCTTCCATGTTGGTGGCGGTGTACAAGAAAGATGAGGAGTGAAGAATTTTTTGTGTGCGTTCATGGGATTTGGGTGTCAGCGTGAAAGAAAGTGTGTGTTAAATAAATTTAGGCTCCATTTGGATGGATGGATTTTAAATCCATGGATTTCACACACAAATTATCCCTCTCCAATGAATTTACAAATACTTAAATTTGAGAATTTAGTTTAAAATGGAGGATTTTAAATCTTCATCAAAACCTAGTCATTTGAAATCCCCTCATCTCTACCCCTTCCCTCCCTCTGCCCCCTTCACTCTCTTCCCTAGACTCTCAAATCTAAGTATTTGTAAATTCATTTGAGAATGATGATTTGTGTGTGAAATCCATGGATTTCAAATCCATCCATCCAAATGGAGCCTTAGAGTTTTTTAATTACAAACGGTATATTAGTATTTCCATTAAAGGTATATTTGTCAAAAAATGGTGAGCGAACTATGCAAATTAGTGGGTGTGGATAATCGAACTCAAAATGTACTTCACACACGCTGTTGGAAGGACTTGCCAAATTTGTTATTTAGTTAGAATTATAAGAGTTGATTAGCTAGCATGATTACTATATTCTTTAAACTTTCTTGACATTCTTAGAAGAAACAAATGAATTAACTTCCAATCAATAATCCTCCTATCCTACTTACACATAAAGCACGCAGAGACAGCATAAATGCAAATAAACAGAACAATAACAATTAACTTTTATTTCGTGATAAGCAGAAATTTGAGTATTCAAACACTGAAGTAAAAATATTTAGTCATTCTTCGCATATTTAATAAACCTAACAATTCAACTGCAAACATGGATAGACAACAAAATTAGGGCTCCTAAAGCAAAATGACAATATAAAATAAGGATTATAAGGGCATTTACCTGTTTCGAGTGGAATAACTCCTCCGTTGGTTCAACGTCGGAGGAAGAGGTCGGAGAGTCGGCGGATGAGGGAGGAAGGGCGGAGACGGTGGTGTGAGCATATGAAGAGAGAAAAGGAAACTGATAGGTAGGGCGGCGGGGAAGGCATGGTCGCAATGGGAGTTTTGAAAATGGCGGTGAAGGTTTGGAGAGTGAAAGTGCTGCTGAATGGCAGCGGCGTAGCAACATCATCGTCTCGTGCACCTCATTTAGGATTAGCAGAAGAAAACCAAATACATTATATACTACTCCCCTCGATCCCATCATAAATGCACAATTTCTTTTTTGATTCGAAATAACGTGCATATATTCTAAAATTCAAAAAAACATTCAAAATTTACTTACTCACAATATCATTATAATTAATTTAAAATATATCAATAAAGTAAGTTTTCTTAAATTTTGTGCCTCCGAAAAAAGGTGCACATTATCCCGGGATGGAAGGAGTACTTTACTTTCACGTCATGTTTTTGGGTTGATAAGGGGTATATTTGATGAGTAATTTTTTAATACAACTCATAATGTATATTTAGAATCATACAACTTATTATACTGAAATATGCGATTTATTTACACTGATATCGTGTAATAAATTGCATGATTTTAAAATACGTTATAAATTACACGATTGATGCATGCAAGACTTACCTTGACTTTAAATCATATGTTCTCTTTTAATATAGTTCGATAATGATATGTACGAGATCACTTTTTAGAGGCATGGTTGCGCACGGTGAGACGGGTTCGAAAGGAGTAAATGTTGATTTATATTGAGTTGTATAAAGAGAAAAACTTTGTTCTGAGAAGACTTCTAGGCAGAAAATGAATTTTTAGGCTCCGATTGGTAGGGTGTTATAACCCCTAAAAGGTTTGGGCTACTAAATTTATAAACTGATTAGTAGCCCATAAAACAAACACACCGACCCGCTTCAAATTTGTGTTAATAATACCACATCCCCCTGCTCTTAAAATAAACCGACTTGAACAATAATTTAAATTACCCCCTTTCTTCATACCATTCATAAGTTAAACCGACTTGCTGCTTCTTCCACCGACAGCCATCGTCGCCGCCTCATGAAGGAGTCTGTCTCTACCCGGAGACATCGACATAGAACCCGGCGATAAACTCTATCCTGGAATTGGGTACGGCGAGAATCAACTGCGATGGGGTTTCATACGCAAAGTCTACGGGATTTTGGCTGCGCAGATCCTCATGACCACCGCCGTCTCCGCCGCCACTGTCCTGTACGCTCTGATCAATGACCTCCTGCGCGGGAATTCCGGCTTGCTGTTTTTCCTCGTCTTCACCCTCTTCCTCAAGAAAAAAGGTATGCAGAGATCTGGAAAATGCTGAATTGGGTATGAATTCCCCAATCAAATTTTTCGGCGGCGGATTTAGCAATAAAACCATTTTGCAAATTGGGTATGAATTGCTTTGGGTTTTTTAAATTGGGTATGAAGGGGAGCTTCTCGACGGCGGATTCAATATGAGTAGTGGTGGAATTTGTGGGTGGGTAATTGACTTCTTTCTTAAATGAGATTTTAGTTTTTTTTTTTTTTAGGGTTTAACGTTGATCTGGATTGCAGCATTGTGGTATTGCAAATATAAATGTGAATTTGATTATTAATCGTGGTAGCCTGCATCGATTGTGTGCTTACTTTGGAAATTGTATGGAAATTGTGTGAATGCTTCTCTTGATTAGAAAAATGTATTTGGGCTATTCCATGTTCTTGAATTTTGCTCCTTACAATTTTTTTTGGATGAAATTGAGTATGAATGAAGGATAAATTGATCTTTTTTACATCTTAATTACTTTTTAATATTTTATATCACTTTTAATACCTCCTACCAATCAACATATAATATTTAGCACGTTTTTTTTAGTAAGTCGTACCAATCAACTTTATAGTATTTATCCTCTTTAAAATAGTCTTGACACTAATACTATAGCAATTTCAAAAGTGGCTACCATTCAGGCCCTTAAAAAATAGTTTCAGAAGGTTATATTACATGAGTCTACAAAAAGAGAGTGTTGTAGGGGAGATAGGGAAATGGGTCGAGGGAGTTTGGAGTTGGGAACTTCGACGGAGAAGAGCTATTTTACAGTGGGGTATTCCTATATTCACTAAATTTATGCAATACCTTGGCAGGGTTAAGCTGATTCCAGATGGTGAAGACTCATGGAGTTGGAACCGGTCGAAGAGCGGCTGCTATTCTGCAAATGTCTCTTGCGAATAACAACTCTAGTGCAAATGGAGTTAAGTAGGATGGACAAAATCTTCATAGTGGCTCAATTAATGTTCTCACAACAAGTCATCCTTTACCATCAACTCATTTCCTATCTCATTCAGAATTGGTTGAGGCAATGATGAATTCAAAGGTGGCTTCACCATTTGGATATGCACTGTGTGGACTTTATGGAAATATCATAACAACCTTCTCTTCAATGAAGTCATACCCAATAGGTATAAGATAGTGGAGGATATCAGAGCGAGATCTTGATCCTGACTTGCAACCAAAGGATTAAAGGTCAATGATCATTCAATCCGAGAATATGTCTGTAATTTTTCGTTCAGGATAATCCAGTTGACTTGCCTTTCTGTAGGTGTTCTATGATTTTGTTGTAAGAGTTTGTGTACCTCTTGTACTCTTTTCTTACAATAAAATTATTTTCCAGTAAAAAATAAAAGAAGTACAAAAGAAACAATAGTTACGGATTACACAATTTCATGATTCCAACAACTAATAACACAATTAACAAATCAGCGCACCCCAATTTAGCCACTAAACATTAAAAGAGTGAGAACAGAGTGAAGCTTTTATCGATGTAAGTCCATAATCTACCCTTAATTTCTTGAAAATCTTTATTCATAACTCAATTGATACCGTAAAAAATAATTATGTCTCTCCACTTCCAAATGATTCAGACAATGCACACCCAAGAACCAACAACAAATTGTTCTTCTTTTTTATCTTGGAGAATTTTCGAAAGAAGTAGGAAGTGGTCCTTCATTTGGTTCGGCATGGCTATGGGTACATCAAAACACTTGTAGCAACTTGACCATACTTGGGACGATATTTTGCAATGAAAAATATACGATAAGATTGCTCATTTTTTTAGCACACAGGGCGAGCATTTGACTTCTGAATGTATTTGTCTATCTCAAAGCAGTCTCCACGCTATGGTTGAAGCTTTAGCAGGATCACATTTTTCCAAACCAACCCGAGCTCCTCTCTTGTGCTTGAAACTTCACTACATGTCAATGAGTTTGAGATCAACAACTCGTACACATTATAAGTTTTGAATAATCCATCTCTAGTTCTTTCTTATCTCTATCCATCATTTTCCCCATCCTTAATTCAATACAATCATGTTATTTGATTAAGATCAGTTTTATCTCTATCAAACAATTCTCTTATCCAATTCCACCATTCCCAAAACACCCCAACCCACTCCTCCACCAACTTTACACTACCATTCTTCCTCGAACTAAGGTGATACAACAATGGAAATTGACTCTTACCTAGGCACCTTCCCAGAATTTTGTATCCATCCCATCCCATCCCCCGTTTTTATTTCATGAATCCCCCAAAACCACTTACCCCTCACTCCCGATCTATTGTTCACCACATCTTTCCACCAACTAGACCACAGACTCACTCTACTCCCAAAAATAACTTATCTCCCCTAATCCCAGCTCCCCAAAATTAATTTTTTCAAAGATAAAAGTAACATTTATTTGTGAAATTGTAGGCTATTAAGTGGATTAGATCCATCCGGTTAGCTCGCTCTGAATCCTCTATATATATATTTTATAAATTTTGGAGAGTGATAGACACTGGATAATATAACGAATGAAAATATGAAGAGTGGAACCCTTACATTATGTCTCACTCTGAAATTTACAAAAAAATTACACAAGAAGATGGAGAGAATCTATATCCAAATGAGGGTTGGATTATGCTTTTAAAAACCCGTCTGGAGACGGGCCTAAACAGGTCAAACTGCGCATGTCGCGAACTTTGGTGGGAAGAGTTAGTAGGCCAACCGATACTATTTCAGCAGTTGTAATACATTTGTGAATTCAATTGTTGTATCTTGAGAGATAAGTGTTCTACAATTCATTAACACTGAGAGTGAATGACATAATTTGTTTTTAAAGAAATCGTGTTTGACACGAGTTGTAATTATTCTTTTTTTTTATTTTTCAGTCATTTTCGGTACACCTTACTTACATATTATAGGGGGCTTAGTGCCCCACCTTATGCCGTGAGACCATCATTGTTTGTCCATATTTATCTTTAAAACTAGAACAAAATACTTTGTTCGAAAAAAAAAAAACTAAAACAAAATACTAGCAACTTAAATACTTATATCATTGTAATTTATGATTTAATGATTCTCGTTATTATTTTGACTGAAAATTTTGAACAATGCTTTTTAAAATTGATGTTCTGACTTGTGACTTGTGAAAGGGTAGCTAATTTTATCTCATGGGTTTGTGGGGATGTGAGTTGTATTTGAAGTGGAGAAACAGCCTTATTTTCGTAAGCAAAAGTTGGGATAAGGAGAAAATTAGGAAAGAGATTAGAGATAGACTGTGAAGTTGTATCAGTACATTCATGAAACAGATTTAGGGTCCGTTTGGTTGAGGGTAATGAAAATTAATTCTATTGATGTTGCTTGATAGGTTTGATACATTGGTAATGAGAATAGAAGTAAGCAATTGATTGTCCTCACCTACTCAACTCACCTCACATGATACTCATTGTTGATGTTGTAACCAAGCAATAACAATGCAATCAATAACCCTTAGTGATTGACCCCTCAATGATACCCATTACCATTACCATTCTCTAGTCATACCAAGCGGGCCCTTAGTGGCGTAAATTCAAATGAAGGGATTTTGGATCCTAGAAAATGTTTATGCCGTTAGTTCCTTAGCCAGTGTTTGTTTTGGGACTTAGTCAGTGTTTGTTTTAGGACTTAAATGGATAAACTTAGGATTTTGCGTTTTTCGTCTCATACGATTTTGAGATTTTGAGGTTGGTTTTTTATTTTCAAATTCAATCCACACCTACAAAATATATATATTTTTTTTTAATATACCACTTTAATTCATCAAAAATTATAAATCCTTGAATTCTAAAACTTTAACATGCTCTGTACAGTTAAATCTCAAAAACAAAAACAATCTTTTTTTTTTAAGACAAAAATTTGTGTGAACTTAATTTTTTAAGTATCATCATTATGTATAAAAACTTTCATTGTTATACATAAAAACCATCGTTGTTATGCACAAAAATTATATTTGAAAGTTTTTAACAGTAATAATTTTATCACATAATAATTATAAAGTTTATGTATTGATCGAAGAGTGTTGATCTTTATTTAAATTGCAAATGTAATGCTGTGGACACTTGTTTACGGTTTAATAAAAAATATCGGATAAAAGATAACTAATCTCATTAATTTTAAGCAAATTATTGGTCGTGGTGTCCCATTTGAACAAAATTAAACTGGTAAAGATCTTTTTAAAAAAATTAAACTGGTGAAGAGTACGATATTATTCTTAAAACTTTCGAGGTGATTAATTAGTGGTATTGATTTGGATCAAATTTATCCATTTCCCAAAAAAAAAAAAAGCGCTTTTCGAAAAAAAAGCGCAAAAATCTATATAGAACATGATATTTTTACAATTTTAATAATAGTTTAAAAATATAATTTTTGAAAAATATTATAAAAATATCACATTTTATACGGAATAGTATACCCTTTTCCAAAGTTTAGACCTCTCTCTAAGGGCCTGTTTGTTTACAGTTTTGAGGGGATTTGAAATCCTATAAAGAGGATTTGGAAGAATTTGGTATAAAGTAAAAAATGTATTTGTATTTTATATATGTTTGGGAGTGTGGATTTTGTAGGATTTGATAAAGTAAAATTTTGAAAAAGTAGATGATAGAAAGAATATTATATTGTAAAAAGTAATGTAGAAATTATTGAATAATTGTGTAATGATTGATTATATATATATATATATAATGATAATAAAGTAAAAAGTAGGAGAGAGAATATTGAGTTGAATAGATAATAATAGTTGAAAAGTGTATGATAGATGATTAATAGTGTATTGAAAAATGACCAAGTGCCACGTGTTCCAAGTAAAAAATGTTATCCAGTTTTTAATTCTTTCACTCGCTTTTTATCCATTCAACTGCCCGCTCCCTTTCAGAGGGAGGCCACGTGCCAATTGGAATCGAGCGGGAAAATCCAACCTTTCAAATTCAAAATTTCAATTTTCCTCCATATTAATTCAACAGTTCTTCAGCGGCAAAATTATTGATAACCCCAAAAACTTCACTCACAAGTCACAACAGATGCACATATACTTTCTTCATTAATGTTTACGAATTAGGGTTAAATATTATTCTTAGCTAATTTAGGAATGGATTTCCATAGTATGAAGCGCAAAGAGTTACAGGCATTATGCAAAAAGCATGGCATTCCTGCCAATCTATCAAATCTGGAGATGGCCAACAGGATTTCGGAAGTTCTCAAGGTAATTTTGAACTGATTTTGATTTTATGTGTGTTTTTGCAAATTTAAATGTCGCATTATGTTTTTGAAAATAAGTTTTTAGGCATCTATGGGTTTTATTTTTATTTGGGGGGTTTGATAATGTTGTAGTTTTATTCATTGCTGAATTTAGGGAAAGGAGGATTCTGTTATTCAACGGCCGATAGAGGGGCAGGATGAGAATCTGGGCGAAATAGAATCTGCTGATGTGATTGTGAATAAGAAAGTTAAGAAGGTAACATTTAGTCCAGAACATGAACTGATTGAGTTTTCCAGATCAAAATTGAAAGGAAGAAGTAGGACGAATGTGGTTGTAAGTAAATCTAGTAATTCATCCGTTGTAAATGTTAGTTGTAGTGACATGAACAAAGAAGATCTGGGTAGAGGGGGCAGAGCTTTACGATCTAGAGGGTTGAAATCAATGGAGGGTAACGTAAATGAGAAGAGAGGAAAAAACCCTCAAAAAGGCAAGGGCAAAAACACTAATGCTTCTGCCGTTGAAATTTTGGATAATGGCAAGTCGAAGGAGGGCGATGAAGATATCTCCAGTAAGGAAATGCTGTTGAGAGGCAAGAGCCGTCCCACCAAAAGGGCAAAAGATGACAAAGCTTTTGATAGTGTTGATAATGAAAAGCTCATCGAGAAAATTATGGATAACCCTGGTAGAGTTACCAGGTCCAGAGTGCAAAAGTTGACAGAATTTTCTGCAAAGGAGGAGAATCGAGGCAGAAAGGTAGCAAAAAGAGCTGGAAATGTAGCTCATGTTATAGCTGAAGATAAGGAGAATAGAGGGAGTGCAGATGAAGTGAAATTAGCTAACGATCGAGGAGAGAGGGATAAAAGGAAGGGGAAATCAGTGGAGGAAGATCTGGAGAACAAAATAGTTGAGGAGCACGATGTGATTGAACCTCAAATACTTAGGAGATCTAAAAGGAATACAAACAGTGTTGCTGATTCTGCGATATTGTATTTGGATAAAAGGAAAAATGAAAACGGCAAGGGCAACAATGGCCTAAGAAAAAAATCAAAGCTGATGACAACAAATGGTTCAGGACTAGATGGAGAAGATGGAGAAGGTAATGGAGAAGAAGTAAATAACGGCGGAGGAGTAACTTCAAAAGTGGAAGAACCCATTAAGGTGGAACCCAGAAGAAGTAACAGGAGGAAAAATATGATGGAAGCTGATGAGCTTGTGGCAGAAGCTGAAAATGGACACCCCTCGAGATGTTCAATACCGCAATTAGGGACTGCTGATGAATCTTCTAAAGATGAGAAGAAGGTTCTCCAGCCAACTGGAGTTATGAGGAGGTCAAGGCATAAAACTTTAAGTGCCAAACTAGTTTCTGAGGATATAAAAATTGATACTCATTTAGTTGTGGAGAATCTTGAGGCAGAAACTGAGAGTAAAGGTGTGTTAGGAACTGCTGGTGAAGCTTCTAGAGATGAGAAGGTCATCCAGCCTACTGGAGTTACAGGAAGGTCAAGGCATAAAGCTTTAAGTGTGAAACTAGTTTCTGCGGATGAAACAGAGACTAAATGCGTGTTGAGGGGCTCAGTGCCTGAATTAGAAATTGCTGGTGAAGTTTCTAAAGATGAGAAGAAGGTTCTTCAGCCAACTGGTGTAACAAGGAGGTCAAGTCGTAAAACTTTAAGTGTCAAAATAGTTTCTGAGGACGAAAAAGTTCATACTCATTTAGCTGTGGAGAAGCTTGAGACAGAAACTGAGGTTATACCTGCGTCGAGGGGTTCGGTGCCAGAATTAGCAATTGCTGGTGAAGTTTCTAAAGATGAGAAAAAGGTTCTCCAGCCGGTTGATGAAGCAAATGAATCTAATTTAGCCATGGAGAAGTTCGAGGAGGAAGAGCCAAAACCTGAGACATGTCTCGTTGAAAAGGAGTGTTCTGCAGTTCTGCAGAGTACAAGAAGATCAAGAAGGATAGCTTCTAAATGTAAATCACTAGGTGAGATTGGTGGAGAATCTGTTATTCACCAAAAGGACAAAGTAATAAAGCGAAAAGGTGATGACATGAATACCAACAATAAAGAAACTAGCAGTAAGAAAGCTGTGCCCGAACCTTCATCAGGTAAATTTGCTGACACAGGGAAGCGTATATGTAGACTGGATGATTTTAAAGTGTTTGATGCTTCTTCACATAATGATTTGGAAGTTGGAGTCCATTTTGTGGCAAAAGCTCAGCCTTGTGAGTCAGAAGGTTTGGGAAGCACTGGAAATTTTGGTTTTAGTGCTAACGCAAGTGTAGAAGGCAACCACAAAAAAAAAACAGACGCTTCTATTGCAGAAAATGCCGGAAATTCTGATATGAAATTGATCAATGGAATGGAATTGGTGGAAAATGCAGCACCAAGAAACACAGAATTCAAAACAGATTTTGAAGACGATCAAATTTCTGTTAGCAGCATCAGAGGTGTGGAGAAGGATCATTTACCGTCGGAGGTTGATGTGCATGAATTACTTGAACAAAATGTAACAGACATGGACAAGAATGAACCTGAAGCTTATGTGTTGAGCGAAACAGAGGATTTGGGCTGCAATAGAAAGATGGACAACCAAGTACTTCCAGAAGGCTCAAATATTTCTGGAAGTGAAGGTTTTGATGAGTCTGGATCTTCTACTGACAGCCTTCTACGTGGTGATCAAACTGATATTAAGAGTAAGCGTATTCTTCAATATTTATTTTTCTTTTAGTTAACTACTTACTGAAAGCTGTTGTTCACTTCTCTAATTACTTTTGTAGCTGTGCCTGTCATGGAAGTTACAGAGGCTGAAGTAGATAGATGCTTTCAAACAAGTCCCAATGTGGTTGATTGTGTTGGTGAAGCAAAAGGAATTTCTGTTGAAGAAAACCTGGTATCTGATGTATTAAGTAAAGACAACCAAGTACTTCCCGAGTGCTCTAAACTTTCTGAACAAGAATGTTTGGCCGAGACTACCTGTTCTGCTGACAACCCCTTACTTGGTGATCAAACCGATATTAAGAGTAAGTATTCTTCAATATTTATTTTTCTTTTAGTTAACTACTTACTGAATGCTGTTGTTCACTTCTTTAACTACTTTTGCAGCTGTGCCTGTCATGGAAGTTACTGAGGCTGCAGTAGATAGCTGCTTGCAAACAAGTCCCAATGTCGTTGATCGTGTTGGTGAAGCAAAAGGAATTTCTGTTGAAGAAAACCTGATATCTGATATATTAAGTAAAGACAACCAAGTACTTCCAGAGTGCTCTAAAAATCTTGAACAAGAATGTTTGGCTGAGACTACCTGTTCTGCTGGTGATCAAACCGATATTAAGAGTAAGAACGTTCCTCACTAGATATATGTGTTGAATTTATTTGTTACAATTAGGGAAGGCAAATACTTCTATTTTTATGCACCAATTGCACCTTGCAACGCAAGTGCATTTTTAAATGGTATTAGTTGTTTTATTAAAAGGTATTAATTGGTCAGTAGTAGTTGTGCACCAGTTATAAGGTGTTACTCATTAGTGAAGCTATTGCTCACTTTTCTAATTAATTTGCAGCTGATGTGGAAGTGTCGGAGGTTGAAGCAGAAAAATGCTTACAACCAAATCCAGGTGTTGTTGGTGAACTCAAAGTGATTGCTGCTCATGAGAATCGGGAATCTGGTGAAACTGGACAAGATGACCAATTATTACCCGATGTTTCTAATGACTATGGAAAGGAGGATTCTGCTGAGATCGGCTCCTCTGCAGATAACGCCTTACCAGGTGACCAAACGGATATCAAGAGTAAGAATGTTCCTCACTCGATATATTAAATTTAGTAGTTACAATTAGTGAAGCTGTGGGTTACTTTTCTAATTAATTTGCAGCTGGCGTGGAAGGGACAGAGGTTGAAGCAGAAAAATGCTCACAATCAAATCCCAGTGTTGTTGGTGAACTCAAAGTAATTGCTGCTCAAGAGAACCTGGATTATGATGAAACTGGACAAGTCGACCAAGTATTGCCGGAATTTTCTAAGGCCTATGGAGAGGAAGGTTCTGCTGAGTCAGGCTCCTCTGAAGACATCAGCTTACTTGGTGATCGAACAGATATTATGAGTAAGTGTTTCTTAATTGATATATGGTGCTTTTAGTTAGGGGTGATAATAGAAACTTTTAGGAATGGTACTGACAAAATTGAGTTTAAATAATCTGTTTTTTTTTTCTTTCCGCTCCATGCTATAAAATAACCGATTTCTGATGGACTCTCATATTTACTTATAAAGTCAAATTAATGAGCTCAAACATTAATAGCCATAAAATGTTGAAATCAATTCGGCCCAGAAACCACATATCCATACTATTTGGATCGAATGCGGTCATATCATAAAAACAGGCCTTTATTTCCGTTTGTGTTTTCTGTAATTTGGTTATTTAACTGTACAAACTAAAATGAGTAACCGAATAATCAAAAAGTTAACTGAAATCGAACCAAAGTGAGTTTTCTATTTGGTCTATTATTTTTGGTTTTAACCGAATACTACTCACCTCAACTTTTAGTTAACTGTGTATTGGAAACTGTTAATTCACTTTTCCAACTACTTGCAGCTAATCTGGACGTGACACATGCTGAAGCAGATAACTACTTACAACCAGGTCCCAATGTGGTTGATCATGTTAGTGCAGTCAAAGGATTTTCTGTTCAAGAGAATCTGGATCTTGATGAGTCAAGAAAAGACAACCAGGAAGGTTTAAATGTCAGTGGAAATGAAGGTTTTGCTGGACTCTTACTTGATGACAAAACCGATACAAGTAAGAGTGTTCCTTGCTTAATACTATTAATATTGCATATATTACGTACCCGCTAAAAGTTGTACACTTTACTAACAACTTTTCAGATCCAGAAGTGGCTAACACTAAAGGAGACAATTGCTTACAACGAAGTCCCAATGAGGTTGATCATGAAGTTAAACTAATTTCTGTTCAAGAAAACCTGGATTTTGGTGAAACAAAGCAAGCCTATATAAGCTCTCCAGTCTCATGCCACCATATAGATGTGGGCCACTTGAAAAAAATCGAAAATATTCTGGACAATAATAATGAAGAAGCGCAAGCAGATGCTGCTGGAGCTGTTGAGTCTTGTGGTATGTATTGCTATTAGAATATTGATGTTTCTTACATTTTTCTGGACATTTTACCTTAACAGCGTTTGCTTTTCTATTTGTTGTGTATCAGAGAGACCTATTGACTACAATCAGTCGAGGAGTATAACGAATCCAAAAAGTATTATGACTGTTGGAAATGAAGCCTTCTTCCATAAGGTATCTTCAGAGCTGACTGGAACCGATGAAGATGGAAGCTTAGACATGCACAAAAGTGAATTCTGTATTCCTGATTTTTCTGATGAGGAAATAAGTGCTGAGATAGTGCCACAAGATAATCTGAAGAAAGGCCATGAGGATTATTCACGTGAAAATTGTACTGATAAGAGTTCAAATTCAGAGGATGGTAAAACTGTTGAAGATGAATTTCAACATGAGAGCAAATGTGATGAACATGGGGAATTCAGTTTGTCTAATCTATTTGAGGCTGAAGCAAGATCTGGGATCGTGCCTCAAGAGAAAGAAGCTTTTTCTGATGAATATCCCCTCAAGGATTTTGATGAGCCGGGGATGTTTCAAGGTTTGCCTTCTGTAGGACCCACAACAATTTGCAACAATGCGAAAGATCATGAGTTAGATCTGATTTTTGAAGGACATGAAGTCAGTATATGTAAGGACAAACATTCGGAAATAGTTGACGCTGATGAAAGTGATGAAGTCCGAGACTTCACTATTTCTAATCTATTTGGTGGTGAAAGAAGTGCTAGGATCAAGGATTCTAACAAACAAGTTGCAAAACCTGATGTCCCTGCTATATCTACCACGTGTGAAAACTTTAATGAAGTTGAGTTCAATGGCTCAAATTTGCAGGAAATAAATGCATCTAAACCAGTGGGCATATCTGAATCTCAAGGTAAATAAATTTAATTTATTATTAAAAGTATCTGCTACGCTTCTTATTTTGTAGAATGTATTTTGGATTTTGTGCCTGTACTCCTGAATTTTAAAATGAGAAGTAGGTGTTGCTGCCTCTCTTCAAGGGAAATTCGTTTCTATTTCTCAGTCATGAAATTACTGTGGAGAAGAGCATCAGTACTGAAGAACATTTACGTTTTAATAAAGCTGATGAGCACTCTAATTAATGTACATAAGAACAAGCTGCTATGGGAACTTTTATTTTATATTTACTTCATTTCTTCTGTCGAATATGATCATTGTTTCATGTTTATTTTTCCATAGCAGAGCAACTAAAAAGTCCCTTGGCTGAAACCTCTACCGTCGCAAACATAATTCAAATGCCAGACGATGATGGTTAGTTTGATGTCAACTTCCACTCTTTCTTACACCTACAATCTTTTGTGGTGCTAATTGTTGTTTATATATCTTTGGATTATTGAGAAAATGTCTTGTTATTACAGCCAATGATGCAAAGTGCGGCAAAGAGAAAGATGATTGCTCTATCAGCAAAATAGAGGTTGAAGGTCTTACTGATATGAAGCTTCAGGACACAGAGGAAACTGAAGAACAAAGTATGAACAAACTAGAAAAGCAGTGCAAGGCAGCTATAGGTGAAGACTCTACTGAGATGAAAACTATTCAAAGCTGGACAGGTTAGTTCACAGACTAGATTTAATTCCATATAATGCTCGTAGACTGATTTTTCCTCATTTTTCTGTAATATTGCAGAAATTGAACTCCACAATCTTTTTGGAACTTTGGATAATGATACTCCTGGACAAAATGTTACTTCCTCTTCTCAAACTGAAGCTGCAAATTTGACTTCTACGAACAAATCAATTTCCAAAAATCCCGATAGCTTGACCAAGCAGGAAATAGAGGTGGAGGGAGAAAGGAGTGAGTGTGAGAAAATTGAAAATGAAATTGTGGTTTTGCCAACCAGTGTTAGTGAAGTATCACATTCTGGATTGAATGTAGACACAGAAGGTAATCACTATGTTAAGATTTTACTTTCAAAATCCTAATGCATGTTTATTTATAGGATTATGCAAGCTAGATTTCAAAATCCACCAGAATACTAATCAATTATACATACACTCTATGACACACCTTCGTTTTTTACAATATAATAACCTCACTATCACTTACTTTTTCATGCTCAAACATTCACAAAAATCAAATAAACTTTTTTTTTTCTATGTAAGGATTTCTCTGAATAGGATTTTCCCAAACCCACTGAAGCCCGAGAAATACATATCCTTAGTATACTGCTCATTCTTGATGCCAAAATTATGCATGGCCTGATTGTTTTTAATTTGATCATCTATGTAGAAAATCAGCTTGTAACACCAATCAAGAAAGATGAAACCGGGTCTCATGGACGAGAACTAGATAGAACTGTGTCATCAGTTATCAAATGCTCTGACTCAATGAAGGAAAATGTGGAGATTCAAAGTAAGTCTGATGAGAAGGACACGTTGTCAGATAATGATGAAGGTGTCACTTGTGAAGGCTTAAATGAGGTTGAGAGTGTTGAAATGGTGCATATCTCCACCACAGTTCTTTCTGAGGAGCAGTTAACTGAGAACACAGTGGAGTGTCTGAAGGAAACTAATGCAAGTATAGAAGAAGACAAGGAAGAAAAAGTCATTCCTCTACGAGAATCCTCTCTTTATGAAGCACCAGGTAATAACAGTAGGCTGACTGAGAGAAATTGCATTAGCTCTTCTGATTCACCAAGGAATATTGTTCAACTCGAAGGCTCTCAAGACATCCTAACAGATACTGTTTTGTCACAAAGCATCACCTGTGAGAGTAGAATTTATGACAAAACTGAGGGGGATATGACACAAAGTAGTGAAGCTGTATTTGGGTTATCTGATGCTGATCTACATATGTCTAACCTTCCTGAAAAGAGTAATCATCTTACTGCCTGCTTTGAAGATTGCAACATTTTGAGGGAAACATCAGTCGAGTCTTTTAGGGGTCCTCTTGATGCAGAAGTAGCGGAAACTAGCATCTTCGATGGTAAGAAAAATGCTGGCATAGGTTTTACTCAAGTTTGAAATTTTATGCTGAAATTGGATATTTAATATTTATTAGACAGTTTTAGCTTAAAGGTCTTATTGAAGGGTATTTACAAATTCCAAATTTATGGGCTAGTGAAGTCAGGAAACTGACTTGGGTATAAGTTTTTTTGGGTTTATAAGTTGGATGTTCCACATTATTTGCATGCATGCTTGTTGAGCCTTTTCCCCAGTTATAGTGATATATTCTCTTATTATTCTAGGTACCTCTCCTTGCCTTTTTTCGAAGTTCATGGAATATGATGAAGGAGATTCAGTAAGAAAGGATAATGATCAATGTGGAACTAACATTTGGAATGAAAAAGATGGCAACTCAAGATCCTGTGAGGATATATCTGATGATAATTTGGAAGGTGATCATGAGAAGGCTGAGAAAGCGAAAGATGAAATTTTAACTGCTTCAATAGTTCAATATTCCATTCCTCAGCTTCATTTTGAAGAACAAGCAGAAGATTTCAACATTCAGATTCACAATATCTCAGATCCTCCTCCCCCTGAATGTACTGCAACTTTAAAAGAAAGTGATGTAGCTGATACCATTAAAGAGTACATTGATTCCGAATCTTCACTGTCTATGATCTCCGAGAACTCCAGCGTAAGCTTCCCACTCGATGAAACGACACACACTGATGAAAAAAAGAGACATGAAAATGTTGCCTTGTCCGAAAACAATGAAGATGTTGCTGAAAGATTTACAAATACTGAGGATGAAGTTGACAAGCAATCTGTTGACTTTCTTGAGACAGAAAGCAACGAACTGGAAGCAGCAGCAGCATCGTTTAATGAACCTGCTCCGGCATCTGTTGAAGGTATACAAATTACTACTTGGGTTCCTAATCATCTGTCTGATTCTTTCTAAAATGTTGTCCTAATTATTTGTCACTGTCAACAAAAACTTTTCTTTTCTTTTTTCCACCAATACCCCTAAATACTGACCATCAGTAAATAAGGGTATACTAGTCACTTGATATCCTAGTTAATGAAAAGTTGGTTTGTGTGAATGTATAAAATCAGATAGATCACTTTGAACTGAGTTAGTAATAACAAATGAGTTTTGACTTGATTGCATTTGTGATTTACACATGGTTTTTGTTTTGCATCTCACTTTCAGGTTCCACTGTGGCAAAGCCATTAGTTGAGACAAAAGGTAAAGAATCTGAATCAAGGAACCTGTACTAAATGTCTTTATAGTTGCAGACTCCATCAAATCTTGATTTTTGTGACAGTTTATGCAATTCTTGATACATTTTAATGGATTTGTTGTAGGATTTGATGTTAAGCTTGATTCACAGAAACAGATTGAAGCGGAAGATGGCCAAAACTCGTCCTTGAAAGAGTTATGTTCGACTGCAAAGAAGAACGCTAGAACCATTTTGATTCATGGGACCCCAGGTAAGGGTCCAGATATGAAAGAGAATGCACCAATGGGTAAGAACTCAAATGTAGGAGATTTGACTACAGTTAGACCAGCAAAACGGAAGGCATTACAGGATGTTCTGCGGAAATAGGAGTGTTTTTTTTCTTTTCTCGTACATTTTTCAGGATGTTTTTAGGTTTGAGGGCTGCTGCTGTTACTTTTGGGATAGTATAAGTTTACACTCTTTTGGGATTATAACAACACAAATTTCCAAAGAATAAATAGAAACTTTCCACAACAAATACAAATGTGTGCACAATTGCAGCTTTTTGTTTATCTACACACGGATCAACTCAGAGCTGCTCCGGACGGAGCTTTTAAGCTTGTCTTCTCAGAAATAATACGTTCTTCTCTCCATTTTGGCCCCAAGGTTAATCTCCATTTTGCAGAGTTCCCATCAACCTTTATCTACATATTAACTTAACAACACCACCTAAACTTTTTGTATCTAATTACAATTCAATCCACAAACCTCTAACACGACTCCATCTCTCGACACAAAAGGGTTGATACGCACCCACAACAACGAGAATATAGAAGCAAGAAGAATGGACCACACTATAATAATAGTGGGAACCCCTTGTTGTTTCCCCATGAAACCTTTAAGGAAGGGGTATAAATGAACAATCACCCAAATTGCGAAGAAAAGCCTACCGAAAAGTGGGCCCCACGATTCATACCCGTTGCTTATTGCATCGGAGATCCCAACTACAACTCCGATGAGGTTGATGATCAGTAGTGTCATTGGCGGGATCAGAAGTGACGTCCACTTAAAGAGGTAAAGATCGGAAAACTCTCCATCATCGGCTGCTTTGGACGTAACTGTGAAGTTGGTGTTCACTCCGAATATAACCTTGAGAAGACCTTGAATTAGAGCGAAAAAATGAGCCGAGACTCCACCAATAACCCAAAACTGCTCGTTTCTCCACAAATCGTCGATTGCAACTCCGCCCCAGTGCATCTCTAGAATACTAGTTGCAGCAATGGATATGAAAAGCCCCATAAAAAGTATACTGGCATAGTTACTTATCTGTAGTTAACAAAAGAAAAGAACATGTCAAATAAAATTCTTCCTACTGAAAGACAAAAAGTCTTGTATGCACCATGCAATTCAAGCACATTCTAAGACAGTATTAGTTTTTTCACTAAAAGGTATTAGTTGTTTCATTGAACAGTATTAGTTAGGGGATAATTTCTCTTTTAGTCTCAACTTTACCTTTGTACAGTTTTGGTCCCCCCTTATTTCACTCACTAAAGTACACTTTTACTCTTACATATGGTCCCATCGTTACTTGATCGTTCATTGACTGATAGAATCAACTATCTAGGGGTGCTAAATGTAATACTTTAAAAGTTTATTTTGAATTTTTTGTTCTTTTGAAAATTACATTTAAGTAAAGAACTTTTGAATAATTACATTTAGCATCCCCAGTCAACTAACGGCGGGACCACATATGAGAGAAAGTGTACTTCCAGAAACAAATGTAATAGTGAGTGACACAGGGGGACCAAAACTAGAAAAATGTAAACTTTAGGGACTAAATATGACATTTACCCGACCAAAAAACTCAGATGTTGTTGATCATAAAGGTTAGGAAACTGCGCTCACCTCGGGGACGATGAATTTCCCGGTAAGCAAACAGATAGCTGGCAATGTGCAGTAAGCAATCAAGGGAAGTGAAGTCAGGGGATAGAAATGGAGTTTACGTATGAAAATCTCTCCAATGGCTTCAGACCACACCCATATCCATACCAAATGGGGCAATGTCTACTCAAGAAAATTTCAACAGATCCCAAGGCCCATCGAAGAACCTGGTGGAGACGATCTGAAAGATTGATCGGAGCTGAACCCTTGAATGCAGGCCTTTTGGGAATACAGTAAACTGATCTCCAACCATGGCAATGCATCTTAAAACCCGTCAAGATATCTTCAGTAACTGAACCGTAAATCCATCCAATCTGCCAATAATTGCATAAAAACTGAGTTCTAAATCGAAAATAAGTAACGGGAAAAGGCAAATACTTATGTGCAACTCAAGTTAATTTTTAAATGGTATTAGTTGTTTTACTAAAAGGTATTAGTTGGTCAGGAGTAGTTGTTTTCGCTGAATAGTATTAGGTGTGCACCAGTTGCACGGTGCAACTAATGCACCCCAAATGTTACTCAAGGGGAAATGATTTAATATTGAGTGATTTTGTACATACCTCTTTTCCCCATTCCGTTTTATCTTCATAACCACAACTAATCACGTGAATAGCTTCTTTCAAGAGTGATGCAGATGATGTTCCCGTGGGGACACCGCCATTTTCTAGAAGTGTCGATGCAATGAAAACGGGAGATTGTCCGAATTTTTTCTCGAATTTTACTTGGGGCATGAGGGCCGACTTTTCACTGTCGATTCCTGAAAGTGGAAAAAGATTGTCACCATATAAACAAACGCATAAGTAACCATATAACCAATTGAAGTATACTTTTTTATACATTTACGATCAATAACAACAATCAGTCCCTCCATTCCTAATTAATTGTTTGATTCTATCCAAATGGTCCTAATTATCTGTCACTTCGCTAATATCAACAAAAAAATATCCTTTTTTCTCCATCAACGCTCCTAATAAATGCTAAACATCTTCTTGTAATTATAAGCTTATTAATTCATCACGTAATAATAAAAAAGGGCATAATATTCATTTGATAATTACGAACAGAGGGAGTATATCTCATCAAAGTAGAAGACCAATGTCCTCACCTTCGATTCCTTCCTCGATATTTTCAAGAGCATGGATCTGTGTGGAAGCGTCCCTGCCCTTGGTCTTTTTCTTATTGTCCTTCGATTTCCCTCCTTTCTTATTCTTCTTCCTTGATTTGCTGCAGAACGAGCAGCAGAAACACAATTTTGGACAACAATTGCATGTTTTACCGGGGGGTTTTGCCTTCTTGGGGGCGTCGTATCCGTAAAGTGCTTGCCTCCTGAAAACAGATCCTGTTCCAACATATATCGGACCTTGGATCCCGTCGAGCCCTTTCATGTTTATCTGTTAAAACAATTGTTAATTAACCTTTTGAAGATAAATAAAAATTCAAACCACTATTCAGAAGGAGCTACACATACATCGAAAAAGACAACGTTACGATTAGAATATCTATCATGTCGATCAATGCCATCAAATCTTTGAGGAAATTGCACGTAGCATATTTTCTTGCCAGATTGAGGATCCATCATGAAACACATAGCTTCTCTAAGAGCCTTGCTGTTATTTATATAGTGATCACAGTCGACATTTAGCATGTAAGGAGCATTCGAGATTACAGCTGACACACGCATCTGGAAATTAGGAAAAAAAAATAGAGGAGACAGTGAGAGAGAGATCAAGATCACATGGTTGCATCATTAAAATTAATTAGAAGGAAAAAAAAAAAAAAGGAAGATAGTTACCAAAGCATTCATTGCACCGGCTTTTTTGTGATGTTCGAACCCAGGCCTCTTTTCACGAGAAACATAGATAAGACGAGGTAACTCGTTACCTTCCATATCACGAACGCCATTTTGTCCCAAGAACACCTTTTGAGCAAACATTAACAAGCTTATAATCGAATAATAACAACTTAGGCTATTGTGCCAATAGATATCATAAAAATGACAAAAACTTGTATACACCAGGTGCACCATGCTGTATTTTTAAATGGTATAGTTGTTTCCCTACAAAGTATTAGTCACTGAAAAGTATCAGTTGTGTACAGTTGCACTGTACAACTGGTGTACATGAGTGTTACCCCACACAAATAGATTACTCTATATACCTGGATCATTCCAGGATGATCCCTCACGTTGTTCCCCGGCCATGGAGTACCGTCTTGCATGGTCCAACCGTCCTCCGGAACCTTCTGTGCCATGGCAACGAGTGCATTTATACGAACTTTGAACTCTTCATACTCTCTCTGCACGAAAACAGAAATAAATGAAGCACGATCACAAATTTGAAAAACTCAACTGAATCAACCTTTGACAAATGCAACTAAGAGAAAACAAGTAAAGCCAAGGGAGGCAAAAAGACACCTTCATAGCTCTACGTTCCCTAACAAATGTTGGTTCCACCTTGTCTCTCAAATAATCGAACTTTTGAGCAAAGTACCACTCGGGGGCCCGTGGTTCTATTTTGAACTTTTTGCAGAACGGGACCCACTTCCTAGCAAATTCAGATGTCTCAGAAAGAGCTTCGAACGTAAGCATCGCTGCGCCATCGTCAGACACATAACAGGCAACCTTGTCGATGGGGTAATCCACAGCAAGTATAGAAAGAACCGTGTTTGCTGTAATAAGTGGAGGTTCCTTCATGGGGTCCACCGTACTCACATATACGTCCACAGAAGCTAACTCAGAGGGAGTCCCCTCTTTCTCATATCTGGAACAAAAGTTCACAAATAAGATGGTGTCTTTTTTTTTTTAATATTGGGCGGTGGTAGTGAGGAGATATACGGACCTTAGTGAGAGTCTATCAAGGTATGTTTCTCGTGTGATTGGAAACCATTTTGGAAGCTGATCAAATATCCAAGAAACGGCGAACCATATCTCACATATAATTGAAGTTAGCCATAGACCGTATGCATCATTAACGGGGTGCAGAATTCTATAGTGAAAAAACAATCCAAGAATTGCCATACGGAGAAGAATGACGATTCTGTAAGGGCTAATCCTGCTTGAAGGAATTGGCATCTTTCTAGAAAGTGGTTGTCTGCCTTCATCCATCCTGTGAATATGGACAAAAGAAGTTCAATGTATTAATTTAATGGAAAGTGAAGAAGTAAGTATCCTCAATCTTTGGTGGAAGGAAATGACTTACAATATCCTAATGTGCAAGTATGGATAGTTGAATGCAAACATATTAAATTTGGAGAAGGAAGTAGTGTTATTTACTTTGTCATTAATTTTAAAAGTGGATAAATACTTACGAGGTTTTGCAATAGATTGCTAACTGAAGCAATTATCTCTAGAAATTCCCTAAAATAAGAATCAACGAGAAACATCTGATGTGATCTTGCACAAAATTAACTGTATTACTTCTTTGAATTAATTTTATATATATGTGCTTTTTTTTTTTTTTTTGGCAAGGCAAATGACTCGAACCCATGACCCCTCGACATAGGTAGTGGTGCTCTAACCACTTGAGCTATCCCACTTTGTCCTAAATGTTAATTTTGAGTTTCCTTGATGCTCTTTTCTCTAGATTAAGATTCACCTACACTTTTCTGCAATTTCAGATTTTAATAGTTTACCAAAATAAAATTCCATTTTTTTTTATGACTCGGTAACCGACCCAATGACCGACTAATCCGTGGGACCAACACCACCGTCCACTAGTGGGGGCCCAATTAAAGCCAGAGCAAAGCTCTCTATGGACTGACCTTATTTTATTATTTTGTTAATTTAGACAACTTTCCAATGTTTCTTTCAACGAGCATAGGCATCTGAAAAAGCTTAAACTGCATCTTGGTTTTGTTCTCCAGCTTAAGCCAAGTCCAGCATTGCAAATAAACAGACCATTTATTTCTTATTCATAAAGCAACAACTACTTCATATAATAACCAATCAAGTCTTTAGTAAATGGTAGCTCAAATAGGTCAATGCTATGTTATAAGCTTTCTGCAATTTAACAAGTGGTAGATTCAAAAGTTAAAAGCCAATTTAGTGCATATATTTTATAGACAATAAAACCCTTGTAAATACCCCATTAAATGCTATCCCACCGACACTCTATACACAGCACATGATGAAAAAGCAAACAACAAAAAACAAAAGGGTTTTTGGGACCTACTTGGGTAAATCAGGATCAAACACCTCATCTCCTCCCTTATCTCCTTGATGCTTAACCACTTGAAGTTTATCATTTTGATTTATTTTCCATTCTTCCATTCTTTCCTTCCAAGCAACAGTTCCATACCCGTAAACCGCCAAATCTTTCTTCGGATCCATCGGCCGAGGAGGAACTACAATGCTCGTAAATTAAACCCCCGAAAAACAAAAAATAACTAGAAAAATCGGAGGAAGTCTTATATGAGACATGATACTTCTACTTGTTCTTGGGATACTTTTTACGAATAAACAAAATCTACAGAAGTATCACGTCTCATACAAGTTTTTCTGGAAGAAATGACAAAATCAATCGGAAAAAACACGTACGAGTCATCGACGAATCACTAGACGGCATAGGATGGATTCGTTTTCCACGGTTCATAAAAGGTGGGACAATGAGGGCATGCTTATCAGCTGAAATTGTGTCATCCTTCATCAAGAATCAAACTTTATCAACATTTACAATCAAGAAAGTAATACTAATACCAAACAAGACTTAAGCAAGAATGTGAATCAAATCTACCTCTTGACCATAAGTAAGAAGAGGGATCTCTGAATTAACAGCTGAGGGATCCAATTCAGATGAATTAGTGATCCCAGAAACAGTACGGCCAATATTATGGCGAGACGAAAATGCCCCTTCGCTGATAGGGTGACTTTCTCGGCCATTGTATTCGAACTCCCTATCCAAATCATCGAATTCGTCTTCATCTTCGTCTCCATCGACTCGGGGGCTCCCTGAAAATGTGGAAGAATGGGTGAATCTAAGAGTTGTGTCATGAATAAAAGGTTGAATTAATAGAAGGAAGTGTGATATTAATATTAATGTACCCTTTATACGCTTGAATCTGGTTTTGCATTGAGGGCAAGATTGATTGCCCTCTCTTCTTTCGTATTCATAGCAGGGTCTACAAACAGGGAAAGCACATTCATTGCAAGCAACAAAAGGCTCCCCAACCTCAGTGAATTCAATCTCATCTCCACAAATCTGGCAAATCTGGGCAGTTAACTCTTTCACGGAAGTCACCTGATGTATCAGATCAAGAAATTGTCACATTTCAAGAATGGTACAGATTCATGAAGTATAAAGAAAAAGAAAGAACATTGCAAGTGATAAGCTGAAGGATGCTAAGAGGAACTATATCAAGAAAAGTTGTTACTACTAACTAAAATAATCAATTAACAGAGAGAAGACACTAAAAACATGAAAAAAAATCAGCCAAATTATACCTGAAAAAACCTATGAAAAAGTTTTTTAAAAGAAAAAAATTTACCCTAAACAACAAAAATTACACCCAATTTGAGAAGTAAACAAAAAGAAAAAAGATGAAGTTTCAAGAACAACTCACTCTTCCAATTTCATCAGCATTGATTAGTACAAACTCATTCCTGTTATGTGAACCAGCAACAAGCCTCCCTTTAGTATCCATCACCCAAAAACACAATCTTGACAATCTCTCTTTCTCGAATTCATATGCACATCTTCAAAATCAATAGAAGATAGAAAATAATCTTGACAATCTCTCTCTCTCTCTCTAATTCATATGCACATCTTCAAGATCAATAGAAGAGAGAGAATAAAAGCTTCTTCAAATACAAGGGCTGTTAAGCAAGAAAGAAATGGCAATGCCCCTATTATTTCCCCCCCGTTTTAAATACAGCTCAATCCGCATTAACAAATAAACTGAAAATGACACATTAACAGGTAAAAAAGTGTCGGTTCAGTATAAAGAGTTTTTTTTTTTTTTTTTTGGGGTTTGGTGGGGGTGGGTTTTTGTCTGTGATTCTTTTCTTCAGAGATATACCAACTCTGTTAATCAAAGAGTATTTTTCTCGGTGAATTTTCCCATATAAAATTTTATTTACCGAGTTGGTCCCAAATGTTGCAGAATATGCGAGATTACCCCAAAATTTAACGGGGGTTAACAATTTTTTTTTTTTTTAAAGACAATCAATTACAATAGTTTTCTAACATAATTAATTACAATAATTCTTTCTATCATCAGACACATGATAACATCATTTCATCTCGCTGTTAGGTTTTACATGGACGTTAAGTTTGCATATTTGGTCTCAATTCACATGTCCTATGGGACCAAAAAATACAAAAAAAAACTATTTTACTTTTATATTTATATAAAAAATTATATTAAAACATAGAATTTGTATAAATCAAATATGAATTGAAAATAAAGTGAAAAGTAACTCTATCATTATACTAAAATTGATTTTTTTTTTAAATTAATTATAAAAAACTTAATATTTATAAACCAATTTAATTAATATTAGTTATGTATACCACATTTACTGAGTTCTGAGAATGATATCGCATTATTAATTTTTTATATTTTGATTTATATTTTCTTTTTTTTGAAAGGAAAAGATCTTATAGATCAAAAGATTGGGCCAAAATCGGCCACAACAGTGTCCACAAAAGTATCAGGAATAACCGTAGAGAAAAACGGCTCAACACAAGATAAACCAAAAGAAGCTAGTTTATGGGCCAACAAATTGCCCGTACGTCTCACCCAGACAAAAGAAATGCTTGAAAAATGGAAAGATAACCTAAGAATGTCGCTAACCACCGTCCCAAAATAAGTAAGCGACGATGTTGGGCAATGCAAAGCCCTAATTAAAGTCTGCGAGTCCGATTCCACCACCAAATCCGCCACCCCTCTCTCCATCGCCCACTTCAAACCACGTAATACTGCAAGTGCTTCCACCGTTCGAACCTCAAGTCTGCAACCCTGCCTTTCCGCATAACACCACTCCACATGTCCGGACGAGTTCCTGGCAGCCCCGCGATCGCTGCATCAGCTGCGCCTTGGGCAGCAGCATCGCAATTAAGCTTCACCACACCCATCAATGGCGGTTTCCAGGTCTCCATTTCCGTCCCTCGTCTCCCCCGTTGAGCTTCACGTTCCCATGCCTTCAAATAATCAGCGCCCTCTGGACGTCAATCATTGTCCCCAGTTGTACCGTCGTTGTAGTCTTGTTGGAGAACTGGAGCTGGTTTCTCCAATATCATACGCACCAAAGCGAAGTTGCAAACCGTGCCGCCTCCTCGTCATTGAACGTGTTCAGAGCTGCTCTCACCCAATCCTCCATAGACCCAACCAACATTAATGGCCGTGTCGTCGCCACCTCCTCCCAAAATTCCCTAACCCACGGGCAGTCCCTAAGAGCGTGTTCAATCGTCTCCACCTCATCCCCACAACGTTTGCAGAAAGGCGAGATATCAACAAATCGTCCGACTAAGTTAATGCACATTGGAATAATCCCATGCATAACGCGCCACATAAAATGTTGTACCTTCGGGATCACCCGGAGTCCCCAAATGCGCTGCCAACAGCCCTGGACACCAACTTCCCTTCGCCGTTGGACGTCAAAGTAGCCAGAGCTCGCTGTGTACTGACCATCTTTCTCAAACCTCCAAGCCAACATGTCATTTCTCTCCCCCCTACCCAATGGGATCCTACACACCTGCTCTATCTCCTCCTCCGATAACACTTCCTCAATTTTCGATCGGTCCCAAGCTCCCGACTCCTCACAGATCAACTCAGCAACCCTCATATCCTCATCCACAGGTGTATCAGTTGGCAAACCCCCCGGCGTAGCACCATCCATCAACCACGGGTCCTTCCACACTCGAATGTCTCTCCCATTTCCCACAATCCAGCCCAAACCCTCCTTCAAAACCTCCCTTCCCTCCAAGACGCTTCTCCATGTGTAGCTTGGTGCATAGCCCAATTGTGCTGAGATAAAGGAGCCCCGTGGAAAATACCGGGCTTTGAGCACTTGAGCTAGCAACGAGTTATCATCTTGCACTAGTCTCCACCCCTGCTTAGCAAGTAAGGCCTTGTTAAACGCCTTAAGGTCGTGAATACCCAAGCCTCCCTCCTTCTTCGGTCGACATAACATCTCCCTCCGCAGCCAATGCACTCTCCTTTCCTCCCCCTTTTGTCCCCATAAGAATTTGCATATCTCCCCTTCTATTTTTTGAATTATGTTGTCTTGAATTTTGAAGCACGTCATGAGGTAAGTCGGAATCGATTGAACCACCGTTCGGATCAAGGTAACCTTCCCCGCTTGTGACAAAATCCGGCTCTTCCAGTCCTTTATCTTCTTCGACACCCTGTCAACCAATGCTCTAAAAACGGCACTCCAAGTTCGTCCCACCCTTCCTGGAATTCCAAGATACAAAACATGCTGCTCCACTCTCTTAACCCCCAACTCCCTTGTTAAATCTACCCCCTTCTCAACAGTCACCCCTCCACTGAACATAATATCAGATTTGTTCAAATTAATGGCTTGCCCGATGCCCCTTCATACACCTCCAATATGTTCTTAACTCTCCCCAGCTCCTCCCGGTTCGCCCTCCCAAAAATAAGAGTGTCGTCTGCAAAGAACAACTTCGACACCACCGGTGCACGACGACACACCTTCACACCATGTAATGTTCCCCTTTCCACCTCTCGCCTAATCATTGCTGAGAGAGCCTCTGCACAAAATAAGAACAAATAAGGTGATAACGGATCCCCTTGACGGAGACCTCTCGAAGGCATAAAAACATCAGTTGGCTCCCCATTTATAAGGACCGAGAAAGACACAGACTTCACACACAATAAAGACAAAAAATGTATTTTTGTTATTTCAATATGTGCTGATATTTTTAAATTGTAATTATTTTTATTATTTAGATAAAGTTTCATATTTTTTAAATTAATTTTTGCAAAAGAATTTAGAAAATTATTTCTAGAAATTTAGAATAATTTTAAAAATCTTAAAAAGGATATAAATTATAAAATATTATTTAAATAATGATAAATAAAAAATTATAGTTTATTTATGCTTTAGAGTTTTTAAAAATTATTATGATTTTATAAAAATCAATATTATGAACATTTTTTAAACAATTTATTCAATTTCTACTAAATTTTTGTATATCACACTTACAATGTCGATTAATATTAAAATTATAAAAAAATTATGGATCAAACGTTTTGTACTTCAATAATTTTGGTATGATGATTTATTCCACATTATGGGAAAAAATATTACTCTAATTTAAAGAAAAACTATTGTTTAAAAAATTATAATAAAATAAAATATATTTTATCTTTTAAAAATTATAATAATTTAAAAAAATCATTAAAGAATTTAAGAAACAATTTTTTAAAATGTCATAGTTCACCCTATGCTTTACTTAAAAAATGTAATATATCTTTTAAAATTAGAATAATTTGCTTTACATTTTATTCAATTACATATAAGAAAATTAAAATATTTTTTTGTGCCATTTTATATTTAATTACATATAAATGCACGACAATTTAAGTAATTAAGTGATGATTGCATGTGAAGATAAAATAATTTTGTCAATAAAGGAAACAAAAAGACGAAGAAATACGAAAAGTGAGCACACTTTCAGTGAGCTGAGGGAGTATAAATTATGATGGTATAAGTTTACAATCTTTTGGGATTACAACACAAAATTTCCAAAGAATAAATAAAAACTTTCCACAACAAATACAAATGTGTGCACAATGGCACCTTCTTGTATCTAATTACAATCCAATCCACAAACCTCTAAAACGACACCGTCTCTAGACACAAAAGGGTTGATACGCACCCACAACAAGGAGAATATAGAAGCAAGAAGAATGGACCACACTATAATAATAGTGGGAACCCCTTGTTGTTTCCCCATGAAACCTTTAAGGAAGGGGTATAAATGAACTATCACCCAAATGGCGAAGAAAAGCCTACCGAAAAGTGGGCCCCACGATTCGTATCCGTTGCTTATTGCATCGGAGATCCCAACTACGACTCCGATAAGGTTGATGATGAGTAGTGTCATTGGCGGGATCAGAAGTGACGTCCACTTAAAGAGGTAAAGATCGGAAAACTCTCCATCATCGGCTGCTTTGGACGTAACGGTGAAGTTGGTGTTCACTCCGAATATAACCTTGAGAAGACCTTGAATTAGAGCGAAAAAATGAGCCGAGACTCCACCAATAACCCAAAACTGCTCGTTTCTCCACAAATCGTCGATTGCAACTCCGCCCCAGTGCATCTCTAGAATACTAGTTGCAGCAATGGATATGAAAAGCCCCATAAAAAGTATACTGGCATAGTTACTTATCTGTAGTTAACAAAAAAAGAGAACATGTCAAATAGAATTCTTCCTATTGAAAGACAAAAAGTCTTGTATGCACCTGCAATTCAAGAGCTTTTTTGAACAGTATTAGTTGGTTTACTAAAAGGTATTATCTGGTCAAAACTAGTTGTCCCATTGAACAATGTTGGTTGTTTTCACTGAAAAGTATTAGTTGGTGGTACACTACAATTGCACCGTAAAATTAATATGCAAGAGACTTGCTCATTTTTCAATAATTGACCAATATGGGATAACTTCATTTTTAGTCCCTAAAGTTCACATTTTTCCAATTTTGGCCCCCCTCATATCACTCACTATCAAGTTTGGTACTGAAATCAAGTTTGGTACTGAAAGTGCATTTTTACCCTCACATTTGGTCCAACCGTTAGTTGATCGCCCGTTGACTAATAGAATCACCTATTTGGGGGTGCTAAAGTACAACACTTTTGAATGATTACAATTAGCATCCCCAGCCAACTAACGGCAGGACCACATGCGAGAGAAAGTGTACCTCCAGGACCAATGTGGTGAGTAATAGAGGGCGACAAAAACTAGAAAAATGTAAAATTTAGAGACTAAAAATGACATTAACCCGACCAAAAAAACTCGGTTGATCATACAGGTTAGGAAACTGGGCTCACCTCGGGGACGATAAATTTCCCGGTAAGTAAACAGATAGCTGGCAACGTGCAGTAAGCAATCAAGGGAATTGAAGTCAACGGATAGACGATGGAGTTTACGTATGAAAATCTCTCCAATGGCTTCAGACCGCACCCGTATCCATACCAAATCGGGCAATGTCTACTCAAGAAAATTTCAACAGATCCCAAGGCCCATCGAAGAACCTGGTGGAGACGATCAGAAAGATTGATCGGAGCTGAACCCTTGAATGCAGGCCTTTTGGGAATACAGTAAACTGATCTCCAACCATGGCAATGCATCTTAAAACCCGTCAAGATATCTTCAGTAACTGAACCGTAAATCCATCCAATCTGCCAATAATTGCATAAAAACTGAATTCTAAATCGAAAATAAGTTAAGGGAAAAGGCAAATACTTCTATGCAACTCAAGTGCATTTTTAAATGGTATTAGTTGTTTTACTAAAAGGTATTAGTTGTTTTACTAAAAGGTACTCCCTCTGTCCCAAGATTACTTGAAAACTTACCTTTTTGCTCGTGTTTTAGCGATCGAATTGTTTATTAGTATTTGAAATAATAAAGTGACTTTTAAGGTGGGGTATGATAGTCTTACCCCTCCTCTATCATACGTATTTCTTAAAATTAATTTATCATTTCGTATACTAATAAAAAACTCGCTCGCTAAAACACGAGCGAAACAGTAACTGTTCAAGTCATCCTGGGACGGAGGGAGTATTAGTTAGTCAGTATTAGTTGTTTTCACTGAATAGTATTAGTTGTGCACCAGTTGCATGGTGCAACTGATGCACCCAAATGTTACTGAAGGGGAAATGATTTAATATTGAGTGATTATATGCATACCTCTTTTCCCCATTCCGTTTTATCTTCATAACCACAACTAATCACGTGAATAGCTTCTTTCAAGAGTGATGCAGATGATGTTCCCGCGGGGACACCGCCATTTTCTAGAAGTGTCGATGCAATGAAAACGGGAGATTGTCCGAATTTTTTCTCGAATTTTACTTGGGGCATGAGGGCCGACTTTTCACTGTCGATTCCTGAAAGTGGAAAAAGATTGTCAACATAAAAAGTTAAGATAAACGACGGCATTAGTAACCATATAACTAATTGAAGTATACTTCTATACATTTACAATCAATAACAATCAGTCCCTCCATTCCTAATTAAATTGTTTGATTCTAGCCAAAATGGTGTCCCTAATTATTTGTCACTTCGCTAATATCAACAAAAATATATCCTTTTTTCTCCACCAATACCCCTAATATAAATACTAACCATATTTTTGTAATTATAAGCTTATTAGTTCATCACGTAATAACAAAAAAGGGCACAATATCTCATCAATTAGACGACCAATGCCCTCACCTTCGATTCCTTCCTCAATATTTTCAAGAGCATGGATCTGGGTGGAAGCATCCCTGGCCTTGGTCTTTTTCTTATTGTCCTTCGATTTCCCTCCTTTCTTATTCTTCTTTCTCGAT
Organism: Stenogyne calaminthoides; assembly: GCA_037126765.1. Taxonomy (NCBI): domain Eukaryota; kingdom Viridiplantae; phylum Streptophyta; class Magnoliopsida; order Lamiales; family Lamiaceae; genus Stenogyne; species Stenogyne calaminthoides. Next base: position 12,400,115 of record JBBCBC010000017.1, on the reverse strand, counting down.
TTGCTGCAGAACGAGCAGCAGAAACACAATTTTGGCCAACAATTGCATGTTTTACCCGGGGGTTTTGCTTTTTTGGGGGCGTCGTATCCATAAAGTGCTTGCCTCCTGAAAACACATCCAGTTCCAACATATATCGGACCTTGGATACCATCGAGGCCTTTCATGTTTATCTGTTAAAACAATTGTTAATTAACCTTTTGAATATATACATAAATTCAAACCACTATTCAGAAGGAGCTATACATACATCGAAAAAGACAACGTTACGATTAGAATATCTATCATGTCGATCAATGCCGTCGAATCTTTGTGGAAATTGCACGTAGCATATTTTCTTGCCAGATTGAGGATCCATCATGAAACACATAGCTTCTCTAAGAGCCTTGCTGTTATTTATATAGTGATCACAATCAACATTTAGCATGTAAGGAGCATTCGAGATTACAGCTGACACCCGCATCTGGAAATTAGAAAAAAAAAACAAAAAAATAGAGAAGAGAGTGAGAGTGAGAGAGAGAAAGAGAGAGATCAAATGGTTGCACCATTAAAAGTAATTGAAAAGAGGAAAAAAAAGGAATATAGTTACCAAAGCATTCATAGCACCGGCTTTTTTGTGATGTTCGAATCCAGGCCTCTTTTCACGAGAAACATAGATAAGACGAGGTAACTCGTTACCTTCCATATCGCGAACGCCATTTTGACCCAAGAACACCTATCGATCAAACATTAATAAGCTTATAATCGAATAATTACAACTCAGGCTATTGTGCTAATAGATATCATACATACGACAAAAACTCGTATACACCAGGTGCACCGTGCTGTATTTTTAAATGGTATTAGTTGTTTTACTGAAAAGTATCAGTTACCGTACAACTGGTGTACAAGAATGTTACCCCACACAAATAGATTACTGTATATACCTGGATCATTCCCGGATGATCCCTCACGTTGTTTCCCGGCCATGGAGTACCGTCTTGCATGGTCCAACCGTCCTCCGGAACCTTCTGTGCCATGGCAACGAGTGCATTTATACGAACTTTGAACTCTTCATACTCTCTCTGCACCAAAACAGAAATAAATGAAGCGTGATCATCAAATTTGGAAAACTCAACCAAAACAACTTTTTACAAATGCAACTAAGAGGAAACAAGTAAACCAAGGGAGGCAAAAGATACCTTCATAGCTCTACGTTCCCTCACAAATGTTGGTTCTACCTTGTCTCTCAAATAATCAAACTTTTGAGCAAAGTACCACTCAGGGGCCCGTGGTTCTATTTTGAACTTTTTGCAGAACGGGACCCACTTCCTAGCAAACTCAGACGTCTCAGAAAGAGCTTCGAATGTAAGCATGGCTGCACCATCATCGGACACGTAACAGGCAACCTTATCGATGGGGTAATCTACAGCAAGTATAGAAAGAACTGTATTTGCTGTAATAAGCGGAGGTTCCTTCATGGGGTCCACCGTACTCACATATACGTCCACAGAAGCTAACTCAGAGGGAGTCCCCTCTTTCTCATATCTGGAACAAAAGTTCACAAATAAGATGGTGGTTTTTTTTTATATGGGGGGTGGGGATGGGGAGATATACGGACCTTAGCGAAAGTCTATCCAGGTATGTTTCTCGTGTGATTGGAAACCATTTTGGAAGCTGATCGAATATCCAAGAAACGGCGAACCATATCTCGCATATAATTGAAGTTAGCCATAGACCGTATGCATCCTTCACGGGGTGGAGAATTCTATAGTGAAAAAACAATCCAAGAATTGCCATACGGAGAAGAATGACGATTCTGTAAGGGCTAATCCTGCTTGAAGGAATTGACATCTTTCTAGAAAGTGGTTGTCTGCCTTCATCCATTCTGTGAATATGGACAAAAGAATTCAATTTATTAGATGAATTTAATGGAAGGTGAAGAAGTTAGAATCTTCCATCTTTAGTGGAAGGAAATAACACTCACACAATATCCTAATGTGCAAGTATGGAATTTCGAATTAATTAGAGAAAGAAGTAGTATTAGTTACTTTTTAATTAATTTTAAAAGCGGATAGTTATGAGGTTTTGCATAATATATTGCTAACTCAAATAAATCATCTATAAAATTTCCTGAAAATAAAAATCATAGAGAAACATCTGTTGCGGTCTTATACAAGTTTATTTACTGTCCATTTCATGCTCTTTTCTATAGATCTTAACTCACCTAAAGCTTTTCTGCAATTCAGATTTAATAGTTCACCAAAATAAAATTCCATTTTACTATTTTGTTATTTTAGACGACTTTCCAATTCCTTCAACAAGCATATAGACAATATCAGCATCTGAAAAAGCTCAAACTGCATCTTGGTCTTGTTCTCCAGTCCAGCTTAGCATATAAACGAACCATTTGTTTCTTATTTATAAAGCAACAACCACTTCATATAATAATCAATCAAGTCTTTAATAAATGGTAGCTCAAAATACAATAAATTGATAAGCTTTCTGCAATCCAACGGCTACAAAATAGTGGTAGCTACAAAAGCTAAAAGTCAATTAGAGCATATATTTTATAGACAATAAAACCCTTGTAAATACCCCATTAAATGCCATCCCACCGACACTCTAATTATACAGCACATGATGAGAAAGCAAACAACAAAAAGGAAAAGGGTTTTTGGGACCTACTTGGGTAAATCAGGATCAAACACTTCATCTCCACCCTTATCTCCTTGATGCTTAACCACTTGAAGTTTATCATTTTGCTTTCTTTTCCACTCTTCCATTCTTTCCTTCCAAGCAACAGTTCCATACCCGTAAACCGCCAAATCCTTCTTCGGATCCATCGGTCGAGGAGGCACTACAATGCTCATAAATTAAACCACCGAAAAACGAGAATAACTAAAAGATGGAGCAAGTCTTGTCTGAGAAATGATACTTTTACTTGTTTTTTGTGATACTGCTTAAAAGTATCACCAAAAAACTACAGAAGTATCACGTCCCATACAAGTTTTCGCAGAAAAATGGCACATTCAATCGGAAAAAGCATGTACGAGTCATCGACGAATCACTAGACGGCATAGGATGTATTCGTTTTCCACGATTCATGAAAGGTGGGACAATGAGGGCATGCTTATCAGCTGAAATTGTGTCATCCTTCATCAAGATTCAAACTTTATCAACATTTGCAATCAAGAAACTAATACCAAACAAGACTTAAGCAAAAATGGGAATCAAATCTACCTCTTGACCATAAGTAAGAAGAGGGATCTCTGAATTAACAGCTGAGGGATCCAACTCAGATGAATTACTGATCCCAGAAACAGTACGGCCAATATTATGGCGAGAGGGAAATGCCCCTTCGCCGATATTGTGACTTTCCCTGCCATTGTATTCGAATTCCCTATCCAAATCGTCGAATTCGTCTTCATCTTCGTCTCCATCGACTCGGGGGCTCCCTGAAAATGTGCAAAAATGGGTGAATCTAAGAGTTGTGTCATGAATTAATGCAAACAAGAAGTTTGAAATTAATATATATACCCTTTAAACGCTTGTATCTGGTTTTGCATTGAGGGCAAGATTGATTGCCCTCTCTTCTTTCATATTCATAGCAGGGTCTACAAACAGGGAAAGCACATTCATTGCAAGCAACAAAAGGCTCCCCATCTTCGTTGAATTCAATCTCATCTCCACAAATCTGGCAAATCTGGGCAGTTAACTCTTTCACGGAAGTCACCTGATGTATCAGATCAAGAAATTGTCAAATTTTCAAGAATGGTACAGATTTGTGAAGCAGTATAAAGAAAAAGAAAGAAAGAACATTATTAGTTACAAGAGATTGAAGACCCTGAAATCTAGAAAAGCTGAAAAGATGCTAAGAGGTACCAAATCAAGAAAAAGTTGTTACTACTAACTAAAATAATCAATTAACAGAGAGAAGACACTAAAAACATGAAAAAAAATCAGCCAAATTATACCAGAAAAAAAAAAAAAAAAAACCCATGAATTTTTTTTCAAAAAAGATACAAAATTTACCCTAAACTGCAAAAATTACACCCAATTTGAGAAGGAAACAAAAAGAAAAAAGATGAAGTTTCAAGAACTACTTACTCTTCCAATTTCATCAGCATTGATTAGTACAAACTCATTCCTGTTATGTGAACCAGCAACAAGCCTCCCTTTAGTATCCATCGCCCAAAAACACAATCTTGAAAATCTCTCACTCTAATTCATTCGCACATCTTCGAACTCAATTGAAGAAAGAGAGAGAAAAAGATGTTCTTCAACATAATTAAGCAAGAAAGAAATGGCGATGGCCCTATTATTTTTCCCCTGTTTTTAAATACAGCTCCTTCGCATAAACAAAAAAAACTGAAAATGACACATTAACAGACACCAAAGAAAACACAGAAGTGTTAAACTATTATTGCAGTCGATAAAAAAGTGTCGGTTAAACATAAAGATGATTTCTTTTTTCCTTTTTTTTTTTTTTTGGGTTTTGGTCGGTGGGTTTTTGTCTATGATTCTTTTCTTGAGAGATACTAACTCTGTTTATTTATCCGTGTGTGTGAATTTTTCTCTCTCTTGGTGTTGTGTGTGAGCTGTAGAGTGTAGCGGTGATCACAGAAACAAATGACAGAGACAAAATACAATTGGGTTTTTTCTTTTCTTTTTGATGGAAAAGACTAAAAAAGAAATGGAAAATGGAAAGACCATGGCTAGTATAGAGAGAGAAACGGCAATAATGGAATGAGAGAATTTGAATAATTTTATAAATATATAATTTATTATATTAAAATATATAATATTTTGTATTAAAATGCACAATTTATTTTACGAATATAAATTGCACATTTAAATGTATTACTTTATATATTTTACTATAATAAATTATATATTTTTTAAAGGGATTAAATTTTTTGTAGTCCTATAACTTTGTATCGTTTTGAAATTGATCCCGATTGTTTTGACTTTTTTATTTTGGTCCTGTAAGTTTCCTAAAATTTTGAAATTGGTCCTTTCACCTGATGTTGTAGGTTACCAAGCAGGTAAACATCATATATGTAATTATTTTATTTTTTTCTCTTTAATTTCGAAGCGGCACTTGAATTTTTTAAATCCTAATAATTTTGGTGGTGTTTTAGGTCGGGTTTAAAAAAATTTGTATATTAAAAGACAAAGTGAATCGGATTAATTTATTGGTTCTAAACTGACCCAAAAATAAAAAAAATTAAATCAATATACGCAGAAAATCACTTCCCCTTCCTTAAAAAAATACGAAAAAAAATCCTGACACAAATTATTTTGATTAAAAAGTTTAGGTGGCATTTCAAATTTAAAGGAAAAAACAAAATAATTACATAGATGATGGTTACCTATGTGGTGACCTGCTACAACAGGTTAAATGATCAATTTCAAATTTTTTGATAACTTACAGGACGAAAATAAAAAAGTCAAAACAATCGAGACCAATTTCAAAATTAAGCAAAATTACAAAACTACAAAAAATTTAAACCCTTTTTAAATATAATATAAAATGCACAGTGCACTAAAAATCCACTCTTTAAAGAGTTTTATTCATTTTATCAAATCACCTACAATAGAAACTATTTTATTGATAGAAAAAGAGATCAATCCAAAAGACAAAAGTAAATTAAAATCAAACAAAATCCCCAAATATTGGCCTAGTGGGGTAGGTTTGGGACTTTAGGAGTATGTCCGTCTCTAAATCTTAGGTTCAAACCCTCTAAGGTACGATCAATTTTTGAGATAGACCAGTCCATACAGAGATCAATCACTTACAATATTATTCACTTCCACGATATAAGCGCAAACACTAAAATACACTGAACGGGTTATGTGAGGGCGAAGTCTGGGGGGGGGGTGAATAGACTTCGAAAAAAACTTTTTTCGGCAGATCGTGTGTGAGCGAAGCGATCAGAGCGCGAAAGAATCGGTTTGGTCGATAGCCAACTTATCGAACAGAAAAACGGTCGGTTCGGTAACTATCGATTAACCGATGTGTCTAAGCTTAAGTTTTACCCGTGTGAAAACCGGTTTGTATAAATCGATTCCAAGTTTTATCTTTTTAATCGGATAGCGTAAATATCAGTCCGTCGGATCGTAAGCTTGGTGCTAATCGATCTTAACTTAGAATATGATGACTTTTTAAGATTGTGCGATGTGAGAGCGAGTTAATCAAAGCAAAAAGGCACACAAGATTTATTATAGTGGTTCTGGACAAACCCGGTCCCCTACGTCCACTCTTCCCTTTCACAAGGGGGCACCAACTTAACCAACTTAACCGAAACTTAACCGACTAGACTTAGTTTAGTGTGTTAGTCCAACACAATACACCAACAGATGTTTTAAGAGTTCTCACTCAACCGATCCCAAAATCGATCTTAGAAACCCCAGATCGAATCTTGCTAAACAACTTATCCTAACTTGGGGTTTGGGTAAGATTGTTGAGGTTCCAACTATGAAATCTTTCCTATGCATTAAGCAATGACGATAAATAGATGAAAAGATTTCTTCTAAGAACTTATGGGATGAACACAATATAAAATAAGCTTGTTGTTGTGTTCTTCGTGCGGAAATCGACTATAGTTTGAGCTTCTTGATTATTTTGTTTGTCCAAGCATTTAGTGTTTCACTCACGAAGTGTGATCCCATATTTATAGACCTTGAGATCAAAAGAGCCGTTGGAGAGCAATTTGAATCTCGTGCTATTTTAGGTAGACTTGCAGGCTTGATGTGACGTCTTTTTGAAATCGGCATGGCCGAAAAGCGTGAATGTGTATTTTATAGCCGTTTGAGAGAGCAACATCGAATCCCGCGAGCATCGCCTTTCTGCTTCATACGGTTTCTTCCCTTTATGGATGGAAGCCTCGCTGCGGTGTTGTTCCTCCAACTAAGGTTGGTATTCTTCTTTGTTTAGATCGCGACGTATGATAAGATGAAACATCGCCATCTTATGAGTCGACCGATCGATCTGACCGATCGGTCTACTGATAAGTCTTCCGGCGCTGTTGACTTAGCTCAACCGGCCGGGATTCACCGGATGTAGGTCTTCCGGTCTTATCTTCCGGAAGTCATCCGATCTTAAGTATTCGAGGTTTGAGCTTCATGACTTCGGCAATGAGTTATCCGACAAGATCGATTCGATCCGATCTTCCGCTCGGGTTTAACGTTACGCCAGCTTGATATCGCCTTTCTTCCGATTCTTCAGATCGACCTATACATATTGAGTTCCCCCTCAATATGTGACCTATCTATTACATCGGTTTTTCTATACAATCATTATCAACCGGTCTCTATAGCGAAGATGTAAACATCGATCGATTAACAGTCCGACCGGTCCTATTACATGTGTTTTTGGAACTTTCATCAAAACTATAAATTTCCCAACAATTTCCCCTTTTGATGAAACCAAAACACCGAGAAACCAAACAGTTGATAAGTATAGAACAAATTAAAAAGCAATAAATCGAAGACAAAGAGATTTTGTCTTGGGATCGAAAAAAAATAAACTTTTCATTAGATATGTTGATTACATGTTACATCGTAAAAGTTTTGAATTTAAAAAGCGGTGATCCCTGAGACGTCTTGATTCTTCACTCCTTGATCCTTCCCGGCATTTCTCTTTGGTCTTGTGGAACGTTGAAAATCGATAGAGTTTCCATTTGACATCGGTTATACCGCACTTGATCGGTTATATGCGATTTGCTCAAGATGTCAAAGTAGAATCTCTCAAATGCCATCTGTCGAAACGAGCCATCTCTTCTTCGAGTATACTAACGATCATACTCTTGGCGAGATATCTTTACATTTATAAGCTTGGCCTCATTTTCCGGATACTTGAAAAAGTCCGAAATTTATTCGTAACGAGTTGAGGAACTCATCATCCGGTGATTCTTCTTTGGAACAAGATCAAGGACAAAGGCATCTAGAAGCCATTCACTTCGATCTTATTCCATTCCTCAAACCTCTTAGCGTGTCGCGGCGGTTTTTGTATGATCTCGTCGACTCTTTTGCGGCAACCGAGGTTCCGGTGCGATTTTCCACCAATCCTTTCTTAGCCCTTGATTTGAACTTGTTTCAACCCTTCTGCTTGTGCCCGCTTTTTACGCCTTTTTTCTTCTTCCATCTCTCTTTTGGACAATCTTACGACTAGCTCCTTATCACCAGATCGACTAACAGTATTCGGTGACTTTCCCATGCGAGTAATCGGTCCAGATTTTGATGTCCCAAAGACCATGGCGGCCTTTTCTTGCAATTGAGCTTTGTCCATGGGCCTTATCCGTATGAATCAGATCTTCTGATGTGTCAGTTGGTTTCTCAGATCCTTCCCCCTTTTTGGTTTGATCAAAAAGCGCATTGAGGTGGGAAGTCAGAGACCCAAAGTTGACTGATAATGCCTGATTCAGATCATTAGCAGATAAACCTGAAGTTTGAGCTGTTAGATTCTGAACAGTTGTAATCAGCTCTGTCTTGGCAGTTTCCATTGTAGCAGAGAGTGTCCAAATCATTTTGTCAAATTTCTCTTCTGATAACTCGAGCCTTTTTTCTCGGTGAAATCGTCGAAGATTGATTTTGATCCACCTGTTTCAGCTTGTCATCAACTGATTTTGTAAGCTCAGCAGACATGGTGGTCATGGATTGGGAGAACTGATCTCTGATTGCTTCGATTTGTTTGAGACTAATTTGTCTCTGATCAGTTAGCACTCCCTCAATCTCTTCTTTCAGGAGATCTTTGAGACAAGATTTGATCTCCTGAAGTTGATCAGTGGTGATTTGAGATGTAGGAATCGATCCATCACTTGATCGAAGTTCGCTTGTTTGTGCCTCCAGGTGGTTGGTCGTGAATCGCAAAGATCAGTTCCACTTTCATCGGCAGCCTCGCATTCTCCATTTCAATGGCTCGAGGCTTCGAGCTTGAGCTCCTAACTTTTCTTCTTCCGTAATTCCAACTTCCCGTGGATCGAGCTTTCCACAGATTTATCGATATATAGCTCACCGGTGATCCCACTTTTAAGGAATTTCCTCATATCGAAGTCAAAATCTGCGAACTCATCCGCACCCCATCATCTGCTCAACAAGTAAGATAAGATCCGAGAAGCTTTTTAATCGAGATCTCTCCAGTGAGGATCTCCATGACTTCTTCTCCGATAGCGGGATGGGCGACCAGGTTGTGGATACGCCTCATCAATCTCTAGTTCAATTCTTAGTCGACCATTTTTCCAAAGATGGTCTTTGTTGATCTGGATACGTGAATTATCTGTCCGTTTCATTGGATGAGATGTGGAAGTTTCGGGTTGTGCTTGAGTCGTGGAAGTTATGCGATTGGTTCGACTGCGCAGGATTCTGGCCAGTAGTGGCAGTTATATCTGGTTCAGTTCATGAAGCAGTGAACTAGCAGGAGAGACATGCTTTCGGCAGACCTTTAGTCCGAAACCGTGAATCACCTTGAGGTTGAGAGAAGGAGATTTATCGGTTTGTCTTCTACCTCAGATCGTTCTGGCGAGCCCTCGGGTTGAGAGGCTTACTGTCTCGATTCTGTTCTTTGTTGCGCAACAGATCGCATTACGGCGCTCTTTCTTCTTCGACTCATCTTCTAGTGCTTTAGTCATGGTAGCTTGTTTTTGCTTTCTTTGGCCTCTTCTCCCAGGCCTTCACCGTTCGTTTCTTTTTTTACGTGGAGCAAATCGTGTGGATGGATAAGGCTTTTTTTTCTTTTCCTTTCTTCGCTTTTGTTGGAGTGGGCTCCTTGTCATCGTCTGTGGCCCATATATAATCGAAGTTGATGAGAGGAATGCATTGTAGGACTTCATCCATTCTCGATTCCATTCAACCTTGCGCTTTGTCCTTCAATATAACCGCAACCTTGTTGAGATTGCTTGATTCTCTTTTTTTCGAAAAAGACCTGCCGGATTCATTGACTCCAAATTTTTCGTGTTCTTGGAGCAAGATGGCTTTTCGAGAAGTCGTGCGATTGATGTTCTCGAGCCCCATCAATTATTGCCGCCATCTTCAGACATTTTGACCGATGTGAGAGCATCCGGGCTAAATGAGATTCCCATGATCGTTCTTGGATGAATGTCAAACAACAATCTGACTTTCTTTTGAGCATTGGCCCGATGAATCCGGCTTTACGATGTTTGTCCGCCTCTCTTAAGAGCTCGCCTCGATTTCTTCGTCCTCATTCTCCCCCAGTAGTGTGCGCGGTGAGATTCGCCCTTTTGTAAGCCGAACAGACGAGTGATGTCTGCATTTGTCGACCGATTTCTTCTCCGCTGACCGACGACATCGGTTAAATCTCCGGTTTTTTCTCAGATCCACACTCAAATTCTCGCAAGAATTGTAGTGGTTCATCTTCGCATCACCGGATTGCGTTGAGAGAAGCAATATGTTTCGATCCAAATTTTCTTCGAATTTGTTCCACCTCCATGGATTCGTAATCCTCGGTGGTTCCAAATCGAATCGAACTTATCCTCAAAGATCTTCGTTGCCGATTCGCATAGTTGCACATGATCTTTCCTAGTCCATGAGTGGCCATCTACAGTGAGATAGACTCATTAAATTTGTGCATAATCAATATCAATATCATACCGCGGAAAACAAGAGGCAATGAAGCATAAATTCAAAAAAAAAAAAAAAACTTTTGAAAACAATGTTTTTAACGGAAAGAAAGATTCATCATTAAGCTTAAAAAGAAAATATTACCAGATTCAAATTTTGTGAGATGATTTTGAACTCTAAGAAATCGCTTTTTGAAACGTAGAAAAATTTGAAGTTGTTTTTCAGGTGAAAATAATGCAAGTTTGTGAAATGAAAAAACTCGTAAGGTTTGATGAATCTTATATAGGCGGAGGGAACAATAAGACAAGATTTGGAAGATCAAACGTTTTGAAAAGATTGTATGCTCCCAGTTGGGTTTTGATCGTAGGTCGAAAAACGCACGTCACAAAAAACTTTTGGATTTAAAAAGCACGATCAAATAGCGGTTAATACATGTACCCCACGTCCGCATTAAATGATTTGCGAGTACACGCCACAAGGATAGTGGGTACAAGAAAGGCAATAATATCGAATCGATCCGATAAATAAGTAAAGAACAAGAGAAAAAGAGATGCGATCTGGTTGATGATATTGTAATCGACCAATATTACTTGTCAATGTTGATTCCACTTGTTGATCTTAATCATTCTCGCTTAAGCCTTAAGAAATTTCCCAAATCGATCCTTTCAACCGATCTTCTCCAACAGATCCGATTTGTTGAAACTTCAAGCTTAGTTGATCTTTCCTCGAGTACGCCCCGATTTCCTTTTGATCCTCCTGATCGGTTGAAGTTCCCCCTTCAACCGATATTCCCGATATAGACCGATATATCTGATTTGTTGGAGTTTCAAGCTCAAATTCGATCTCTCTCATCCGATCATGCTCGTAAAAATCGATTTTGGTTGACCTTTCATCCGATTCTTTTTTCATTAAGCCAATTCTTGGGATAAGTGTTACCGCCAAAACTTAGTCTAGAGTAGTAACTTCTATTCCCTAAGTAGGCGTGAATTGACATCTTGAAATATCGTCTCAATCTTTTCGATATGTCAATCAACCGTAAATTTATCCAATTATCGGCCGGCGTGATTTCTACACGCTGTCCTTTTTTGATGCAAATTTCTGGATAGGCTTCTTGAAATGGAAATTGCATTTGCATCCTTGCTTTGCCTCTATAAATTGGACCAATGTTTTACACAACATCACCCATTCACCATACTTATCTTCTTTGTAAGAATCATGTATTTGGTGAACCCTTGTTTCCGGTGAGACTTCCTAAGAAACACTTTTACACCCTTTTATATGGTTTCACCTTCTCAAATCAACCCTTTGCATCCCTTATTGTTTGTTTTCTTCATCATCTTCGATTTCACATACGATTGTCGAAAGCTTCTCTACCACCGTATATGGATCTTCGGTATGTAACCGAGAAGACACTTCTCCTAACCGTATGCACCTTGTGTGTCTATCCGATGACGAAACCGGAACCATCGACTTAGTCGGTATAAAATATCGAAGACATGTGCCCATGAGATCTGACGACCAACTCTTTGGCACACGTGCTCCATTTAACAAATTGGAGATCCTTACTACTTTCTCCCTTTTAGGGCTCCCCGGCTTAAGAATCCTATCAAGGCGTCATTGCCGCTCCGGTTTTCTTGATCTTGACTTTTTTATGACCGCCTTTGGGATTCTGTTCTTTAAAGCCTCTCTCACCCCTTGTTAAGTGGGGGAAAATGAGAGTTTAAAATCTCTCTTTTCACTTCGGGGTTAGGATGAAAGGTTTAGGGTTATAGGTTTAGGATTTTGGTTAACATTTATGTCTTCGACCTCCTCGTGTCTTCTTGTACTTGTAACTCGTAATGTAACCTCACCTTCGGTTTTTATCAATGAAAAGTTACATTATTTCATCGTTGTGTAAATTCACGCTTTCTTATCGATTGTTAGCTCTTAATCTCTGAATCTTGCTTGTTGAATATCATTAAATCGATTCACAAAGAAATACTATAACCAAATTGATTTAATCGGATAATCCTTTAAACCGAGCATTTTCCTTTAATCGATAAACCTTGAATCGATCGATTCCTTTAAACCGATAGACTTTAAATCGATAAACTAAAAATCGATCGATTCCTTTGGATCCGGTAGCGTGTAAGTCCGATCGATTTTTGCTTATCGGGCCTTCTTGAGATCGGTTAAGATACCAAACTCAATCGATTTCTCTTGATCCGGTTAGTCTCTTAACCAAATAGTTACGAGAACATTCCATCAAACATTTTCGGACATTTCTCCAAGATCTAGAAGTCCTAGCTCATTGCATAAATCTCCTCGATCTCACAGTGGGCTTGGTTAGAATATCGGCCTTACGTATATCAAGATGAATCTTTTCCATTCTCGATATTCTTCTTTTCAACGTGATCTCTTATAAAGTGGTGTCCGACATCCACATGCTTGCATCTTGTATGTAGAACCCGGATTCTCGTGATTGCAATAAAGACTATTATCATCATCACGAATATAGGCACGTTTTTTTTACAATGTTGTAATCCTCAAATTCGATTTGCCGAAAGCGATTGGGAACAACAAAATTCACCGCAGACCATATATTCTCGCTTTACGATTTGTAGATGTCGCGAATCGATGTCTCCGCTTTTTTGAAAACCACGAGATCGGTTTCCTAAGAACCGACATGTTCCCGAGGTTGATTTTTCGTCGATCTTGCAACCTCCATAATCGAATCGAATACCCACTAAGCTTCTAGATTATCATCGATGGGTAGAATAAACCAAGGTTTATGGTTCCTTCAGATACTTAAGAATCAAGCTTAGGCGCTTTGTAGGTGGTGATCATTGATTTGCTTGAAATCTTGCACATACACCCACCTGCCAAAAGTGATATCCGGTCCTTGGCGGTCGGTATAATAGAGATCCAATGAGAGCCCTATATTCCTTCCGATTTGTTTTCGACCAAATTTCATCTCGATCCATCTTGAATCCAATCATCATAGGAATTTTTGGCTTCCTTACTATTTTGAACTCCAAACTTAGCCAATAGATTCCTAGTGTACTTTGCTTGGCGATGAATATCCCTTCGTGCTTTGTTTAACTTGGGAGACCTAGAAAGTAATTCATCCGACCCATCATGGACATCTCAATTTCCCTTGCATCGATTTCTTCAATCTTTCACATAGGCTCTTGTTAGGAGATCCAAGATGATGTCGCCCACGTAATCAACCATCGAATATCTTCTCCATTTTCTATTCGAATAAGGTTACGTCACTTTATTCCTTTAGTGAACCCACTTTTCGATCAAGAACGAGAGAGTGTATCATACCGTGCTCATGAACTGTTTTGAACCATAAAGAGCTTTTTCTTAAACGATACACTTGGTTGCCCTTTTCAAAGCCCGGAGGTTGTTCGACATAAACTTCTCTGCTAGTACCCCGCTTAAGAAAGCACTTTACGTCCATCCGATACCACGATGAACCCTCTCAGGGGAAGCATAAGCGTAAATTGACCCGAATGGCTTCAAAATGACGACCGGTGCAAAGGTCTCATCGTAATCAATTCCTTCCGATTGTGAATACCCCTTAGCAACAAGTCTTGCCTTATTTACGGTGATAACATTTTTTCTCATCTCTCTTGTTCTTGAAGATCCATTTCGTTACCAATTACGTCTTGATGACCTCGGTGCGCCTACTAGTTCCCATACTTCATTTCTCTCTCGATCGCTTCCGACTCCCTGCATGGCGTAATCCGGTTCGGTCTTGTAATGCTTCCTCTATTGTAGTTGGTTCCTTCATAGACGATAATGACAATATACGGCACTTTCACCAATCGATGTCTAGTTTTAATTTTATCGACGGGGTCTCCGATTATCGAATCGGTTGGATGACCGTTATCCGGTCCTCCTTTACGATTTACGGCGGTTTTGAGAACATCGTCCGTTTCGATAAAATCTTATTACTAGCGATTGGGAGTCTCTTGAGGTTATGGTCCACTTGATAAGAACAAGTCTCGGTGATGTTGGACTCATCATGTCTTGATGTCTGCTCGTGAGAACTTCAGTTTCCCCGAACCGGATGGTTCGGTTACTCTTCTCGCCTTTGAATCGAATCTTTTTTCATCGACAGTTGTTCGTACCTTAGATCTCGATTGATCCGGTGAATCAAATAGATCCGGAATGTAAATTGATCTGATTTACGATCCTTTTTCCTTGATCGTTAATCCATCCATTTTCGAATATCGTGTTACGGTAGATCGGTACTTCTTGTTCGGAGGCAGATTTCTCTTGATCAAAGATGCTTCATCAAAGGTTACATGGGGTGTTTCTTCCACAATTAGGGTTCGCTTTGTTGTAGACCCCGAAAGCTTTTGCTAGATGAGGAATACCCTAGAAATATACCCTCATCGACTTGGCCTCAAAAGTCTTCAACCGACTTTTCCCCATTATTGTGTATGAAACACTTACACCCAAAAAACATGGAAGTAAGAAACACGCGAGGTTTTCTCTTCCATAGTTCATAAAGTGTTTTGTAGTGAGCCTTAGTCGAGACATCTGCTTCTGCGTATGGCATGCAAAGGTTGATTATTCGCTTGAAAACGGTTTGGTATCGCGTGTTCACTAACATTGTTCGAGCAAACTTTCTTTGAGAGTTCGTTCTCCGCTCACCTACTCCATTCTCCCCTAGGCGTCCTCGCAAATGGTGATGTTTCACGTCAGATAATTAAACTTAGAGCAAAAATCAAGAATAAAAAGAGTTCGTAAATTTCAGACTTTATATCGATCCGATTTTTACTACCGACACCCTTCTCATTTTGTAATCTTCTTAATGTTTCTGGTATCTTGGTTGTCGCCTCATTCTTCTTATGTAAGAATATAACCTGTAAACTTGGAATACCATCCACGACACAGAGTGTATTTCGTCGTTGAGATCGACCGTGTAACGGTCCAAACAGATTCATATGAAGCAACATGCAGATTGTCGATCTTTGTCCCAAATTCCTTTGAATGAAGCTTTGACCCTTTTTTCCCTTCCGACATCAAAGACATGTCCGATCCTTTGAGAACACTTCATTCGGAAGTCCTTCCACTAGAGACATCCTAGCTATCTTATTAAGAGTTTTAAAGTTCGGATGGCTCATTCTTTTGTGCGAGAGCCAACCGCTACTTTTGGAACTCTTAACAATCGTGCACGCATTTCTTGGACAACCTGCTTCAATCACCGTAGATCGTCCTTTTTCTTGAACCAGTTAGCAAAATCTGTTGAGTGACTCGATTCTTGATAGTGCATTGATCAGTCGAGAACTCAACACTGAATCCGTTGTCGCAGAATTGTGAAACCGATAATAGGTTGTGCTTCAGACCTTCGACATACGAGACTCCAGTTACTTGTACATCATCATTCTCTAAGGTTCAACCCTTTGGTATAACCAAAGTTATCATCACCGAAGAGTACACGCGGCCTTTTCGCTTCTATGTAGGAACCGAGGAGATGTTTGCTTCGAAATATGTGCCTTGAGCATCCACTATCGATGTACCGAGATAGTTGCTTGCACACCTCGCTTTGTTGGCCCACTCCACGCCAACCTCCGCAATCGATCAGCTTTAGGTACCTTTCGGATTGGGTCCCGAGGGTTAGGTTTTGGATTTGGGGATCCATACAAACAGAACACTTCTATTGTGATCGGTCGATCGAAGGCTGATTTGTCTCCCATACCTGTCAACATAATCATACTTATCCTTATATGCTTTCTGATTTGTATGATTACTTGTGTGAACCTTGGATGACTTAGAAGACTTATGATTTAACTTTTCAGTTTGTCTTCTTTTTATCCAAAGGTGGTTCAAAAAAGCGACCCTAAATTCGACTATAGGGGTAGGTACGACCGCTACCATCAAAAGATTCATATCCTTTTCGATAGATGGTTTTCGCAGATTTACCTGGCATGCTTATTAAATGGTGACCTTATTTGGGTCTCAGACAGACTTCCCTTTTGTAGGTTGTCTTTTTCGATTCCCGATCCGCTGATCGTTGAGGGTCTCTTCGGAAGAACCGGGTTCTTCCGTTGATTCCTCGGTGATGCTTTTACCACTGGGGTCCATTTCGCCCCACTCGTTAGGCACTTCACCTTACCCTTTCAACCCGTCTCTTACCCCTATTAGATACAAGTTTAGCTTTTTGGTGTATCTTTTTTTCGAAATTGCCCTGATTACACCTTTAAGATGAATCGATCGGGCTTTTGAGGATGTGGAGGGTTTCTCATAGCCAAGTCCCTCCTTATCAATCTTTATTCAAAAAAAAGGCGTTCATGTCTTTAATGGTTTGAGATGATTTTGAAAAAAACATCTATTTTCTTACATGATTATCCTCGGAGGATTTTTACTTTCATGCATTCTGAATAGCTCATCGAATTTTGCTTGCAAGATTTTGAAGTCATCGACTTCTTTGTCTCATTAGTGCCATCGATCTTTGATCTGCTTTTCTGATCGAAGCTTTAACTTCGAGAATTTTAAATTCCTCAGTTACCTTCTGAGCAGTTTCAGCTGATCTAAGTTCAGAGGCTTTTCTGAGATCATTTTCTTGACAAAGTTATTATTTTAAGTCCTCGACTTATCATTCTCGGCTTCCACAATAGCATAAGTTTCTCTTGCATTGGAGATCTTCAAGCAATTGCTCGAGTAAAGTAGAGGTCAATCTCCCGGCCAAGTGTCTTAATGATAAGCGGTGTAGAAGCGAAACGGCGGGTTTGGAAGTTACCTCGAATTTGGTCCTCCACGCCATCGGCAGAGTTCATCATCGTCGGCGAGAATATCAGATCTTCATTTTCATAGAAGTCAACGGCCTTCTTGATCGGGGCGTCTTCTCTGAAGGAGTATCCGAGTCCCTCGGAGGGCAGATAGGAATCGTCAATTCCTGACGTATCGGCAACCATGGCTCTTCTGTCTCTATAGCGTTGCTCTCTTTTGTTCCTCTTTTTCTTCCTCTCTCTCGGCGTCGAGTGCAAGGCGATCAGTGCTATAGTGACACAGGCTTCTCCTGATTGAAGCACGCTCCTTGATCCAATTCCCTTTCCTTCGGTGAATCACTCGTCTGTATGACCTATCGGTGATTTCCTTTCGATAGTAGTCTGAGTTTCTTCTATCGATTGGTTATCTCTTTCCTTCCTTCGTCGACTATCTCTTTCCTTTCATCTCTGCGGATCCCTCCGATCATCGATCTGCGTTCTTCTCGAGATCTATTGTCCGATCTCCTATCTCGCCCCTCGGTTATGTTGATAGTCCTTATAAAATCTTCGATACTTACCAAGTTGTATGTCCGACTTCTCAAGCTTCCCGGTAAGCAAAAAGCGATCTGCTCCGCTTTGACTTAATATATTTCCAATGGGTTCATTGGCCTTTGTTCTCGCTCTTGGTTGCCTTTGAAGCAACCGATTTTGAAGTCGAGGTTTCAGAGGACCTCGTCTTCATCGAACTTTGACCTCTTTCAATCAGTCGAACTCGTGAGCTTTAAGACTCAAGAACAAGCTACTAGGTTTCATTCTTGAAATGTCCCCGCAATCTTTGATTACCGTGACCTTCATGTCCCACTTCTTGGTGAGAGACCTTAGGATCTTATAGTTGATATCTTTATCGAGACATCTCTCTACCAAGTTCTCGAAGCTTGTTTATAGATATTGTAATTCTTCCATCGAGTTCGTTGATGGTTTTTCGTTGGGACATCTTGATTTCTCGAACTTCACCATTTAAACGAAAGTCACTTGCCTTTTATCTGCTCATTTCCTCAAGCAGATCTCGGCCCGAGTATCCCACATTGCTTTTCAGATTTGAGATACTTAATCTTTTCTTTTGGTGACCTTATCCATTGTCTTCATGATGATATGTCTTGCAATGGTGTCCGTAGTATCTGATTTTCTTTCTTACGTCCATCGAAATTTTGGGCTTTTTTCGTACAAGACTTCCGTGTGGAAAATCCGGATCTCCTCCGATTGCAGGATTGTCGTAGTAAATGATGATGGGTCCTCTCTCGATGACTTCCATCATTCTCGCCAATCGATCGAGCCTAGATGGTTGGACATATATATGGCCCAATCTGCATACTCATCAATTGAGAACTTCGGCAGATCATGATACATACCGGGACGTGTTATCCATGCCGAAAGTGATTTTGGAAAATGAATGAGTTTTTAAAAACGGTTTTCAAGATCGATTCACGACCACAATGACGCAGAGTCGATGGTCGGAAGAACCAACCGCTCGATACCACTTGTAGGTCCCGAATCCCGAATGCGAGGCGTAAGTCTGAGGGGGAGGGTGAATAGACTTCGAAAAACTTTTTCGCGGATCGTGTGAGAGCGCGGCCCGATCGAGCGCGGAGTGAATCGGTTGGTCCGATAGCCAACTTATTAACGCCCAAAAAAACAGATCGATTTCGGTACTATCGATTAACGATGTGTGCGGAAGCTTAAGTTTTACCCGTGTGAAAAACCAGTTTGTATAAATCAGATTCCAAGTTTTATCTTTTTAATCAGATGACAGAAATATCAGGTCCGATCAGATCAGAAGCTTGGTGCTAACTGATCTTAACTTAGAATATGTATGCGCTTTAAGATTGTGCGATGTGAGAGCAGTTAATCAAAGCAGTAAAGGCACACAAGATTTATAGTGGTTCGGACAAACCAGTCCTACGTCCACTCTTCCCTTTCACAAGGGGCACCAACTTAACCAACTTAACCGACTTAACCGACTGGACTTAGTTTAGTGTGTTAGTCCAACACAGTACACCAACAGATGTTTTAAGAGTTCTCACTCAACCGATCCCGTAAATCGATCTTAGAAACCCTAGATCGAATCTTGCTAAACAACTTATCCTAACTTGGGGTTTGGGTAAGATTGTTGAGGTTCCAACTATGAAATCTTTCCTTTAGCATTACCAAGCGACGATAGCTAGATGAAAAGATTTCTTGCTAAGAACTTATGGGATGAACACAATATAAAATAAGCTTGTTGTTGTGTTTCTTCGTATGAAATCGACTATAGTTTGAGCTTCTTGATTATTTTGTTTGTCCAAGCATTTCCGTGTTTCACTCGAAGTGTGATCCCATATTTATAGACCTTGAGATCAAAGAGCCGTTGGAGAGCAATTTGAATCTCAGTGCTATTTTAAATGAACTTGCGGGCTTGATGTGGCGTGTTTCATGAATCGGCATGGCCGAAAAGCGTGAATGTGTATTTTATAGCCGTTTGAGAGAGCAACATCGAATCCCGATGAGTATCGCTCTGTTCATACGTGTTTCTTCCTTATTGGATGGAAGCCTTGCTTTGCAGTGTTGTTCCTCCAACTAAGGTTGGTATTCTTCTTGTTTAGATCGCAGACGTATGATAAGATGAAACATCAGTTTTCATCTTATGAGCTGACCGATCGATCTGGCGATCGATCTACCGATAAGTCTTCCGCTTCGCTGTTGACTTAGCTTCAACCGGCCGACTCACGACGATGTAGGTCTTCTGGTCTTATCTTCTGGAAGTCATCTGATCTTCTAGTATTCGAGGTTTGAGCTTCATGACTTCCGCCGAAGTTATCGACAAGATCGATTCGATCGATCTTCCGCTTACGGTTTAACGCTTACGCCTCGTCGGATATCAGCTTTCTTCTGATTCTTCAGATCTGACCTATACATATTGAGTTCCCCCTCAATATGTGACCTATCTATTACATCGGTTTTTTCTATACAATCATTATCAACTCCTGGTCTCCTATAAAGAAAGAATAAAACATCACCGACCAATGGTGTCCGGACCTATTCTATTACATGTGTTTTTGGAACTTTCATCAAAACTATAAATTTCCCAACACTTAGGTTCAAACCCTCTAAGGTACGATCAATTTTTGAGATAGACCAGTCCATACAGAGATCAATCACTTACAATATTATTCACTTCCACGATATAAGCGCAAACACTAAAATACACTGACTAAAATAAATGATACACAATCAAAACTCTAGTGAAATCAAATATTCAAACTACTCGTAATTGGTTGCACGACTAATATTGAGTCTGAAATTATTTCTAAGATGGTTAAACCCCGACTAAACATGAAAAAGAAAAACATCAACACCACCGCAGTAAAAGATAGATCAGAAGAAAAGAGTCATCAAAACTAAGAAATCGGAGCCAAAAAAAAAAAAACTCAAGTTGCAATAATACCTAAATAATATTCTTTTGCAAATGTGTCGACGCCGAAACTGCCTCCATTGTAATTGCTACCGAGGTCAATTTTATATTGTAAAATGAAGACGAGGCTGACATCGTTATATATACTAAATTGAAAATAAATTAATACACAAATGTACTCACTGAAATATTTTAAACAAAATCGGTCTGTCAATTACACTCACTCTCAAAATTGATCATGGAAGTTCACTATTGCTCCCATTTTGGTTTCGATGTCACCTGATTGCTTGTTAATTAGCTGAATCGACTATTTGGGACTGCTAAATATAATTATTTAAATTTTTTGTATTTATATGTAATTATAAAAAGAATTATTATCATGAAAACAAACAAACAAAGATTATTATTATTATTATTATTATTATTATTATTATTATTATTATGATGATGCCGCCTTTTTGCAACCCGAATAAGTGATCACCATTTTAGGTTTTATATTTCAAGGAAATATAGTTATAAAGATAAATATTTGTGCACCATACAATTCAATTGTATTATTAAATGATTTTTTTTCTATTTTAAAAAGTATTAGTTTATTAATATAAGTTGATACATCAATGAATTTTTTAGTTAGTTTATTAAAAAAATTTAATTGTATAATTGTATAATTGTATCGTATAATTAATTAGTGCACAAAAGTCTTACTCGTTTTAAAATGTTTCAAGAAAAATGTATTAAAATAAATATAAAATAATGAATTACAAAGTTTTGATTATTAAATTGACATGTTTTATCAATTGACCAGGACAAACTACATTTGATTTACACACACTTTCAAAGATACGAATTGAGAGTATATTTATTGGAGAATAGAGTGTCGGTGCGTGGTTTTTTTTTTTTTTTTTAGAGGTTATTAAAGCATAGTAAAAGTTATGGCTTAAGTTTGTCACTATAATTAATGGTGGTGCTAAATTATGAGTACTGAATTGACCAGAAAAAGGTTCTGTAGGACAAGATTATATAGATTTTTTCGAAATTATTTATTTCCAAACTATATAGTATATACTTAATTAATTCTTTTAACTATAATGTCATCACTTTTACTTACTTTAATATTTAAAAGGCTAAGTCTTGTATGAATCCAGGTGCACCGTGCACTTGGATACACATGAGAGTCACTCTATTTTAAATTATTAAATACATTATATAATAAATAATGTATGGAATAAAACTTTTATGGTAAAATAGTTTGTAAATATTTGTTTGACGATAAAAACTCGTATAAGATGATCTCACACATAAGACAAGGTACAATATAACACAAATTAACACACATCCCTCCTAAATGTTAAAGCTTTATATCCAAATTATGCTCTGTTTCATCGTGAAACCATCTCATGTAAATATGTCTCATGACATTCGATTTTCTATTTACATTTCTATGATCAAGAACATCGCAAGTGTCTTGTCTAGTGTGATTTATATTTCTCGTGTAATTTATATACTATAATTACATGAATACACAATTTAAATTGCACATCGTCGAACAACGAATGCGTTTCCTTTATTTAAAAAATATATATATATCGATGAAGACACGTCCACAATACTTTACAGTATGTTTGTTTCGAAACTCATCCGAACAAATTTAAAAACTTTGTGATCCACATCTCATATTACTTATTAGTTCGATATTTTCACATTCACTCTTATAAAAATGTATATACTTATTTTTACAAAATTCAATTTAATACAATTATATCACAATTTTTCTTATTGTCTCTCTTATTTTTCTCTCACTCAATGCAATATAAACATCAGTTAATTTTAAAAAGTGATTTGATATAAAACAAAATGTCATCTTACTAAAATTCCAAAACGAACATATTATTCATTAGGATTTTTTAATCCATAGAATTTCAAAGTCATGACTTTTCCCGCATATCTAAATTTCGGGTACGTTCTTTCCGCGACTATTTCAGCAGGACTTTGGACTTTACAATTTCAAATATTTGTTTGTTTTGAGATTTAAATGTAAGGATTTTGAAATGCTATGAATCCTACTATACTTTATCATCTACTGATCTACAACCACTCTTATTTTCATTCTCTCAATACATTCACATCGTCTACATTTATATTCTCCAATATACTCATATTAATATAATACAACATCAGTTGATCTTCTCACCGTTCTATCCTATAAAATCCTAAAATAAACTTACATTTTAATTATTAATCAAAATTTTAAAACTTCAAATAATCACGAAATGAGGATGCCCAACATACCCACATGTATGTGCCACAAGCAAATCTAAAATCACTGGCTAGTGGAACCAGAATAACAAATTTATAAATTCTAAAAACAAAAGTTTGTCCAGAAATCCATCAACATAAATTTAAAAACATTAGTTAAAAATCTGGCCCTACAAATAATGGTACAAGTATAAAGTTAAGAGACACCGTGGCCTAAACAACATTTAATTCGAAGTGGAGACTGAGCTCTTGGTAAATAGTAACAGAGTGGTAGGTGGATGAATCCTAAATGATCCTGTAGAACACAAAATTATTTCAGATCTAAATTGGTACATAAGTCCTATCAAATAAAAAATAGTGACCAACTTGTCCTAAATAAAAGGATCAATAATTATGCCTTGAAATCACTAAAGATTTGTCTTCTTGAAAATTATTGTTCATTTTTAAACTAATTATACATATGTTGATGCATTGTAAATACTTACATATCTATAATCATACCACATTTGGCCAATTACATTTTTTTTTAACCGAAGATGTGTGCTTTAGCAGCTGGGTTCGCCGTACGGGCAATTATGTTGTTCATAGATTAGTCCACTTTGCATTTTCTTGTGCTACTACTTTTGTTTCGTCCAATGTTTCAAACGATATTGCTGCTACAGTAGACGCCAATTTTCTGACTTTTTAAATATTCTTTTTACTTTTCCGCCATTAAAAAATATATAAAAAAAACTCACTCGTTATTTACCAGCTAAATGTCTTATGTTAGATTGTTGTTCGTTCCTTACAGCAAACAATAATCCTATATATATTTGTAATTAAAGTTTAATTAATTGTCTGCAGAATCTGACTTTTGTTCACAAAAAAGATGTTCACTTGTGCCGAGCATACTCGTTTTCTTTTATACATTGTGTTTGCTCATTATGAGTGGACGATGTTATATTACAGTTAGTTCATGAATTACAATATACCATTGTTCACTAAAGAATGAATAACGTTCACTCATAAAGAACGAATAAATCGAAACTCATTTTAAATACATACTTATATAAAAAAATAAAAAGATGTCAAGAGATGTGAGAAAAGGGAGGAGAGTCGTTATTTTTATGACGATTTGAAATCCTTCAATTTTAAACTAGACTCAAATCAAAGTATTTATAAATTCATTTAATTCAAGTGAAGAGAGCGGTGATTTGTGTGTGAAATCAACGGATTTCAAATATATTCGTCCAAACGGAGCCTAAAAGTATTTCAAAATATAGGTAAAATAATTTGGAGGGTTTGTTTAGCCGTGGTCCTATGAAAAAATCAATAGAGTTGGGAGCAAGACGAATGATAGAGAAGTGCAGGCTGGTTGAATTGCTTCAAGGCTCAGCCACTATAAACGTGCTCTTCTGGTTTGACACTTTTTGTTTTGTCATTAGACATTATATTATGGGACAACACGCTTCATTCTTTCTCTCTCGTGTGTGTCAGAGTGGCAATGGCTTCAGGCTTCAGCCACACATCATGCCATGTGAAATATCAACACTTACATCTACTCCCATGCATATATTCTTCCTTCTTAACAAAACTTAATCAAAGTTTAGTCCAAATTCCTAGGTACATTACACATTTTGTAATTTCCCCCTTGTCTTATTGGAACATTTATAAATCGATATCACCACTCTTATGAACTAGTACCTTTATCATTTAATACTATGATTTTAATTTATAAGTGTAGTGATATCAGTTGATAAGTGTAGTGATATTAGTTTATAAGTGTAGTGATATAAATTTTATACTATGAACAAATTTTATCGGAGACCTACTCTCTTCTTTTTTATGTAGATTTTCCAGTCTTATTTGGCCAAGTGTTTGTATGCATTTGATGTATCATGCACTCCATAGTGTATTTTAGAACTATGTAATTTTTTATACTAAAATATGCAATTTGTTTACATTGAATCGTGCAACTATTAATATGATAAACGAGTTGTATAGTTATAAAATACATTATAAAGTACACGGTGCACCTAACTTGTGATTTTCTTATTTATTCACTTTCTTAATTTATTGGTGATTTTCCAACAAATAAACATGAGATCAGTTTTGATTCTAATTGGATTGGACCAACCAATTGGAGCCCCAAATAAATTGGTAATTTCTGTTTTTGGTTTTAAACCCCAAGTGTCACATGCACAATAGAAACGTTATTAGTACGACGTGCACGGATGTTTTTTGTGTAGGTATATTTAAATTAACATTTAAGAATTAATAAAAGAATTTAAACCTTGGTAATTTCCTTAACATTAATGCACCCACATGCCCTACCGATAATAATTTAATTTATTAATTTTTTCTAAGGTGTGACACAGTGACAGCTACAGTAAACATAGACCCCATTATATATTTTATTCTATGCTTCTGTCACTTCAGTTGGGCAGTCCATTTTTCACATTTAGTGTGTGTTTTTAACTGTATTAAATACAATGTGCACTTCTGAAGACCCTAACGCTTAATATTATAATTGAGGACAGAATTTTATTTCAGCAAATATATATGATATATAACTTGAGGACACATTTTTTTTCAGCATATATCTGCACGACTTTTGTATCTTGATTTGACGTTTTATCTTCAAATCTTTAGAATTTGGAGAGGTGTTGCCGTCCAAAAAAAAAAAATGTTTATAATTAATGATATTAAGGCTGATATTCGATGCAATGATTTTATATAATTAATGATATTAACCAGGTCCGAGATAAAAAACGATGCAACTAAAAAGCGGAAGAACTTAAAAGCCGTCCTGTTTAACCGGTTCTAATTAAAAAAAACAAACTTTTAACTATATGTATAGGTCCATCTTCATCCCTTTTAATTATTAATCAATTTTTTCTTGGTTTTCAATGTGGGATAAATGTATGAGGTTTACAAATTTAATAATACTTCATACAAATTTTTAATTTTCGATGTGGGATAAATGTGTGAGGTGGGAAAATTTTATAATACTTCCTCTAACATTTTTTTTCCAACACTTTCAATATGGAATAAATGTTTGAAGACAAATTTATAATACTTCCTCTCTCACATTTTTTCTCCAACACTTTCGATGTGGGATAAATGTATGAGGTGGGACAAATTTTATAATACTTCCTTTCACATTTTTCTCCAACACTTTCGATGTGGGATAAATGTATGAGGTGGGAAATTTTTTATAATACTTCTACTCACATTTTTCCCCAAAATGTATGAGGTGTGAAAATTTTTATAATACTCTCTCTCACATTTTTCTCCAACACTTTCGATGTTGGATAAATGTATGAGGTGAAACAAATTTTATAATACTTCATCCAACATTTTTCTCCAACACTTTCAATGTAGGATCAATGTATGAGGGGGGGCAAAAATTTATAGTACTTTCTCTCACATTTTTCTCCAACACTTTCAATGTGGGATAAATGTATGAGAGATGAGACAAACATATGAATCAAGGTCCATCCTTTTTATACTATTTCCTCTCATTTTTTAATATTTTCGATGTGGGACAAAAATATAAGGTTCACCTTTTTTATATTACTTTCTCTTATATTATTGTGTTATTTTTTTATTATGACTATGACTTTTGTTGTATTTTCTTAAATATGAAAATTTATAATATATATGTTTAATTTTTTGTAGGTGTATACTTATTTTATTTTTTTTAACTAAACATAAGAAATATTGACAAAAAATAGAAAGAAATCATTTTAACGGTTGAACCTCCAGTTGAACCCGGTCCAAACCGGGTTGAACCATAATGGTTAAAAATTCGATCACCGGTTCGGTTATGAAAACATTGATTCGATGCATGTTAATTTACATACTTATTAGTCATGTTTGGTTCGTATGATTAATAAAGATAGGTCGGGATTAACACTTTAATTCAACATAATCAATTGTTTGGTTTGTGGGATGAGGATTTAGGATAGCCCGGGTATAAAAAATATTTAATCTCTATATGAAGAGATGTGTATATCCCATTTGGAAGTTGAGATTGACCGGGATTAACATTTTAAACCTTATATTGATTTTTCAGTACATGATTAAGAATTACAATTTTACAATATAAATTAATATATTTATTCAAACAATTCAGTCTTATCAATCCAATCATAAATCAATCAATTAAGTCCTATGAATCAAACGAGGCTTTAGAGTATTTGATTTCTTGTGCATATGATATACTCCATACATCTCGGACTCGATTGACCATTTATTATTTGCGCGATATTTAATGTAAGAGTTATTTATTAGTATTTGAGAGGATACAACTATTTTTAATTGATGACAAATGTTATAGACAATTCTACTTTATTATTAAAGTAAATGAGAGAATAAAATAATTTTTAATGTGTATAAACTATAAAGAAATGACATGAGATATAAATTTGAGATGTTGAGAGAATATAATTGTAAAAAATAATGTTGTTTTATTATCATTTATGAAAGAGGAAAACAAGTATCCGACATACCTACAAGTATTGGACAGAGGAGTATCATATATGTGGAGGACCCTAATGCACGGATTCTTCAAAAATTAATAATATCTTTATATCGGATTACTTTGAGATGCGATTCGATATATATAATTAAATTAAAAATTATCCGATACGCGTATCATGTTCCGAGGATACACGTATCGGATACGTATCGAGATTTTTTTGTAAAATTTATTAAATTTGGGGGTTTTTTTTTTGTAAAAAATTAAATCGTATCCTAAAAATTTAAAAATCTACGAATCCCCGCATCCGAATCGTATCGTATCTGCACCCACACCCGTGCAACACATGTGGAGGACTAGTCAATGCAAAGTTTTACCAGAAAAACAAAAAAGAAATACGTGAGCTATTGCAAGAAAAACAATTAATTAAAGTCATATCTTCACATGACTTGATTGATTAGTTATGATAGAATTTGATAGGATTAAGTAAAATTAAATTGATTGGACTGAATTATTTGAATTAAGTTATATGTTTGGATTGTAAAATTGTATCTTTTAATCATATACTAAAAAATTAATATTTGTGTTTAGATTGAGAGATGAGATGTATATTTAAATATCATAAATACATTCCACATACGATAGTCCTGGTCATTTTAAGTATAATTACGAGGACATCATTGTAATATTGTATTTGAGACTGATTATGTCCCACCTTCCACATATGAAGACTTGTCAATATAGGGATTAAACATATTTCTAAACTCGAGCTGAAAATGTATCCTGGACATTCATCCAACGAATCAAAAAGCCGATTACCTGATATTAGACTGTTATTCACGATCTATCCCGGTCTATTATGCGAATCATACATGGCTATAGGCTTTCGAAAAGTGTCAATTAGGTAAATTACAATTTATATTAGTGTGTTGATAATTCATATATACACATTAATACATTAATATGTATTGGTAAATATATACATTATAAATTAAATGTATGGTTCTAACAAACGACACCATTTAATTATTGATACTCAAAATTACTAAATAATGATACTTTATATGCTAAATAATTATATATTTATATAATTGAACAGTGATATTTTAAAAAAGAGAACATGGGGATTGTTAATAGAAATTTTAATGAAAGATCATATAGAATAATTGCAATTGATTCAAAGAGGGATGCGATCTTGATTCTTGATAAATGGTAGGGTGGTCTTTTTTTTTTTGTGTGTGAGCAAAATTTGATGACCTTAATTAATTACAAATAAATTGGTGTATCAGAAATTAATTTGCCAAAAATAGGCAAAACTTTTAACAATAACTTTTTGTAGTTTATTTTAGTCAACTGACCGACAACCAATCATGCAAAACTGATATAGGAATTTTCTTTTTCTTTGTTCACTTTTTTTTACTTTAAATATTTTACCCGAATTGTTACCGAGATAGAAACCATTGACTTCCATGACGACTTCAAGTTCAACTATTCTTGCATCGCACATGTACCAATTAAGTATGATTAAGTCGTGTATGTGCACTTTTAATACATTTTAAAAATATATAATTTATTATATTAAAAAATATATTTATTTACGTTGAAATATGTAATTATTAATATGAAAAAATAATTACAGGATTCAGTGTAAACAATTAGTTACTTCCTCCGCCTCAAACTCGATTGCCACATTACTGTGTGCTCGGATTTTAAGAAAAAAATAATAAAGTGATAAAGTGTTGGGATAGAAAGAGTTGTTTATTAGTATTTTATGTGATAAAGTGATAAAGTGAGTATTTCCATTTAAGAAAAGTGGTAATCAAGTATGGGACGTCCGAAACGGAAATGTGACAATCGAGTTTGGGACGGAGGGAGTACATCTTTCAGTATAACAAATTACATGTTTCTAAATGCACTATGAAAACACGATGCATCTTGATGCAAATCGACTCACCAATTATTAAATACTATACAAGTGGGTTAGTAGTACTTAGAGAAAATGGAAATGAATTTTGTTTTAATTCTCATAAGTGCTACGCATTATTATTGGTATTATAATAGTACTATCTAGTTAACAACATACTATGTACTCTAATTGTCGGCAGAAAAATCTGTCTAAATATTGTTTGTACTAATTCTATTTAAATTAAATACATATTCATTGAATAAATTTGTTGTTTCCGAAAAACCCGATTTAAAACTCGTAAAATATCAATGGGAGGTGACTTAAATTTATATTTTTTTTAATGTGCTGCAAATGTGTTATGCAAATTTGCTAAAGTATGTATGACAGTTAATATGAAAGCAAGTGAGAACACAAGTATTTTTATAGTGGTTCGGAGTCCAACTCCTACATCCACTCTTCCCTTCATGGGACACCAACTAAACCAACAGATATTTATCGAGCTCTCACTCAACGGGACTTATCTCCATCACGGGATCGCCTATAAATGTTTAATGAGTTCTCACTCTCTCGGGACTTATCTCCCTCACTGGATCGCCTATAGATGTTTAATGAGTTCTCACTCTCTCGGGACTTATCTCTCTCACAGGATTGCCTATTAACTACCTTACTTAACCACTAATTCTCTCTCAAGAAAGGGTTTGGGTTTTGTGTTATTCCAACTAGGTGAGATTTTCCCTTACATTGTTTTAGCCTTTAAGCTAAGGTTGAGAAAATCTCTCTAAGCTTAGGATATGACATTTATGCTTAGATATGATGAAGAACACTCTTGGGTAAATCTGGATATTTAATGCTCCGTGTTCTTGAATGAAGATGCTTGAATATTTGGCTTTAATCTTCACTTTGCAGATCCTCCATTATCTTCTTTTGAAGATAGTGCAATGTATTTATAGTGTGGATTTGAATATTACCGTTGGAGAGTAAATTCAAATCCATACTAATATTTCTTTGTCCTTTTGCCTTTGTTGTTGGCGACTTTATGTAACATCCATATATGTGTTGTCGTCTTCTCATTGGGCGGAAATGTGTGTCTAACGGATTTATAAATTCATCTCTTCAGATTCTCCGATTTTTATCTAATTCTGCAATTCCGTTGAACTGATTTGCTGACGATTTCTTGATTTTTGAAAATCACTTTTCATATTTAAATTTTATTGATGATTTTGATTTCATTTCATCATTCCGATTTCAATGTTCATCGGGTTCGATTTCATGAGTTCCCCTTAACTTGTTCTCTTGTTCCCCTTAACTTGTTATCCGTAGATTAACTTAAATAACACAAGTTGATGGTCCCGATTTGAAAACCGATTTTGTGCGTCTTGAAGCACACATTTCGTTGCATATAAAAAACGGGGTGAAGGAATGATGATTCTGATTTTTAATTTTAAGCTCATGTGTTGTTTTTGCTTATAATCGAATGCATATGACAATATAAGAACATAAAGCAATAAAGAACACAATAAAGTATAGTGGTTCGAGACTCAAGCTCCTACATCCACTCTCCCTGCATTAAAATTCCTTCCAATGGACTTATCACCCTCTCGGGTTAAATCTTGACTTATCACCTCCCACGGGATTAATTTCATGATGTTTAAAGTTCACACTCCAACGGGACTTATCACCCTCCATTGCCCTCTACAGATGTTTACAGGAGTTCACACTCCAACGGGGACTTATCACCTCCACCGGGATTGCCTACCCTCCCTTTCGGGATTGCTAAATGTTTACCTAGTTCACACTCACCTAAAACTTAACCGAACATTTGGGGTAAGGTTTGTTTGTTTCAACTAGGTTGAGATTTTCCTTACATTTGTTTAGCCTCAATGTTAAGGTTGGGAAAATCTCTCTAAGCTAGATACATCGTGGGTTACTTAGATTGGGTTCTAGAACACTCTTGAACATATTTGTATATCTACTGGACTTGTGTTCTAGTGTGGGAATGCTTTGGGTATAACTCTCTTTGGCTCTGTAGCATCTCGTGCTATAATTTCCACGCATCCACCCACCTTTTAATGATGAAAGACCTTGTATTTATAGTGTGGATTTGAATGTTACCGTTGGAGAATCACATTCAAATCCATACTATTCTTGTAAGTCTGGCCCGACTTCTTCATCTGGTTGTCTTCCTCTCATTGTCCACGACCGATTCTAACTTATATTCCTCGATTCCTCGCCTTGGAATCATTCAGATTCTCGAGTCTCGGTGTCTTGAATCTTGAGTCTTGATTTTATGAGTTTATATAGTCTTTTCTCATCTTTATCTCTTGATTGTGATTTCTTCTTGGCGGACCTTGTATACGTCCCTTGACTTGAATGATTTGAATTAAGACATCGACCTTAACTCACGATTTCTTCTTTGCACGATCGTCAATCAACATCTTCTCTCTCAAGGGATAGCATCTCGATTTTAGAATATCGGTTTACTTTTATCTCAATCACGTCTGATCTTGATCATCGCTCATCTTCATGCTCGATCTCGATCCGTCGATCTCGTCGGTTCATCCTTTCCTCTTACGATGCCGCCTTCTCTTTGGCTTATGCGCTCTTCTTTTGCATATCGGCTCATTGTTGATCATCGGTCGGGTTTATTCTGTCATCATCGATCTTCGATCGGTGGCTTAACTTTTCTTCTCTCTTACGATTTTGCATGCTCATGATTAACTTTCGGAACCTCATCGATCTCGATCGGTCTAAATCTGCAATTCGTCGATCTCAATCATCTACGTCCGATTTCGTGAGTTCCCCTCAATTTGTTCTCTCGTTCCCCCTCAACTTGTTATCAGAAATTAGCTTCAATAACACAAGTTGATAATGTTTTGGCATAATTCATCAAAACTAAAATATCCCAACAATTTCCCCCTTTTTGATAATGACGCCAAAACATTAGAATATATGCATTTTTAAAGAAACGGGTTTTCTTTTTAAAAGATCAGTTCAGGTGTTCACTTTGAAATTAGTGAACTTTAGAACTCTTGCTTTGATACCAATTGATGGTCCCGATTTGAAAACCTATTTTGTGTGTGCGGAAGAAAACATTTTGTGCGATGCATATAAAAAACAGGGGGTGAAGGAATGGTGATTACAGATTTTTGCGTTTTAAGCTCATGTGTTGTGTTTTGCTTATAATCGAATGCATATGACAATATAAGAACATAAAGCAATAAAGAACACAATAAAGTATAGTGGTTCGGAGACTCAAGCTCCTACATCCACTCTCCCTGTTCCTAGGGAAATTCCTTCCAACTGGACTTATCACCCTCTCGGGTTCGCCTCGGGACTTATCACCCTCCACGGGATTGCCTACAGATGTTTACCGAGTTCACACTCCAACGGGACTTATCACCCTCCACGGGATTGCCTACAGATGTTTAATTCACACTCCAAACTTATCACCCTCCTCGGGATTGCCTATAGATGTTTAATGAGTTCACACTCCAACGGGGACTTATCACCTCCATTTGCCTACCCTCCCTTTCGGGATTGCTAGATGTTTACCGAATTTGGGTAAGGTTTGTTTGGTTTATAACTAGGTTGAGATTTTCCCTTACATTTGTTTAGCCTCAATGCTAAGGTTGGGAAAATCTCTCTAAGCTAGGATACATCGTGGGTTGCTTAGATTGAGTTCTAGAACACTCTTGAACATATTTGTATATCTAGACTTGTGTTCTGGGGTGGGAATGCTTTGGGTATAACTCTCTTTGGCTCTTCTATAATTTCCACGATCCACCCACCTTTAGAATGATGAAAGACCTTGTCTTTTTGAATGTTACCGGAGGAGAGAATCACATTCAAATCCATACTATTCTTGTAAGTACAACAACTTCTTCAGTCGGTTGTCTTCCTCTCATTGGTCCACGTCGGTGAAACTGCTATATTCCTCCAATTCCTCGCCTTGAATCATTTCTCATGTCTTCGAGACAATATCTTGATTCTATCTGGGTCTTTTTTATATAGAATCGATTTCTCAAAGCCTCGGGTTTATCCGAGCCTCGGGATACTTGATTTATCTCTTGATATTTCGACATCCCGACCTTCAGTCACTTTGACTCGAGCTATCGATTTCTTCTTTGCGACGATCGGATCGGCGTGATCGATCAACACATCTTCGGATCAACATCTCGGATAGCATCGTCGATTACATTAGGTTTAATAAATCTTGATCATTTCTTCATATCTCGAATCGATCTCGTCGGTCTCATCTTCCTCTTCCGATTTCTCTTTATCTTACGTCAGTCTCTTTTCCGAGCACTCATCGGACTTATGCGATCTTCTTTCATATCGATCATCGATCGTTTGTTCAGTCATCGATCTTACGATCACCGTTTAGCTTTTCTTCTCTTCGATTTTGCATAACTCATCGATTAACTTTTTTGTTCATCGATCTCGATCGGTCTAACCTATCTCGATCATCTACGTCTGATTTCGTGAGTTCCCCCTCAATTTGTTCTCTCGTTCCCCCTCAACTTGTTATCTGTAAATTAGCTTCAATAACACAAGTTGATAATGTTTTGGCATAATTCACCAAAACTAAAATATCCCAACACAAGTTGATAATGTTTTGACATAATTAATCAAAACTAAAATATCCCAACAAAATCATCAGGCAATATATAATTTATTTTTTTATAAAACTTATATTTTTATTTATTCATGTATTTCTGACCACAAAAAAGGGTTTCATATATTAAGGGGACTAAGTTAACAACTATTTTCTAAAACATATCATTTCTTTTTGAGAACGGAGAAATACAACACCGTCTTTTAATGCATATTTCATGAAGAATATATCTCCTGTGAAATTTGTTCAACATAAAATTGGTTCAATATTTATAGATATTATCGCGATTAATGCATTTTGTAATTTAAGTCATAGCCTTCAATTATCGATGCTAATACCCTTATAAGTAACACATTTCAATGTTATAAGTAATACCCTCTATGTACTAAAAAACATACCCTCCACTTATCAAAACTAATACTCCTTTGCCCTTAGTAATATAAGGGCGTGTTTTGAAACACTTAAAACAACTTCCAGTTATTTTCAAAGCTCCCCCTCACAACTTTTGAAAATAAGTGCTTCTGGAAGTTGTTTTAAGTGTTTCAAAACACACCCTAAATCACACACCTTCATCAATTTCATAAATTTTTGTATGAAACTTGTTCACCCTATATTTTTGCTGTTATTAAGAGTTAATTCAACAAAGTAGATATTTGTTAAGGGACATTATATATGACCGTTAACAAATTT
This sequence comes from Stenogyne calaminthoides, assembly GCA_037126765.1. Taxonomy (NCBI): domain Eukaryota; kingdom Viridiplantae; phylum Streptophyta; class Magnoliopsida; order Lamiales; family Lamiaceae; genus Stenogyne; species Stenogyne calaminthoides. The sequence goes on along the minus strand of JBBCBC010000017.1, from coordinate 12,365,477 downwards.
TTGAGACAGTCCCATTCATAAACGTAATAAATTTTAAATTTTAATTAGTGTTGGGACTTTTTAAGGGTAGTGCTGAAAATCAAATTCAATTATTCAACACTGTATTTGAGATTGTTCCGTAGAAGTTTGTTTGAGCTTGTTTCTACATAGATATCAAACAAGCTTAAATATACATTCATGTTCGATTATAAATATATAAAACCACTTGAGTTCGATTCATATTAAACTCGATTAAATCTCGTTCGAGCTCGATCCACACAATTAACTATATCAAACAAGCTTAAATATAAATTACGAAACTCGATCGATAACATCTAAATTATGTTCGAACAACATAGCATTCAACTCTCCTTATTTACCTTCTTATTTAATAGTAAACTCGGAGTAAATGTCTTTGGTTGAGCCGATTTAAAAAAAAAACCCTCACGCCCAGGTTTTAATTGATCAGATTAAACTGGTCATTATTGATTTTTTATACTCTAATTTTATTTAATTTTCAAAAATTACAAAATGGAAAATGTAATTATATTTATGTTCCTAGTTTCCAACCCTGTCTGGTCAATTAAATTACTACCAAATGTGGAGAATAACTCTATTCATGGACATTGCTATGTGCTACAATAGTGGTAAGCTTTTTAAGAAAAGACATCCTTTTTTTTTTTTTGTGAAAAGCAAGAAAGACATTCTTATAGGAAGTGCAAATTAGGGAGTTCCCGAGGTATATTATGATGCATTGATGCATCACAATTCACATTTTCACATGCGTCTCCAAATTAGCAATTCACTGATTTTAATCATCATTAGCTAATTAATCACAAATAAATGTGGTCATTGACACGTTTCACTCATCTAATGGTTCTAAAATATACTATGAGTGCATGATGTACTTGGATGCACATGAGACCTACTAAAAAAAGAATGGAAACACTTTTTTTTTAAATGAGTCTAATATCTTCAAAAAATATACTCCCTCCGTCCCCACTATAAGTTTCTTTCTTTTTTTAGTCCATCCCACTATAAATTTGTCTTTTCATAAATAGAAAAAGTGACTTCATTATCGATAATTTTTATCCTCATTTTTTATATAATATTACAAAAAATGTTACTCATTAATTCACATATCTTTTTCCTCTCTCCCAACTACCTTTTATTTTTATTATTTTATTATTATTCTATAACTAAATCATTCAAAAGAAAGTGAAAAATTATAGCGGGAATGGGATGGTGGGAATATAAAATTTGTTAAGTTTGCTAGTAGGTACTAAAAATAATTTAAGTGCTTTTTTAGGATCTTATAATTTTGTAGGGCTTTTCAAAGATGTTCTTTTTAAAAGTTGGGCTTTCAAACTTGTTTTGAGATTTAATCACTCTTTTATTTGTGTTTCAAAAAATATAAAAAAAATACTCTTTTAATTTTTAGGGGGTGTTTGCAAAAACTTTTGGTTTTAAAGAAGTAATTAAAATTAGTGATTATGGAAAAAGTGATTAATAGTAGAAGTTGATAGTGTTTGTAAGAAAATTAAAAAAAAAGTTGATAGTGTTTGCAAAAAAAGTTAAAAATTTAAAAAAAAATATTAATAAGCTACTAAAAACATCCCCTTTAAAACTTATAACTTATAGCTTATGAGAGTTATTTAAGCTACTAAAAGAGAAATAAAACACTCCAAATTGTTTTTGCAAACAATTTTAGGTGACTATATTCACTTATAAATTTTTGAAAACATCCCCTTAATCTATCTTGGTGATTGGCCTCTTAAGTACTAAGAAACACAATATTTCGAGATTCAGTAGTGAAATGATACATAATAAAATTCATCAATTGCTTAGAAAAAAATCGAGTTAATAAATAAATAAATATAAAGATATTTAACTTGGACATTTCTTAACTCAATATATATATATATATATATATATATATATATATATATATATATATATATATATATATATATATCTCCTTCTACCACCGACCAATTTATATCCCACTGTCCCAGTCGAGAATTTAGCAGCATAACTAAGCTAGCTGGTCAACGTATGCAAACAAGACAATTAATTGGGATATTTGCAGGTAAACGCATTTTTCGATCATTACAGAAAAGAATATCAATATAGGGCACATGATCAGAGAGTAAAAAATTGAATGATTCCACATGGTATATTTGCTCATAAAAATGCTCAATTAACTACATTTGCTTATGTATTTTCTTGAAAAATAAAGCAAATTAATAAGAAAAATCATATTTTAAAAGACATAGTATAAGATTTAAGAAGTGAAAACCTATCATTGCAGCTTATATTAAAAAGTTAATTGAATTAATTATGTCCATATTCAAAATATACCACTATAGTCTGTTAGTTCTTGCGGAAAAACACATCAATTACAACAAATAATGCTAACTCCTCTAAGCAAATAAGAAAATTAAACTTAAACCAAACAAACGATTGAATTGTCGACTCCATCGTGAGGAGGATTGAGGAAACCCAACAAATATATATATTGTTGGTAAAATTGATGTCAGCGGGTATGAATCCAAAACATGGGCGTGAACATGAAGACTCTGGTACAATGAAAGAATTTTGTCACATTTAAAAGACCGAACTTATAGAAAGATATTAAATTAATATGTTTATATAGTTGTTTAATAACAACCATTGACATACAGGTGATTTCTCTTGTTTTCTATGGTTGATTTCTATATGGCGTGGTTTAAGCATAAGATATGTCATTTGAAAAATTCATAAACTCACATGAGACATAATTTTACTATACATTTTATGATACAACAAAAATATTGTAAAATATCACCTACCATATATGCAATTTTTTTTAATGATAATATTGTTTGTGATCGAAATTGGCTGTGCAATATTAGTATCGGACTACAGAAAAGCATAACCATCAATCATTAATCATAGAGTAACTCTTCTATGCACCATTTACATAAGATGCAATTGGTGCACTTGAATTCAATTTTAATTTGGATAAAACAGCTACACCCTAAATACTAAATAATAAACTCTAAATCATAACTTATTCGGATCGAGTGAACCATGAACTACTTCGATCGGGTTTGGACCCGGATCGAAGAAAAAAAAAAGTTAAAACTGAAATTAAAGTTAAAATAAACTGAAATTAAAAAAAAATTAAAACTGAAAAAAATTAGAAAAAGAACTCCTATATTTAAATTGTACCAAATTAATTTGGTGCAAATCGTGCACACGAGAATTTGCATTAATCATATGATAATTTATCTATTTAAGTCTTAAAATAATGATGATTTATGAATTAGAAAACAAAAGGAAATAATTAACTCTAATCCGACAAAAATCGGCGAAAAGTACATCCACGTATGCAGTTAGACCAACTTCGGAAGCAGCGGACCCACGCGACATGCCCGCTTGAAATACACGCGCTAAACCACTGGGTTTTCGTCGGTGGAAACTGGAAAATTGGAAATATTAATTCATTAAAAAAACAAAATATAAAATTATGCGGGAATATTCTGTACACCAATCGTCCAGATCGACGTTCCAAATCAAGCCACGTGTGGACCACAGTGGGCCAACGTCACAGCTAATTCAAAGACCAAGTTGGTCTGTCGACTGTCGTTGTCATGAGCTGTCGCCGAGCTTGGTTAAATTCACTCTTTCTTTTTTTTTTAATCGCCCAAAATAAATGTTCAGTTTTTTTATTTAGGAAAATTATTCAGTTTAAATTTTAAATATGATTAGTAGAAATTACAGAATTAGAAGAAAGCTGTCTATATCCTATGTCCCAAATTAACATTGCACTCTTTGAGGACACACAAATTAATAAAATGAAATAATGAGTAAGATTTTGAGGGGTATTTTTATAAATATTTATATGTGTGAGCCTAAAAATAATGACATTTTGTGTAAAGTTATAGATATTGTGAGGTTGAAATTTATAAAAGACTTTCTATTTTGAGTGGGTCTAATGTGCACACCTGTGTCAGGTATCTTTCATAGTCGTTTAGAAGCGTCTGTTATACAAAAACGACAAAAAAAGAAGCGTCAACTTATGTTTCCATATTAACAATTGCACTTTTTCGTAGAAATAAATTATACTTTTTTTCAACATAACAAATTGCTGACGCTTTAAAATGCTTATTATAAGTCTTGCGGTCTTGGGGATCATCTGAAGCCTAGCCTTCTATTTTAGATGAAGAAATGTGCAAGTTATTTTGATACATTTGAATAAAAAAAATGTATAAATTATTATGGGACGAAGAGAGTACACACTACCTTTCGAAGAAGTGAATAATGTTATAATGAAACTCTTGGTAAAACTCTGATATGAAGGCAATGTATGATTTTTGAGGAGGCAATTTTTAAAAATTAGTATTTGGTTTTTTTCCCTATAACTTTTCCAATATTTAATTTTAGTCCTATTGCCTTTTTTACCTATTGAATATTAATTTTCATTCCGTAACTTAAACATTTTCGACGTTTTGATCATTTTAATTTTTATATTTTGATTTTCGTTCTATAATTTACATAAATTTACTATATTTTTTAAAATTTTGATTCATGTCAGTTTAAGGATGAAAATTAATATTTTAAAAGTTAATAGGATAAAAAAGTTGAAAGTGTGTAAGTTACATGATGAAAATTAAAATTTGAAAATCAATTGTACCAAAATAAAAAAATAGTATTGGACAAAAAAATTAATTTCCCTAAAATATTTAATATTGAAAATTCATAAATTATTGATGCTTGGAGTATTCTAAATAATTTGGAGCTGCAGATTTTGATATAAATTCGAGATGGTGGCTTTGTTCAGAGCTTTCAAGATGGGATTGTGGGCGGGCCAAAAGTCCTACGGGCCAGATGGGACGGGTCGGCCCAATTGGTTGGTGGGCTGCAAATATCCCCCATCCAATCTAGTTATTGGTGGGCCAACTATTTTTTAATTAAAAATATATATGTATAATTGGAAACTTCCAAAACGTTAAGTATATTGAACAAATAGTTATTTTGTAGACTATGGGTATTAAAAATAAAATACAAAATTTCAAGATTCATTCATTAATTACAAACATAATTTTATATAATTATATTAATATTCATAATTCATTAACCACAATAATTATTCAACGTCGGTTTCTCCAAATTAAATTTATCATTCATAAACCCAAACTCTACAAAATAACCTAAAAACAATATACAATATGTATAATAAAATGTAATATATTTTATTAAAAGAAATATATGCTCTGCCGAAGTCACTCTCAAAGTTCTTGGGATGAACTGGCCTAATGAGTTAAGCCCATTTAATAGCTTATTTGTCACACCTAATGCGTACGTGACATATTTACATGAGATAATTTTACGATAAGACTGAACATACTTTCAATATTAACTTTTAAACACTTTGAAAAAAGTGCATGTTTGATAATTTGTATTAATTTATATCTTTCTTATGTATGAAACTCTCTTTTTTTGTCAATGACCACCAAGTATAATATTGATTACATTTTTTTTTCATAAAGTAAGAGTAATACTCATGTAAACTAGGTTTATACATGAACCCTATCACTGTTATGTATAAAAATTATCATTGTTTAAAAATATAAAACATTTTTTAAATAATGATAATTTTTATGCATAACAATGATAAATTTTTATACATAACAGTGATACTAAAAAAATTGAATTCACGATGAACTCGAGTTCACATAAGTTTTTGTCAACTTTATGTTGTATTTTATGAATATATACTACAAATTATTGTATCAAAGTGATTTGTAAAAGAGTAGGTCTAGTGTGAAAATTTTCATGTATGAAAATCTATAAAATTGTCCTAAATCAACCATCTACACCTACACCTTAAACACTAAATAATGAACCCTAATTATGACCTATTCGGGTCGGGTGAACCATGAATCACTTGGGTCGGGTGAACCATGAATCACTTGGGCCGAGTGAACCATGAACCACTCAATTTTGTCACACCTTCACCAATTACAGAATTTGGTTGTAAATTAAAATTTTTCCATGTATGAAAATTTTCATACTACACTTTGTCTTTGTAAAATGCTATTATTCTAGACATTGCGAAAATATCCAATGCCTTTAAACTGTTTATCAAGACTATGTAGAGATGGATTTGACATTGTACAAAGGATGTATAATGTTAATAAAATAATTTTTATATAAGTATATATGAGTGAGAATCACTCATATATATTATGGATTTTGTTTGACAAATGATTAGGAACATATATATTTGATATGCACGTTCCACAATCGGCAAGTCATAGTTCTACTTGTACAAATCTAATACTCATTCCGTCCTGATTTTTATTTTTTTAACGTAATTTTGTTTGGATTTAAATTTCACTTTTATAAGCGACACGAATTTTAATAAAAATATTATTTATTAATATTAAATGATATAAAGTTGGTTTGATGGAGGAATATATATGTCATTTCTACTTTATATAAAAAATGTGTTTTATGTGTAATTAAGTGGTATTTTTGTAATTATAATGGCATGTAATAAATAAAAGATGTTTGTACGGAGTATTTTTAAATGTGTAAAGTTGCTTTATTTTTATTTTAGAAAATAATAAAACAAAATAAGAACGTCCAATTAAGGAAAAAACGTGCTATCTAAATTAAGACTTAGGATAGAGGGAGTACTTTTGTATCATATTGTGATATCGTCTAATATTGCCAGATTGATCCAGGAGATTCGATTGTGAATGTATAACCTTTTTCTAAACCCTGCTAATATTGCATGTCCCCATAAATTAGAACTTTATCTCACATGATGAAATTGGTAAAAAAAAAAAAGAAGCACAAATGATCTTCCCATCCAAAATAACCCAAAATTATTTCAAGCATTTTCTTTTCTTGCGCAATTGAATTAATGAATCAATCATCTCACCCTATCCAAAAGAAAAAGAGATCATCTCACCTGAGACGATCAATTATAAATATCATTTAATTATAAATTATCATTTAATGGATTTAAATTTTCTCTATTGATTAAATAGTTGAGTTTAATACTCCATCATAATATATTAGAAAATTCAAATAGTTGAGATGGAGTATTAAACTAAGGCCTCGTTTGGTTCACGGGATTGATCGGAATATGCTATGATTATGATTTTAATCCTAACTAATCTACCGTTTGGTTTGCGGGATGAGGGTCTATGATATACTTTAAGTCCGGGTAGAAAATGTACAAAATTCCCCCATGGAGGGATATGCCAATCCAATGTGAAAGGTGGGATAGAGCATATCCCATGCAATATTACAAATTGTCCTTCTATTATTTAAATAGATTCACAAGAATGAAGTGTGATTGTTTCAATTCAATTTAAGGGTGTTTATGACATTTCAATAGGTATCTCATCCAATCACTCAATCTAATCTTACAATCCAAACACATATCTTGATTAAACAAATTCAGTCAAATCAATCAAATCTTACTCAATCTCACTCAATCCTATCACACTTAATCAATTCAGTCCCGTGAACCAAACACCCCCTAACTATTTGAATTTAAAAAGTTGACAGTATATTAGGAATTTCAAATAGTCTAGGAAATAATTTGTCAATTATTAATTAAGTAACCCAACCAAAAGCCATATTAAACATATGGGCTCGTTTTCTCTCTCTATACGTAGTCATTAAAAGTACTAAATTATATTTCCTTTATTGCTCACCAAATAAATGTCCATGAATAATGTTCTTGATGTACTATTATTTTTAAATTTTAATATTCTTTAATTTAGTTAACTACAAACGGGCCATTCGTGCCACCCCTAAACAGTGCTGGGCTTGTATGCGTACTTCGTTGGGCTATGGAGGCCCAAGAAGGTGACTTTTGAGGTCGATAAATTATAAAAGATGACTATACAATCTTATTTTCTTATTATATAAACGGAGGATGCTTTGCTCCAGAAGCTGACAAGTGTCCACACTATCTTACTGCCAAGTGGACATCAAGTTGACATGAGACGTTACAATGTATTTTTCTAATATCAACAAGCTGTATAAAAATATTTTCAGTTAAAAAAAAATGGCTACAATCCATTTCTCCACTTAAATTCATGTCCCTTCAATTCCTTCCTCGATTCTCATTATCTCTCCATCTCACGTTATATATTTAGAAAATTGTTGTTTTACGGGAGGAGGGCGCGCGACGATTTGCGGGAGAGGGAGAAGCTAGGACAGCGACGGCGGCGATTTGGACGATGTGGGTTGGAGGAGGAAACCGGACGGCAGTTTGCGGCGCGCGATTTGGGGGAGAGGAGGAGGAAGAGGGAATTAATTTGGGGAGAAATAATGAAATGAAGGGTTTCTGGACTCCCCCGCGTCTGATAATTAAAAATTATAACTCGACTTGGGCGGTGGTTCAAACCGCCGTCCAAGTTGTTCGTAGACCGATTTATTAACCCATTTTGTCTGAAGCGATCTTCAATGCGGTTTTAAAACCGCTTTCAAGTTTTATTCTTGGATGAATGGTTTTAAATCTCTTTTTTTTTTTTTTTTTTAATAAAATCGCTCTCAAGCTATAACTTGGAGAGTGTTTTTTAAAAAAATTGTCAAAGTCTTGTTGTCTGGCTAAATGTGTAGTAGTGACTAATACAAAACTTTGCTTGCAAAAATGCGTGTAAAAGTCAACTGTGTATAAGATTGGTGACGAATGGAGTATCACTTTTATAGGGGTGTTTTGTAAAAATTATAAGTGATTATAATCACTAGAATATTGTACAAAATACTTTGTAGTGTTTTGTTTATCTTTTATTAGATTAAGGGGGTGTTTGTAAGAAATTATAAGTGATTATAATCATCTAGCTAGAATTGTGTGCATAAGTAATTTGGAGTGTTTTATTTCCTTTACTTTAGATTAAATAAGCTTTTGCTAGTATAAGCTAAAAGTTGAAAGGGAGGTGCTTTTTGTAGATTATGAACATTTTTTTAAGTATTATTAACTTTTTTTTTTCAAACAATATCAACTTTTCTTTAAATTTTTTTCAAACACCATCAACTTTTAATAATAATCAATTTTCTCATAATCACTATTTTTAATCACTTATTCAAAAGCATAATTTTTTACAAACACCCTGAAAATAAGATGTTAAAAGTTATAAGCTAAAAGCTAAAAAGAGAGTTCTTTTGATAACTTTTTAAATACTTCAGTACTATTTTTTTTTTCAAATATTATCAACTTTTGTTTGAACTTTTTATAAATACTATAAAATTTTATTATTAATAAAATTTTCCATATATAACTATTTAAGAAGTGTGATAGTTCATTATGTGTGGATAACTCAGTGGTTAGGAGTTCCACCACCGATTGTCGTGTCTTGGGTAGTAGAAAAATTATTGTAATTGATTATCTTGGGAACTATTGTAGAATTATTCTTTTAAAAAAATAAAAATTTTCTTTTTTTTTTTTTAAAGTTGATTGTTTCTTTTATCACACAAAATAGATACACCCTGCATCATGTGATATCTAAAATTAGATTAGGCACCTTTCGGAAAAATAAAAAAAATATATGCCACCTGCTCAATCTTAACGTTACTATCAACTACCGGCCAATTTTAAATGTGACATTGAAATTAGATTATGGCCTTTATCAATCTACACGTTCCTATAGTCAACTAATTGTCGTGGCTTTAAATGGATTATTAATTTTAGGCCAACTGTTGAATCAGCCAAATATTTGATATAGACCACATATTGAGATGTGCAAAAACGTGAGTGGCTCCTTCACTTATGGTCACCCTCAATTTATTTTCATGATCTATTCTTTTTTTATAATGGGAAAAAAAAAAAAAAAAAAAATCCAAAGAAGGCGACCCCCCTCCCTAAATCCAAAGAAATGCAAATTTGTATTAATTGAGTGATGCAGCAAAATCTGAGTTCTTAATATAATTAAGGGTTCAAATTAAGAAATTTATAATCCCATTAATTCAAGAGCATCTGTATTCCAGAATATATACACAACTATACAAAGCGAAATTAACGACAATAAATCTGTTGTTATTACTCACATTTAATCTGGAGCTTTCATGGGAGATTCTATATCATCAACATGAATTTCTTTTAGTATATCTTATTCATCAAATAATGATATTTGGAAAAAAAAAAGGAGTTAACGATAAAACTGAGTTTACATAATTTTTTTTCTTAAAAACACAATACATGTATGCGATAAAATTTAAAATATTGAGTTCGCACAATACAAAAGAGGTGGATATATGAAATCAAAACATTTGAATATATAAGTTATTATAGAGAGATAGCTCGGATATTCATGCCTAAAAAACTAAAGGAGTAACAATAAAAAAAAGTTAATCATAAATCCACAACAAATTTAATATATCATGCAATCTACAATTAATTTTAAAAAATTAAAGAGTTATATAATTCAAAATTGACTAATAAGTGAATATTTACAATGGGCAGCTGCATCGCATCATGAATAAAACTAGTTTTGCTAAGATTGAAATCTATACATTTGGCAAAAAATTGTGTCACACTATCTCCAGACAAGACAGTTCACAAGCTATCATAAATTAATTTTCACCATATTTTTAAAAGAAAAAATATATCACTTTTGGTAAAAAATACTCATTCCGGCCCACCAATTTTATGCAATTGACTTTTTACACGCGCGTTTTTCTGAAATGGATTTTGTATTAGTAATTGAAATGATAAAGTGACTTTTAAGGAATGGTATGATAGATAAGTTACTTTATCATTTCAATATAGTATGAATCAATCAATATAGTATGCATTTTTATTCAATCAATAATAATTTAAATAAATTGATAAATTGACTTACATTGAGAGGAATGTTCGTTAGAGAAGCGCGGATTATATCTTCAATAAAGCAACACACAAAATGTCCACAATGTTCATTACCTCGTTGCCTCGGAACTCGTTGATTAACAATTATAATCACGATTACAATTATGATTTCTTTCTATTAATTTGATAATTTACTAAATTAAATTTACCTTAATGTTAATCCAGTTCACTTTATTTAACTTAGATCTTGAACCTTGACTCTGAAGGCGACTCCGATACATCGTCATCACACTATTATTATTATAATTAAAAAATAAAAATAGATTAAATGTGCATAATTTTAAAAGTAAAACAAATAATTATATAGAATATTAAAAATGAACTTACGCTTCCATATATGAAAAACGAGATCGGAAATGATTTGAATAAACTCCATCCTCGAAATTTGGGTCCATAAAATACACACTTAATGTATTCATGTGTATGGCGACCCAAGACCCAATGGTTCCTATATTATATTGAGAATATTAAAATTAATCGCAAATTTAGCATATATATGTGCAAATATTATAAACATGAATACACAAATTTTAACGAAATGTTTTTCACTCACCCCACATTTGTTGGCCAAAAAATGAGATGTTCGCTTTCCCGCTTTTGATTCAACATATGATTAACTAACCCATCCATGGTCTGTACTCTATCACCCAATATGCAAGACACTTGGGAGACGAAGAATAAATTCACTTGCTCTCGACATCTCTAGAGAGATATACCTCACCCAAATATCTTTAACCAACATATATACGCTAATTAATATTTAAAAAGAAAATTAAACTATACAAAAGTGAATATTGAGAATTAGTAAACACATACCTGAGGTAAAGGGCTATGGTGGTTGCACTCAACCACTCATCATTCAAGACTTCACACACATGTTCCTCACTGACGAATTCTTGGAAAGTATTCTGATGAAAGTGAGCAAGCATGGGAACTGTGACGATCTCGAAAGCATTAGACGATACCATCCGGTGCACCCTAGACTGTACATAATAATCGTGATCTAAGTCTCCAGTCATGGGATAACCAAGTCTGAGCGCAGTGGAGTCCCTCGTTCTCCCCCTCTGTCTGTCTACGACACCTCTCGATTTCTCTTTAGCCTTTTGTGGTGATTTCTTCCGAGGCATTTGTGGTGTCGGCAGATTCTACAATTAATTTGCAATATTATTTAGAACCACAAATAAGATAATGAATTTTAATAACATATATTTTACCCTCATGGTGCTTTAGACCAAGTTGCTTTCGGCCATTCGATGAAGTGCCCGACCATTGTTCGACTGTGGCGGCTTTCATCGATTGGTTTTGGCACCGATTGAATCCTCTTGTCGTCGACACGGTACATCGAGTGTGACCCTCACGAAACCGGGGAGTGATGAGATGATCATGAATCATTCCATGGGAGCTGTCTCCAACGTTCTGTGGCCTGTGGATCGGGATCCTCCAAATAAAAAAAAGTAGAAAAGGTCGTTGGGTACGTTCAATAAGATATTTAGTTAGAAAATTTTAATACACTAGTCTTTAATTAAAACAAATGTGAGACATGCATATGTTGGGATTATACTGGAAAGTATGCTTTTTACTTTGTATAATCAAAAACTGAATTTCAGACTTATTTACTGAAATAAATTGTTTATCACTGATGCTTTAAATATTATCGAATGTTACATATATTTCTTTGCATAATAACCGTTTCAATAATTCAAATGCGTGTTACATTGTAGTTAATTTAGTGATACCGGATCACGTAAGATTAAATTAATGTCCCTTGTAACTAAAAGTACGCCATTCACGACCAGATGGAAATGAACAACCCATCGTGAAAGGTTGAAGTGTAAGGCTCAGATTGGCTTGTCTTGACCAAGAGATTACACTAGTGCATGTTTGGTGCCACTGAATAGGACCTACAGGAGGACAAATTCTTGAGCGGAATAAGGAAGAATTAGACCTCGAAAGGGTTCGTTATTTCTTAATCTTCGTTCCTTAAATAGGATCACGTGTGGTTGATAATTATTGCTTTGACTTATCATGGGTAGAGAATCAACGAGATTCAATACTTTTTATCTTGGGCAATATTATTGGTCACATGTGATTGCTAAGATTTAATACGGAGAATCGTGTGCAAGTACGCTTGTTCGATTTACCCCCTTGGGAGGTTCATAAGCTTTATCATACCAAATCTTGCAAGTGGAATTAGTTTCCGGTATGGATACTAATGTTGAACCGTTCCTTGACCAAGGACAAAATATATTAATTAACGGAAAGCTATTTCAGTGGCTTGAATTAATTAATGGGCTAGATAATCTTAAACACGAGAAATAATAACCGGGAGCCATATTGACTGTAATATGGGTTAAGATGGATAGTGCAATATTAATTATGTAGTGGGATTAATTAATATTCATGGGCTGGAATAATATTGTGGCTCAATATTGATAATTCAAGATCCATTGGAAGGTCCAATCTTAATTCTCCTAAAGGCCCCCTAAGTAGCCCAACATATAGTCCAATAACTGAAAAAGGTGTTTAAAATAAAAATAAATATTGTTGCTTATTTTTCCTAATTATTTTCGAAATTTATAGATAAAAGGGGAGAAATATTTTCTTTGAATTTTGTTATGGAATGAAGATATGTATTCTTGGAATACAAGATTATCTCATTAAATTCAAGAAATCTCCCACTTGGTTATTTATAAGGAAAGTTTCGATTTTTTTGAAAGATAAAGGGCAAGAAAGATTTTCTTGACTTTCCTGAAAAGATATTATGGAAGATATGCATTTCTTGAAATACAAGAATATCTCATAAATTCAAGAAGATCCAAATCTTGGATTCTTGCCTATTATTTTCGAAAATATCCCATAACAAAGAGTAAGTGGGATTTTGTGGAATATTATAATTATGGGAAAAAGAATATAGGAGATATATTCAAGATTTCTTGGATATCAAGAAAAGATTTTCCCACATTATCTTGCCCACAATTTTTGACCACTTGTGCTCTATAAATAGGGGATGATTCTTTCATTCCCAAGAACAATTCCATGTGCTGGAAAAATTAGTAAATCCACAAAGGTGGTGCAACATAATTTATTTTATTTTTTGTTAATTGTTCACAAGTGTCCTACCACCGGATAGTCGAACAAGGATTAAGGGAATACTTGGGAAGTTCTTTTGGTTAGTCTAATCAGCCAGATCACTGCCATCCTAAGAGGTACGTTCACGTAAACTCGTAGAATTCTGCATGCGTAGGTTTTACGTGAATTATTATATGCATGATATGTTGTTGGTTTATTATTTGAATTAATATTGGATTAATTCATGCTAGTAATAATTATAAGAATTAAATTTGTATTTAAATATTAATCCCGAATAGATCTGTGCAACTTATTCCCCAACAAGCTGCATATCGCCACGGTTTTGACTCTGAATTTTTAAATTTTAATTTAATTATTTGTCATTAAATTTGAAATTGGATAGTAGAATTGCTAGATCTGTTTTTGCGGTATCCAATTGTCATGGAATTTAATGTGTTTATTTATGCATGCATATAAATTGTGGTTTTTAATTGATTAGTTTGGATTAGCTTTTACCTCGTGGAGAAAATCCACGAGTAGATTAGGAATTTGTTTGATTTGATCAATGTAATAGACTAGTCTAGATCTAGGTTTATTTATTTTTTATAAATAAATTGTAAATGGATCAAAAACGAAACCAGAGACGAAGAATTAAAGGATAAAATCTAGAACCCCGGCGGCGGTAGCGCTCGTCCTGCGAAACGCGTGGAGGAGGCACGGCGACACGCGGATTCGCAGTGCACGCACGGGCATGCGGCGAGGCCGAGGGCCGAGCGCGAGGATGCGAGGGGCCGTGAGCACGGGGCGGGCGCCACGCGCTGCACTCATGGCGCCCGGATCTTGTGGCGGAGTGGAAGAAGACGCTGGCGGTGGCGCGCGGACTAAACGGTTGCATGACGCGGGTAAGGCGACATCTGACGATGCGGGTACGCGCGTCGCCTGCCGAGGTACCGCCGAGCCCTGCCGAGGCTCGCTTAGGTGCCTCGCTGAGGCCGACTTGAGCCGATTGGCCGAGTGGCCACTACCGATCTTGGGCGTGATCCCGGCTGCGAGCTACTTGGCGTGGCGTTTCGAGACGGAGTATTTTTTCGAGACGATCGAGTGGGAGAAATTCAAGACGGTGTTTCTTCAAGATCAAGCCAAGAAAAATCAAACCATGACAATTGGATAATTTGTGCCCAATATGTTTATTTTCCTGTTTTACTTGATTTATTATTGTGTTATCTTATGCTTTATTTAATTTGTTTAAATGTGTTTGCATGAGAGTTGCCCAATGAAAAATCTCACCTTCAAAATTACTAAGTATGTTTAAATAATTAATTGACAATTTTATTCCGGATAATAAAATTGAATTAATTTTGACCTCCATGATTTATTTATTTGTGAATTCTTTTGGAGAAATTCCCCCCACGAGACGGTCAAAATATAGCTTTCACATGAATGATTTCCAAATGGATGATTGTGGGTTATTATTAGTGGCGACGATGACCCTCCCCACGAGGCTCAATCAAAGCGAAATAGTAATCCTGTATTTAATCATGGTTATTACTTAGGTATAAAATTGATATGCATATACTTCCCCGAAGTCCCTGTCAATTTTATATTGGTCAAGTGGGAGCCAACTATTAATCTGGATATTAAAGGTTTGTATGCTCGTTCTTGTTTGTAACTGCTTGAATGTGTTTAAATAATGACCCACCCCACGTGGCTTATTTAAACTGTTTTGAGATGTTGGCTGATGCATGTTCATATTTTTTTTTGAGATTTTAATATGATGCATGTGATCAAACCTTGTGATATATTTGTGCTTATGCATATTATTGTTTATTTCAGTTCATCATGTCGCAACCTTTTAATCCACTATTCAATATACTTAAAGACAATTTGCTCACTGGAGAAAATTTTGTTGATTGAATCGTAAACTTACTTACTATTGTCCTCACTGCACAAAAAGCCATAACGGGTTCTCACCACACCTAAACCGAAAAGCCAAAAAAGATGAGTCCACTAAAACGGTTAAGAAAGAGTATCTTTGATCGAGGCGATCCAACGAAATGGCAAAGTGTACCATCTTGGCTTATGTCGGATGTGTTGCAACACCAACACCCGAACGTTGAGACCGACCATTGCATACATCATGACTAGTCTTAAAAGCGATGTTTCAACATCGAGAACCGTGTGGCTCGTCGGATCACCATGAGGACTTGCTCTCTATGAAAATGGGGGAGGGAACGCGCGTGAAGGGAGCACGTTCTCCGATGATGATGCCTCACCCTTAACAAACTTGAGATACTTGTCGCTTTGAATCTCATATCGAGACCCAAATCGATTTAGGTGCTCCACTCTCTGCCGAAAAGTTTTGAACAGTTTAGACTGAACTACCACTTGAATAATCAGAAGTTCTCGATGCCTTGATCATTTAAAGCTTTAGTCTCGGCGGAGGCGATATTGGGGCAAAAGAGCCAAGCCTTGGTGGCAAATGGACCTTCTTCTTCTTCTAGGCCAAGGGGTGGCAAGAACAAGAAAAGGGACAAAGGCCACAAGCAAGTGAACTCAAGTGTTGCCAAGGGCAAAGAAAAGATGAAGAAGGGTGGTGGTGTGAACAAGCCAGCTAAGGGGAAGTGCTTCAACTGCGGTGAAAAGGGACATTGGAGGTCAGCCTGTTCCAAACCCAAAAGGGATGGAAAGAAAGGTAATTCTCACGCACTAGTTGTTGAAACTTGTTTAGCGGCGTATGCCTCCCATTTTGTGGGTGGTGGATACGGGATCCACTAATCATGTTTGTTTCACATTACAGGGGTTCAAGCGGACCCGACAACTTAGTGGGAGTGAGGTCCTCATCACACTGGGCGATGCTACGAGAGTGGCAGCTGAAGCAGTGGGAGAAGTGCACCTGTCTTTTGAAGACAGCGTTTTAATTTTGAGATATTCTTTACGTTCCGGAATTTTATAAATAATTCATTTTCAGTTTCTAAACATTTATGATGGATATTTGGTTACTTTTTAATAAAGTTGTTACCATTTTTCTTTTGATAAATTTATCTGTCATGGAACGTTGTTGAATGATCTCTATACAATTAACTGTGCACACCACTCACGAAATGTATCCTATAACACATCAACTGTTTCCGAGAAAATAAAAAACGTTCATCAGACGTGAACGAGACACTTCTTTGGCATCTAAAATTGGGTCATATAAATCCAAAGAGGATCCAGAGGTTGGTGAGAGACGGTTCACTAGGGCTTCTCCAAGTTGAACCGATTCCAACCTGCGAATCATGTTTGGAGGGTAATATGACCAAGATGGCATTTGGAGCCAAGGGGAATGGGGTTAAAGAAGTGTTAGAGATCGTTCACATAGATGTATGTAGTCAAATGTCAACCAAAGCAAGAGGAGGTTATGAGTAATTTTATTGATGATTACTCAAGGTACATTTTCCTTATGAAGAATGAATATGAGACCTTTGAAAATTCTAAGAATTTAAGGCTCAAACAGAGAATCATAGGGAAAAACGTATCAAGTCTCTACGATCTGATCATGGAGGCGAATACCTCAAATGAGTTTTTGAACCCTTATCGATGAAGGGATTGTATCCCACTCACAACCCTAACCCCTCACCAAAACGGGGTTGCGAGAGCAAAGAAACATAATTCTTTTGGAAATGGTTAGATCAATGATGAGTTATCGCGGATCTTCCCAAG
This sequence comes from Stenogyne calaminthoides, assembly GCA_037126765.1. Lineage (NCBI taxonomy): Eukaryota > Viridiplantae > Streptophyta > Magnoliopsida > Lamiales > Lamiaceae > Stenogyne > Stenogyne calaminthoides. The sequence goes on along the minus strand of JBBCBC010000017.1, from coordinate 12,347,851 downwards.
TCGCTTACGGGTCATACCTTGGTAACAACGACTTACATTCTCGAACTTGGTGCTATCCAAATCGGTTCCCAAAACTCCCAAAGGATTGTGGACCCAAGAAGCCAAAGTATGAGACACATGAGAATTTGGGGGTGTCCTACCTACGTGTTGGACAAGGAAGCCGTAAATTGGATCCTCGATCGAATTAAGGTTTGTTTGTAGGATACCCCGAGGAACAAAAGGGTGTATGTTCTATAGTCCCGAAGATCAAAAGGTGGTCATCAACACCCACATTAGATTTTTGGAAGAAGACTATATGAACCAAAGAAAACCCAGAAGTGAGATTACCTTAAATGAGCTTAGAGGGCAAACCTCAGTGCCAAATGTACTAAATGATATACCAAATGATACACTTTCACAACCAAAGCCTCACATAGTGGGAGGGTTGTTAGACAACCTTAGAGATTCATGGGAATAGGAGGTCCTCGGACTTGATTCCCTAATCGGACCCATGGACATATGACGAGGCACTCCAAGATAAGGATGTAAATTCTTGGCAAAACAAAGAATGAAAAGCCAAAGTGGGTTTTATGTTTCATAATAGAGTGTGGGGAGCTAGTCGAACCACTTAATGGGGTCAAATCCATTAGATGCAAGTGGGTATATAAGAGGAAAAAGAGGACCGACGGGAAGGTTGAAACCTTTAAAAGCAAGACTAGTGGCGAAAGGTTACACTTTCGAAAAAGAAGGATCGATTATGAGGAAACTTTTTTGCCCGTAGCCATGCTTAAGTCCATCCGTATTCTCTTATCGATTGCTGGGCATTTCGACTTTGAAATCTGGCAAATAGATGTCAAGACAGCTTTCCTTAACGGAAGTCTTGATAAAGAGATCTATATGCAACAACCCCAAGGTTTCATTGAAACAGGCCAAGAACACCTAGTTTGTAAGCTCAAGAGGTCCATTTACGGACTCAAACAGGCATCCAGAGCTTGGAACCAAAGTTTTGATCATGTAATAAAGTCTTATGGGTTTGATCAAAACGGTGTTGAAAGTTGTGTGTATAAAAGCGTGTCGAAACTGCATTGGTATTCTTAGTACTGTACGTAGATAACATTGTGATCATCGGGAACAATGTGAAGGTGTGATCAGACGTAAGGGCATGGCTTTCAAAACAGTTTGATATGAAAGACTTAAGGAAAAACCGGACACATCCTTGGGATCAAGATCACTCGAGATCGCAAGAAAAGGATGATCGGGTTATCGCAAGTTTCATACATGAACCTTTGCCTTGAAAGCAGCGTCGATGCAAGATTCCAAGAAAGGATTCGTACCTTTCAGACTTGGAATCCATCTATCCAAGAAAATGTCCCCTAAGACGCAAGAGGAGATAGATGACATGAAAGGCATTCCCCGTAGCCGGTACCGTTAAACCTTATGTATGCAATCTTTATGCGAGACCGAGGATATCTGTTTTTGGCAAAGAGGCATGGTAGCAAGATATCAAAGTAACCCAGGGAAAGCATTGGACGATAGTTAAAAACATTCTCAAGTGTCTGAAAAGAACTCCGGGATAGAATGTTGATTTATCCATCCAGATACTCCAATCCCCATCGGCTACACGGACTCGGGATTTCCAATCAGTTTAGATTCCGTAAATTATTCTGCTTCCGAATAGTGTGTTTCCATTTGGGAAGTGTAGCCATCAAATGGACGAGTGTGAAGCGAAGCAATGCATCAAACTCAACCATAGAACTTCGGGTAAAAAACCAGTGAAGCGGTGAAAAAGAACCGATTGAGCTCTAGATCTTCTTAGTAGACTTGGATGGTGTTTTAATTTGTCTAAAGAATATCTGCTAGGGCGTTGCTAATTCAAGAGAACCAAGAGTCCACGAGTCAAACAAACACATTAAAGGAAAGACATCTTATACGAAATCGTTAAGAGAGAGATATAGATGTGGCAAAGATAGCGTCGAGGACGACCTAGCAGATCCATTCACAAAGCGTGCGCCTCTGAATACATTCGAGAGACATGTGAGTGGAATGGGTGTCAAGACCGCTTTTAACTGCTTTGAGTATAAGTGGGGAGAAATTATTAGGTTAGTGTAGGTGACATTAGATGTCACGGACTACGCTTGACATGTTAGAGTATACTTAAAAAAGCGACTTTGAGTATAAGTGGGAGATTGTTGGGATTATATGAAAAGTATGCTTTTTACTTTGTGTTGGGAAATTTATAGTTTTGATGAAAGTTCCAAAAACACATGTAATAGGACCATCGGACACTGTTACATCGATGTTTACATTACAATTATAGGAGACCGGGCTTGATAATGATTGTATAGAAAAACTCGATGTAATAGATAGGTCACATATTGAGGGGAACTCAATATGTAAAGGTCGATCCGAGAATCGGAAAGAAAGGCGATATCCCATAAAGCGGAATGCTAAACCGTAACCAAAGATCGACGATCCGATCTTGTCGATAACTCACTAAGTCATGAAGCTCAAACTTAGAATACTCAAGATCGGATGACTTCCGGAAGATCGCACTGTAAGACCCACATCACCAAGTCGGCCGGTTGAAGCTAAGTCAACAGCGCCAAAGACTCTATCGTAGATCGATCGGGCCAGATCGATCGATCACCATATAAGATGAAAACCGATGTTTCATCTTATCATACGCCTGCGATCTAAACAAGAAGAAGACCAACCTTAGTTGGAGGAACAACACCGCAGCAAGGCTTCCATCCAATAAGGAAGAAACACGTATGAACAGAGCCGATACTCGCGGATTCGATGTTGCTCTCTCAAACGGCTATAAAATACACATTCACGCTTTTCACCATGCCGCCTCAAGCACGCCACATCAAGCCTGCAAGTTCATTTAAAATAGCCCGAGATTCAAATTGCTCTCCAACGGCTCTTTTGATCTCAAGGTCTATAAATATGGGATCACACTTCAGTGACACACGGAAAATGCTTGGACAAACAACATAATCAATGAAGCTCAAACTATAGTCGATTTCCCGCATCGAAGAACACAACAACAAGCTTATTTTATATTGTGTTCATCCCATAAGTTCTTAGCAAGAAATCTTTTCATCTAGCTATCGGTCATTGCTTATACGCGAGGAAAGATTTCATAGTTGAACCTCAACAATCTTACCCAAACCCCAAGTTAGGATAAGTTGTTTAGCAAGATTTCGACCTAGGGTTTCTAATAATCGATTTATGGGATCGGTTGAGGAGAACTCTTAAAACATCTCACATGTCTTGTGTTGGACTAACACACTAAACTAAGTCGATCGGTTAAGTCGGTTAAGTTGGTGCCCTTGTGAAAGGGAAGAAGTGGGCCGTAGACCTGGTTTGTCGAACCACATAAATCTTAGTATTACTTTAATGCTTTGATTAATCGCTCTTGCACAATCTTAAAAAGCGATCTTTCTAAGTTAAGATCGAGAAAACCAAAGCTTCATCCGAACCGATATTTACGTCATCGATTAAAAAGATAAAACTTGAATCTGATTTATACAAACCGGGTTTTTCACGGGTAAAACTTAACCTTCCGACACATCGATTAATCGATAGTTACGAATTCGCTTCATGGCGTTGTAAGTTGGTTATCAGACCAAAATGATTCACTCTTATCAAAGTATCTACTCACACTTCTGACGGCCCAGTTTTTAAGTCTATTCACCCTCCCTCCCAGACTTACGCCCCTCACTTAACCCGTTAAGGACCTACTGAAGTGGTATCGAGCGGTTGGTTCTTCCGACCAATCGACTCGTGTCATTGTGGTCAATCGAATCGATCTTGAAAAACCATTTTAAAAAACTCATTCATTTTCCAAAATCACTCAAAGCATGGATAACACGTCCCCCAGATGTATCATGATCTGCCGGTTCTCAATTGATGAGTATGCATTTGGGCCATATATATGTCCAACCATCTAGGCTCGATCAAGGCGAAATGATGGAAGTCATCGAGAGGACCCATCATCATTTACTACGACAATCTCCGGCATGGGAGGAGATCCGGATTTTCCCACGTGAAGTCTTGTACGAAAAAAGCCCAAACGATGGACACGAAGAAAGAAAATCGATACTCGACACCATTGCAAGACATATCATCATGAAGACAATGGATAAGGTCACTAAAGAAAAGATTAAGTATCTCAAATCATGAAAAGCAATGTGGGATACTACCGCCGAGATCTGCGAGGGAAATGAACAGATAAAAGATAAATCGTCTTCAAAAAATAGAACCGGTGAAGTTCGAGAAACTCAAGATGTCGCTTCAACGAAACCATCAACGAACTCGATGGAAGAATTACAATGTCTATATAAACAAGCTTCGAGAACTTGGTAGAGAGATGTCCGATAAAGATATCAACTATAAAATCCTAAGGTCTCTCACCAAGAAGTGGGACATGAAGGTCACCAGAATCAAAAGATTGCCGGGACATTTCAAGAATGAAACCTAGTAGCTTGTTCTTGAGTCTTAAAGCTCACGAAGTTCGACTCGATTGAAAGAGGTCAAGGCGATGAAGACGAGGTCCTCTGAAACCTCGACTTCAAAAATCGATTGCTTTCAAGGCAACCAAAGAGCGAACAAAAGGCCAATGAACCCATTGGAAATATACTAAGTCAAAGGGATCAGATCGCGTTATTACCGGGGAAGCTTGAGAAGTCGATATACAACTTGGTAAGTATCGAAGATTTTATAAGGACTATCAACATAGCCGAGGATCTAGATAGAGATCGCATAACAGATCTCCGGGGAAGAACCCGATCCGATGATCTAAGGATCACAGAGATGAAAGGGAAAGAGATAGTCGACGGCTGGCCAAGAGATAACCAATCGATAGAAGAAACTCGACTACTATCGAAAGGGAAATCACCGATAGGTCATACAGACGGAGTGATTCACCGGAAGGAAAGGAACTGTGGATCAAGGAGCGCGGTTAATCGTGAGAAGCCAGTCACTATAGCACGATCGCCTGCACTGACGCCGAGAGAGGGAAGAAAAGAGGAACAAAAGAGAGCAACGCTTAGAGATAAGAGCCATGGTTGCCGATACGCTCGAATCGACGATTCCTATCCGCTTCTCCGAGGACTCCGGATACTCCTTCAGAGAAGACTTCGCTCGACAACAAGCCGGCCACCGACTTTCTATGAAAATGAAGATCTATATTCTCGTCGACGATGATGAACTCTCGCCTGATGGCCGTGGAGGACCAAATTCGAGGTAACCTCCAAACCCCCTTTGTTCGGCTTCTACATCTTAGATTGACCGCAAACTCTACTCGTGAAAGCAATTGCTTGAAGATCTCTCCAATGCAAAGAGAAAACTATGCTATTGTAAGCCGAGAATGATAAGTCGAGGACTAGAAATAATCACCTTGTCAAGAAAAAATGATCTCGAAAAAGCCTCCAACTTAGATCAATTAAATCCGCCGTAAGGTAACCGAGGAATTTAAAATTCTCGGGTTAAAGCTTCGATCGAAAAAGCAGATCAAAGATCGATGGAAATTAACAGACAAAGAAGTCGATGACTTCAAAATCTTGCAAGCAAAATTCGGCGAGCTATTCAATGCATGAAAGTCTGAAATCCTCTCGAGGATAATCTGCGAAGAAAATAGATGGTTTTTCAAAATCATCTCAAACCGCTAAAGACATGAACGCCTATTTTCGGTAAAGATTGATAAGGAGGACTTGGCTATGAGAAACCCTCCACATCCTCAAAAGCCCTCGATCGATTCATCTCGAAAAGGTGTAATCGCATTTAATTTCTCAAAAAAGATACACCAAAAAGCTAAACTTGTATCTAATAGGGGTAAGAGACCAGTTGAAGCTGAGCAGGAATGAGTGCCTAACCGTAGCGTAAATGGACCCCAACCGGTAAAGCATCACCGAGAATCAACGGAAGAACCCAGTTCCGAAGAGACCTCAACTCCGATCAATGATCGAGAATCGAAAAAGACAACCTATAAAAGGGAAGTCTAATCGAGACCCACTAAGCTCGGTACTAATAAGCATGCTTCGTAAACCGCGAAAACCATCTATGCGTAAAAGGATATGAATCTTTTGATGGTAGCAAAATGTATTTCTACCCCTATATAGTCGAAATTTAGGGTCACTTTTTGAACCATTAATCGGATAAAAAGGAGACAAACTGAAAAGTTAAATCATAAGTCTTCTAAGTCATCCAAGGTTCACACAAGTAATCATACAAATCAGAAAGCATATGAGGATAAGTATGATTATGTTGACAGGTATGGGAGACAAATCAGGCCTTCTGATCTGACTGATCACAATAGAAGTGCTCTGTTTGTATGGATCCCCAAATCCAAACCTAACCCCTCAGGACCCAATCCGAAAGGGGTACCTAAAACCTGATCTGATTGCAGGTTCGCGTGGGTCTGGCCAACAAAGGAGGTGTGCAAGCAACTATCTGGTACATCGATAGTGGATGCTCAAGGCACATGACTGGAAGCAAACATCTCCTCAGTTCCTACATAGAACGTAAAAGCCCCGTGTACTCTTTCGGTGATGATAACTTTGGTTATACCAAAGGGTTGAACAGGAGAATGATGATGTACAAGTAACTGGAGTCTCGTATGTCGAAGGTCTGAAGCACAACCTATTATCGGTTTCACAATTCTGCGACAACGGATTCAGTGTTGAGTTCTCGACTGATCAATGCACTATCAAAAATCGAGTCACTCAACAGATTTTGCTAACTGGTTCAAGAAAAGGGACGATCTACACAAACCGATTGGAGCAATGTTGTCCAAGAAATGCGTGCTGATTGTTAAGAGTTCCAAAAGTAGCGATTTGGCTCGCACAAAAAGAATGAGCCATCTGAACTTTAAAACTCTTAATAAGATAGCTAGGATGTCTCTAGTGGAAGGACTTCCGAATGAAGTGTTCTCAAAGGATCAGACATGTTCTGCATGTCAGAAGGGAAAACAGGTCAAAGCTTCATTCAAAGGAATTTCCGGACCAGCATCCAGCAGAGTACTGCAGCTGCTTCATATGGATCTGTTTGGACCAGTTACACCCGCCGATCTCAACGGACGAAATACACTCTGTAATCGTGGATGACTATTCCAAGTTTACAGGGTTTATATTCTTACATAAGAAGAATGAGACGACAACCAAGATACCCGAAATCGCTAAGAAGATTACAAAATGAGAAGGGTGTCGGTAGTAAAAATCGGTCGAGATAAAGGTACGAATTTCAACTCTTTTATTACCGATTTTTGCTCTAAGTTTGGTATACAAGATGAAACATCAAAATTTGGACGCCCACAACGATAATGGAGTAGTGAATCCAGGAATGTAACTCTCAAAGAAGCTCGCTTCGGACAATGTTAAATTTAACATGCGATACCAAACCGCTTTCGGGCGAAATAATCAACACCGCATGCCATACGCAGTAACAGATGTCTCCCGACTAAGGCTCACTAAAACACCTTATGAACTATGGAAGCGGCGTAAAACCTCGCGGCTTACTTCCATGTTTTTGGGTGCAAGTGTTTCATACACAACAATGGGAAAAGTCATTGAAGACTTTTGAGGCCAAGTCCCGATGAGGGTATATTTCTAGGGTATTCCTCATCTAGCAAAGCTTTTTCGTGGTCTACAACAAACGAACCCTAATTGTGGAAGAAACACCCCATGTAACCTTTGATGAAGCATCTTCCGATCAAGAGAAATCGCCTCGAGAACAAAGCGAGTACCGATCTACCGTAACCCGATATTCGTAAAATGGATCACCTAACGATCAAGAAAAAAGGATCGAAACCGTATCAATTTACATTCCGCATCTAGTGATTCACCGGATCAATCGATCCTAAGGTACGAACAACTGTCGATGAAAAAGTCGATTCACCGAGACAGAAAAATCGAACCATCCGTTCCTGAGGGAACTTCTGAAGTTCTCACGAATGCATTATCAAAGACATGATGATTCCAACATCACCGAGACTTGTTCTTATCAAGTGGACCATAACCCCGCACTACTCCCAATCACTAGTAATAAGATTTTTATCGTAAACGGACGATGTTCTCAAACCGACGCAAATCGTAATGTATGACCGGATAACCCCTGCCATCCAATCGATCCGATAATTGGAGACCCGTCGATAAAATTAAAACTAGACATCGATTGGTGAAAGTGCCATGTATTGTCAAGTATCCGCCATGAAGGAACCAACTACAATAGAGGAAGCATTACAAGACGAAATCGATTCTAGCCATGCAGAGAGAGTCGAAATGGGTTAGAGAGAAATGAAGTTTGGGGAACTAGTAGATGCACCCGGTCATCAAGACGTAATTGGCACGAAATGGATCTTCAAGAACAAGAGAGATGAGAAAAATGTTATCACCGAAAATAAGGCAAGACTTGTTGCTAAGGGTATTCACAATCGAAGAATTGATTACGATGAGACCTTTTGCACCATCGCCGCCGCTTTGAAGCCATTCCTTGTTTTTCGCTTATCTTCCCACGAGGGTTCATGTGGTATCGATGGACGAAAGAGTGCTTTCTTAAACGGGTACTAGCGGAGGAAGTTTATGTCGAACAACCTCCGTGCTTTGAAAAGGGCAACCAAGTGTATCGTTTAAGAAAAGCTCTTTATGGTTCAAACAGTTCATGAAATTCGGTATGATACACTCTCTCGCTCTGATCGAAAAGTGGTTCACTAAAGGAATTAAGGGACGTAACCTTATTCGTAATAGAAGATGGAGAAGATATTCTCGATGGTTCAGATTCGTGGGCGACATCATCTTCTTGATCTCCTAACAAGAACCTATGTGAAAGATTCAAAGAACCGATGCAAGGAAATTCGAGATGTCCATGATGGGTCGATGAATTACTTTCTAGGTCTCCAAGTTAAACAAAGTACGTAAGGATATTCATCACTTGCCAAAAAAGTACACTAGGAATCTTTTGGCTAAGTTTGGAGTTCAAAATAGTAAGGAAGCCAAAATTCCTATGATGATCGGATTCAAGATGGATCCGTATGGGTCGGGTCGAAAAACAAATCGGAAGAATATAGGGCTCTCATTGATCTCTATTATACCCGACCGCCAAATGAGACCGGATATCACTTTTGCAAGAGGTGTATGTGCGATTTCAAGCAAATCCAATGATCACCACCTAAAAGCGCCTAAGCGGATTCTTATATCTGAAGGAACCATAAACCTTGGTTTATTCTACCCATCGATGATAATCTAGAGCTTAGTGGGTATTCTCGATTACGATTATGGAGGTTGCAAGATCGACGAAAAATCAACCTCGAGAACATGTCGGTTCTTAGGAAGTAAACCGATCTCGTGGTTTTCAAAGAAGGCATACATCGGGCCATGACATCAACAACTCGGGCGTAATATATGGTCATAGGAAGTCGTTGTTCCCAATCGCCTCCTGCAGCTCGGTCGCCAAATGAGGGATTACAACATTGTAGCTAAGAACGTACCTATATTCTGTGACAGTAATAGTGCTATTGCAATCACTCAGAATCCCGGTTCTACATACAAGATGCAAGCATGTGGATGTCAGACACCACTTCATAAGAGATCACGCGTTGAAAAGAAGAATATCGAATGGAAAAGATTCATACCGATATACGTAAGGTCGATATTCTAACCAAGCCACTAAATTGAGATCGATTCGAGATTTATGCAATGAGCTAGGACTTCTAGATCTTGGAGAAATGTCACCGAAAATGTTTGATGGAATGTTCTCCAGAACTAGCTGGTTAAGAGACTAACCAGATCGAGAGAAATCAGTTGAGTTTGGTATCTTAACTGATCTCAAGAGACTGATAAGCAAAAAATCGATCGATTTTACACGCTACGGATCCAAAGGAACCGACGATTTTAGTTTATCGATTTAAAGTCTATCGGTTTAAAGGAACCGATCGATTCAAGGTTTATCGATTTAAGGAAAATGCTCGGTTTAAAGGATTATCCGATTAAATCAATTTGGTTATAAAGATTTCTTTGTGAATCGATTTAATGATATTCAACAAGCAAGATTCGAGATTAAGAGCTAACAATCGCATAAGAAAGAAATTTACACAACGATGAAATAATGTAATTTTTCATTGATAAAAACCCGAAGGTGAGGTTACATTACGAAGTTACAAGTACAAGAAGACCCGGAGGTCAAGACATAAATGTTAACCAAAATCCTAAACCTATAACCCTAAACCTCATCCCAACCCCCCGAAGTGAAGGAAAGAGAGATTTTAAACTCTCATTTTCCCCACTTAACAAAAGGGTGAGAGAGGCTTTAAAGAATGTAATCCCAAAAGCGCGTCGAATAGTCAAGATCAAGAAAACCTGAGCGACAGAGGCCTTGATAGGATTCTTAAGCCCGAGCCCTAAAAGGGAGAGTAATAGGGCTCTCCAAAGTTAAATGGAGCACGTGTGCCAAAAGAGTTGGTCGTCAGATCTCATGGGCACATGTGTGATATTTTTATACCGCACTAAGTCCGATGGTTCCTGGGTTATGTCATCCAGATAGACACACAAGGTGCATACTGGTTAGGAGAAGTGTCTTCTCGGTTGCAACAAATCAGATCCGGCCACGATGGTAGAGAAGCTTTTTGCGAAAAATCGTATGTGAAATCGAAGATGATGAAGAAAAACAAAGATAAGGGATGCAAAGGGTTGATTTGAGAAGGTGAAACCATATAAAAGGGTGTAAAAGTGTTTGCCGGAAGTCTCACCGGAAACAAGGGTTCACCAAGATACATGATTCTTACAAAGAAGATAAGTATGGTGAATGGGTGATGTTGTGTAAAACTTTGGTCCAATTTATAGAGACCAAGCAAGGATGCAAATGCAATTTTCATTTCAAGAAGCCTATCCGAGAAATTTGCATCAAAAGGACAGAGTGTAGAAATCACGCGACTGATAATTGGATAAATTTACGGTTGATTGACATATCGAGATTAGGGGCGATATTTACGCATGTCAATCACGCCTACTTAGGAATAGAAGCTACTACTCTAGACTAAGTTTTTGCGGTAACACTTATCCCAAGAATTGGCTTAATCTGAAAAGAATCGATGAGGTCAACCAAAAATGATTACTTAGCTTGATCGATGAGATCACCGAGCTTGAAACTCCAATAAATCGATATATCGGTCTATAAGTCAAATATCGGTTGAAGGGGAACTTCAACCGATCAAGGAGGATCAAAAGGGAAATCAGACGTATCAAGGAAAGATCGGCTAAGCTCAAGTTTCAACAAATCGAATCTGTTGGAGAAGATCAGTTGAAAGGATCAGTTGGGAAATTTCTTAAGGCTTAGGCAGAATGATTAAGATCAACAAGTGGAATCAACATTGACAAGTAATATTGACTGATTACAACATCAGTCAACCAGATACGCATCTCTTTTCTCTTGTTCTTTACTTATTTATCGGATCGTATCTGATATTATTTGCCTTACTGTACCCACTATCCTTGTGACGTGTACTCTGCAAATCATTTAATGCGGACGTGGGGTACATGTATTAACTGCTACTTGATCGTGCTTTTAAATCCAAAAGTTTTGTGTACGTGCGTTTTCGACCCTACGATCAAAACCGCTAACTGGAGCGCATAATCTTTTCAAAACAGATTGATCTTCAAAATCTTGTCTTATTGTACCCTCCGCCTCTATATAAGATTCATCAAACCTTACCAGAGTTTTTCTGCTTCACAAACTTGCATTACTTTCACTGAAAAAACTTCAAATTTTCTCTACGTTTCAAAACGATTTCTTAGAGTTCAAAATCTTCTCTGAAAATTTGAATCTGGTAATATTTTCTTTTAAACTTAATGATGAATCTTTCTTTCCGATAAAAACATTGTTTTCAAAAGTTGTTGTTCGGAATTTTTGCTTCATTGCCTTTTGTTTTCCGCGGTATGATATTGATATTGATTATGCACAAATTTAATGAGTCTATCTCACCTGTAGATGGCCACTCATGGACTAGGAAAGATCATGTGCAATTATGCGGAACTGGCAACGAAGATCTTTGAGGATAAGTTCGCTTCGATTTGGAACCCACCGAGGATTCTCGAATCCATGGAGGTGGAACAAATTCTAAGAAGGCCGGATGAAACATATTGCTCTGCTCACTTTAATCCATCCGATGATGCAAAGATGAAGCACTTCAATTCTTGCGAAATTTGAGTGTGGATACTGAAAAAACCAGGAGACGAACCCTGATGTCGTCGGTCAACGGAGAAGAAATCGATCGACAAATGCGGACATCACTGTCTGCTCACCGCTGGGTTGCGGCGAATCTCACCCGCACACTCTGGGGAGAATGAGGATGAAGAAATCGAGAGAGGAGCTCTTTAGAGAGGCGCATAAACATCGTAAAAGCCGGATTCATCAGCCAATGCTCAAAAGAAAGTACAGACTGTTGTTTGACATTCTGTCAAGAACGATCATGGGAATCTCATTTAGCCCAGATGCTCTCACATCACTCAAAATGTACAGCATGGCAGCAATAATTGATGGGGCCGAACAACATCAATTGGCACGGCTTCCTCGAAAAGCCATCTTGCTCCAAGAACACGAAAAATTTGAGTCAATGAATCCGGCAGGGTCTTTTCCGAAAAAGAGAGTCGAATCTCAACAAGGTTGCGCTTATATTGAGGACAAACCGCCAAGCGTGAATGGAATCGAATGGATCTGAAGTCCACAACGCCTTTCCTCATCAACTTCAGCTTATATATGGCCACCAGACGATGACAAGGAGCCCACTCCAACAAAAATCAAGAAAGGAAAGAGCAAAGAAGTAATCCACACCGGGGCTTCCACCAAAAGAAGAAACGAAACCGTGAAGTGCCTGTGAGAAGAGGCCAAAGAAAGTAAAGCAAGCTACCATGACTCTTGTCAGACGAAGTCAAGAAGAAAGAGCATTATGCGAACAAAGAACTCCGGGAACAACCCGAGGGCTCGCCGCTGTAACGACCGGTAGAAGCACAACCGGAGCAATTCCTTCCTCAACCTCGTTCGATCTACCGCGTAAAGGCGTGAGCATTTCAAAGTTCACCCGCATGAACTTTGATATAAACTGCCACTACAAATATAATTCATCGCAGTCGAACCAATCGATAACTTCCGGACAAGACAACCGTAAGGACATCATCCAATGATCCGGACGGATAATTCCCGATCCAGATCAACAAAGACCATCACCGGAAAAATGGTTAGACTAAGAATTGAACGAGAGATTGATGAGATGTATCCACAACCGGTCGCCCATCCATCCTGCTATCGAGAAGAAGTCATGGAGATCCTCACCGGAGAGATCTCGATTAAAAAGCTTCTCGATCTTATCTTACTTGTTGAATGGATGGGTGGTGCGGATGAGTTCGCAGATTTTGACTTCGATATGAGGAAGTCCGCCAAAGTGGGATCACCAAATGAGCTCATATCCTCGATAAATCTGGAAAGCTCCGATCCACGTGAAGTTGAATTGCGGAAGAAGAAAAAAAGAGATCGCTCAAGAAGCTCCAAAAACAGACGCCGAAATGGAGAATGCAGAGTCTGCCGATGAAAGTGGAACTGGTGTCATAGCTCACGACCAACCACCGGAGGCACAAACAACCGAACCCTCGATCAAGTGATGGATCCAATTCCTACATCTCAAATCACCATCGATCAACCTCAGAGATCGATCTTGTCTCAAAGATCTCCGAAAGAAGAGATTGAGAGGTGCTAATCGATCGAGAACAAATCGCCTCTCAAACAAATCGAAGCAATCGAGATCGGTTCTCCCGATCCATGACCACCATGTCTCCGCTTTGAGCTTACAAAATCGGTTGATGACAAGTCAAAAAGCAATTGGATCAAAATCAATCTTCTTTTTCCGACGCCAATCGAGAAAAGGCTCGAGTTATCGAAGAGAAATTTGACAAAATGATTTGGACCTCTCTGCTACAATGGAAATCGCCAAGAAAGAGCCGATTACAAATGTTCGTAATCTAACGACTCAAACTTCGTGTTTATCTGCTAATGATCTGAATCGGGCATTATCGATCAACTTTGGGTCTCGACTTCCCACTCTCAATCGCTTTTGATCAAACCAAAAAGGGAAGGATCTGAAACCAACCGACACATCGAAGATAAGGCCCATGGACAAAGCTCAATTGCAAGAAAGGTTTGCGGTCTTTGGGACATCAAAATCTGGACAGATTACTCGGACCGGAAAGTCACGGAAGCCTGACTAGTCGATATCTGGTGATAAGGAGCTAGGTCAGAAGATTGTCCAAAGAGGATGATTGAAGAAGAAAGAAGGGCGTAAAAAAGCGGGCACAAGGTAAGGGTTGAAACCGTTCAAATCAAGGGCTAAGAAAGGATTGACCGGAAAATCGCACGGAACCTCGGTTACCGCCAAAGAGTCGGCGAGATCATACCAAAAACTACCGCACACGCTAAGAGGTTTGAGGAATGGAATAAGATCAAGTGAATGGCTTCTAGATGCCTTTGTCCTGATCTTGTTCCAAAGAAGAATCACCCGATGATGAGTTCCTCAACCGGGTTCTGAGAATAAATATCCGGACTTTAAAAGTATCTCGGAAAATGAGGCCAAGCTTATAAATGTAAAGATATCTGCCAAGAGTATGATCTGTTAATATACTCGAAGAAGACGGATGGCTCGTTTGACAGACCGGGCATTTGAGAGATTCTACTTTGACATCTTGAGCAAATCGCATATAATCGATCAAGTGCGAACAACTGATGTCAAATGGAAACTCTATCAGATTTTCAACGTTCCACAAGACCAAAGAGAAATGCCAGAAGGATACAAGCCCAAGGAGTGAAGATTCAAGACGCGTCTAGGGATCACCGCTTTTAAATTCAAAACTTTTACGATGTAACATGTAATCAACATATCTAATGAAAAGTTTATTTTTTCGATCCCAAGACAAAATCTCTTTGTCTTCGATTACTTGCTTTTAAGCGCTTCTATACTTATCAACCTCGGTGTTTTGGTTTCATCAAAAAAAATTGTTGGGAAATTTATAGTTTTGATGAAAGTTCCAAAAACACATGTAATAGGACCATCGGACTGTTAGTGACCGATGTTTACATTATCGCTATAGGAGACCGGTTGATAATGATTGTATAGAAAAAACGATGTAATAGATAGGTCACATATTGAGGGAACTCAATATGTAAAGGTCGATCTGAAGAATCGGAAGAAAGCTGATATCCCGCGGAATGCTAAACGTAACCAAAGATCGATCGAATTAGATATTGTCGATAACTCAAGTCATGAAGCTCAAACTTAGAATACTCAAGATCGATGACTTCCGAAGATCGTATGACCTACATCACCAAGTGGGCCAACAGCTAAGTCAACAGCGCCAGAAGACTTATCAGTAGATCGATCGGGCCAGACGATCGATCACCATAAGATGAAAAATCGATGTTTCATCTTATCATACGCCGCGATCTAAACAAGAAGAAGACCAACCTTAGTTGGAGGAACAACACCGCAAAGCAAGGCTTCCATCCAATAAGGAAGAAACACGATGAACAGAAATATACTACGGATTCGATGTTGCTTTCAAACGGGCTATAAAATACACATTCACGCTTTTTTTCCATGCCGCTTCTTCAAGACGCCACATCAAGCCCGCAAGTTCTACCTAAAATAGCCCGAGATTCAAATTGCTCTCCAACGGCTCTTTGATCTCGAGGTCTATAAATATGGGATCACACTTGGTGACACACGGAAATGCTTGGACAAACAACATAATCAATGAAGCTCAAACTATAGTCGATTTCCATACGAAGAACACAACAACAAGCTTATTTTATATTGTGTTCATCCCATAAGTTCTTAGCAAGAAATCTTTTCATCTAGTTTATCGCTTTGTCTTATGAGGAAAGATTTCATAGTTGGAACCTCAACAATCTTACCCAAACCCCAAGTTAGGATAAGTTGTTTAGCAAGATTTCGCCTAGGGTTTCTAGTCTTGATTTACAGGATCGGGTTGAGAGAACTCTTAAAACATCTGTTGGTGTCTTGTGTTGGACTAACACACTAAACTAAGTCCAAAGTTAAATCGGTTAAGTTGGTGCCCCTTGTGAAAGGGAAGAGTGGGCCGAGGACTGGTTTGTCCGAACCACTATAAATCTTGTGTGCCTTTTTCGCTTTGATTAAGCGCTCTCGCGCCGCTGTGATCTTAAAAGTTAAAGTTAAGATCGAACTGACACCAAGCTTACGATCGATCGACTTGATATTTACGTCATCGATTAAAAGATAAAACTTGGAATCCCCGTTTACAAAGCCGGTTTTTCACGGGTAAAACTTAAACTTCCGCGCACACATCGATTAATCGATAGTTACTAGAATCCCGATCGCTACGGCGTTGATGAAGTTAGTTATCGAGACCAAAAAGCCGATTCACTTCGCTCCCTGATCGAGTATCTGCTCTCCTCTTTGTCTGCGTGAAAAGTTTTTTCGAGAATTATTCACCCCCCTCTGAACTTACCTTTCGCTTAACAGTTAAGGACCTACACTTTGTATAATCGGCCCCGAATTTTTCGGACTTATTTACTAAAATAAATTGTTTATCACTAATGCTTTAAATATGATTGAATGTTATATATATTTATTGCATAACCTTCCTTCAATAATTGCGTGTTACATTGTAGTTAATTTAGTGATACCGGATCACGAAAGATTAAATTAACGGTCCGCTTGTAACTAAAAAGTACGCCATTCACGACCTAGATGGAAATGAACAACCATCGCGAAAGGTTGAGGTGTAAGGCTCGAGATTGGTTTGTCTTGACCTGAGATTACACTAGTGCATTCTTGATCTTGTTGAATAGGACCTCTGAGGAGGATACATTCTTCAGAACTGAACAAGGAAGAATTAGACCTCAGTGGTTCGTTGTTTCTTAACATTCGTCCCTTAAATAGGATCACGTGGGATTGGTAACTATTGCTTTGACTTATCATGGGTAGCGAATCAGAGAGATTCAATACTTTTTATCTTGAGCAATATTATTGGTCACATGTGATTGCTAATATTTAAATACGAAGAATCGTGTGCAAGTACGCTTGCTTGATTTGCCCCCTTGGGAGGTTCATAAGTTTTATCATACCAAATCTTGCAAGTGGAATTAGTTTCCGGTATGGATAATAATGTTGAACCGTTCCTCGACCAAGGACAAAATATATTAATTAACGGAAAGCTATTTCAGTGGCTTGAATTAATTGATGGGCTAGATAATCTTAAACACGGGAAATAATGACCGGGAGCCATATTGACTGTAATATTGGTTAAGATGGATGGTGCAATATTAATTATGTAGTGGGATTAATTAATATTTATGGGCTTGAATTATATTGTGGCTCAATATTAGATATTCAAGATCCATTAGAAGGTCAAATCTTAATTCTCCTAAAGGCCCCTTGAGTAGCCTAACAAATAGTCCAATAACTGAAAAAGGTGATTAAAATAAAATAAATATTGTTGCTTAATTTTTCCTCTAATTTTCGAAATTTATGGATAAAAGAGGAAGAAAGATTTTCTTTGAATTTTGTTATGGAATGAAGATATGTATTCTTGGAATACAAGATTATCTCATTAAATTCAAGAAATCTCCCACTTGGTTATTTATAAGGAAAGTTTCGAATTTTTTGAAAGATAAAGGGCAAGAAAGATTTTCTTGATTTTTTTGAAAAGATATTATTGAAGATATGTATTTCTTGAAATACAAGAATATCTCATAAATTCAAGAAGATCCAAATCTTGAATTCTTGCCTATTATTTTCGAAAATATCCCATAACAAAGAGTAAGTGGGATTTTGTGGAATATTATAATTATGGAAAAAATAATATAGGAGATATATTCAAGATTTCTTGGAGATCAAGAAAAGATTTTCCCACATTATCTTGCCCACAATTTTTCGCCACTTGTGCTCTATAAATAGGGATGATTCTTTCATTCCCAAGAACAATTCCATGTCTTTGGAAAAATTAGTAAATCCAAAAGGTGGTGCAACATAATTTATTTTCCTTTTGTTAATTGTTCACAAAGTGTCCTACCAATCGATAGTCGAACAAGGATTAAGGAATACTTGGGAAGTTCTTTTGGTTAGTTTAATCAGCCAGATCACCGCCATCCCAAGAGGTAATGCTTCACGTAAACTCGTAGAATTCATCGTCGCGTAGGTTTTTACGTGAATTATTATATGCATGATATGTTGTTGGATTATTATTTGAATTAATATAGGATTAATTCATGCTAGTAATAATTATAAGAATTAAATTTGTATTTAAATATTCACCCCGGTAGATCTGTGCAACTTATTCCCCAACAAAGATATCGATACACGAGACGTTTTGAAGTGCCTCAATAAAGTCGTCTCCCTAGTGTTAATGAAAACATAGCATTAAGCGACACTATGTTCACTGACTTGCTCCACTCGACGACATTCCGTGGCTCGTTCTTCTCTCCGGACCTCAAACGCGTTCCACATCTTTAGACAACTTGGCAACTCGTTCCGTTAGTATACCCACCATATTCATGGCTTGAAGACCAAAGTGCCATCGTTAACGATGTCTTCGTCACGCCATATTCGACACTCAAGTGGCGGTAAGGATGCTCTGGCGACCTATAGCCCGTCCAAAGCAGATCATCGGGGCCGATAATGCGGATGTCATCGAGGCGTCATGGTGCGAGATAGACGCCTCCGAATCACAAAAACAAAAGATTATTATTTAATTATTTGTTTATAAATAATAGTTTGTAATTGAAAGATAAATTAATGGATAGATTACCACTTTTTCGATGATCTTTTGTGCATTGGGATTGTGAATATTCCTGCCTCGACCCTTTACGGTAGTCCGAAATAAGTCAAAATGGGTAACAATAGGCTCACTCTCCAAACTTTTTTCTTTCTTTCTTTCTACGATAGTGATGAACGTGTCCCTTTATTAGATATATTAAAAGTGAATATATAAAAAAAAAAAATTAAAAGTTAGGATTTTGATCTCACCATATTTTCTCTTATTCGCATAACCTTTGTTCGATCCACGATATCGCTACCTCCATCGACTTGGCTTGATCACAATTTTTATTACTTGATTCTACAAAGATAATAAAAATATGATAAACAATCGAAAAACTTAGGGCATTAGAAATTGAGGAAATGACATTGATCAATTTTACTCAAATCATCCTCCATAGCTCGCTCACAAACTCCTCCCGATGTGGAGCCACCATAGGGCTATTCTCGACACGGGAGGCGACTAAGCGAGTAAAGACCCGATTTAGGATCTCGTGTGTTACTTCTCAACCAAGTCCAAAAATTCTTGGTCATTACTCCAAATTATCAATATTTGCTTCTTCTTTGTGTGGGTCAAGTGTTGGGGAATAAGTTGCACGATCTATTAAAAGAATATTTAAATACAAATTAATTCTTATAATTATTACTAGCATGAATTAATCCTATATTAATTCAAATAATAATCCAACAACATATCATGCATATAATTAATTCACGTAAATCCTACGACGATGCGAATTCTACGAGTTTACGGAACGCATACCTTTGGGATGACAAAGATCCGGGCCGATTAGACTAACCAAAAGAACTTCCCAAGTATTCCCTTAATCCTTGTTCACTTATCCGGTGGTAGGACACTTGTGAACAATTAACAAAAGGAAAATAAATTATGTTGCACCACCTTTGTGGATTTACTAATTTTTCCAGCACATGGAATTTTTCTTGGGAATGAAAGAGTCATCCCCTATTTATAGAGCACAAGTGGTCGAAAATTTTGGGATAAAACAATGTGGGAAAATCATTTCTTGATCTCCAAGAAATCTTG
Source organism: Stenogyne calaminthoides (assembly GCA_037126765.1). Taxonomy (NCBI): domain Eukaryota; kingdom Viridiplantae; phylum Streptophyta; class Magnoliopsida; order Lamiales; family Lamiaceae; genus Stenogyne; species Stenogyne calaminthoides. Next base: position 12,327,992 of record JBBCBC010000017.1, on the reverse strand, counting down.
AATATATCTCCTATATTCTTTTTCCCATAATTATAATATTCCACAAAATCCCACATACTCTTTGTTATGGGATATTTTCGAAAATAATAGGCAAGATTCCAAGATTTGGATCTTTTTGAATTTTTGAGATATTCTTGTATTTCAAGAAATACATATCTTCCATAATATATTTTCAAGAAAATCAAGAAAATCTTTCTTGCCCTTAATTATCAAAAATTTCAAAATTTATCTTCATGAATAACCAAGTGGGATATTTCTTGAATTTAATGAGATAATCTTGTATTCCAAGAATATATATCTTCATTCCATAACAAAATTCAAAGAAAATCTTTCTTCCCTTTTTATCCATGAATTTCGAAAATAATAAGAAAAAATAAGCAAAAATATTTATTTTATTTTAAACACATTTTTCAGTTATTGGACTATATGTTGGGCTACTCAGGGGGCCTTTAGGAGAATTAAGATTGGACCTTCCAATGGATCTTGAATTATCAATATTGAGCCACAATATTATTCAAGCCCATAAATATTAATTAATCCCACTACATAATTAATATTGCACTATGCATCTTAACCCATATTACAGTCAATATGGCTCCCAGTTATTATTTCCCGTGTTGAGCCAGTAAATCCTACGCATGCTACGAGTTTACGTGAACGTACCTCTTGGGATGACAGTGATCTGGCTGATTAGACTAACCAAAAGAACTTCCCAAGTATTCCCTTAATCCTTGTTCGACTATCCGGTGGTAGGACACTTGTGAACAATTAACAAAAGGAAAATAAATTATGTTGCACCACCTTTGTGGATTTACTAATTTTTCTAGCACATGGAATTTTTCTTGGGAATGAAAGAGTCATCCCCTATTTATAGAGCACAAGTGGTCGAAAATTTTGGGATAAAACAATGTGGGAAAATCTTTTCTTGATCTCCAAGAAATCTTGAATATATCTCCTATATTCTTTTTCCCATAATTATAATATTCCACAAAATCCCACATACTCTTTGTTATGGGATATTTTCGAAAATAATAGGCAAGATTCCAAGATTTGGATCTTCTTGAATTTATGAGATATTCTTGTATTTCAAGAAATACATATCTTCCATAATATCTTTTCAAGAAAATCAAGAAAATCTTTCTTGCCCTTAATTATCAAAAATTTCAAAATTTATCTTCATGAATAACCAAGTGGGATATTTCTTGAATTTAATGAGATAATCTTGTATTCCAAGAATATATATCTTCATTCCATAACAAAATTCAAAGAAAATCTTTCTCCCCTTTTTATCCATGAATTTCGAAAATAATAAGAAAAAATAAGCAACAATATTTATTTTATTTTAAACACATTTTTCAGTTATTGGACTATATGTTGGGCTACTCAGGGGGCCTTTAGGAGAATTAAGATTGGACCTTCCAATGGATCTTGAATTATCAATATTGAGCCACAATATTATTCAAGCCCATAAATATTAATTAATCCCACTACATAATTAATATTGCACTATCCATCTTAACCCATATTACAATCAATATGGCTCCCCTTGTTATTATTTCCCGTGTTTAAGATTATCTAGCCCATTAATTAATTCAAGCCACCTGAAATAGCTTTCGTTAATTAATATCTTTTGTCCTTGGTCAAGGAACGATTCAACATTATTATCCATCTGGGAAATTAATTCCACTTGCAAGATTTGGTATGATAAAACTTATGAACCTCCCAGGGGGCCAAATCAAACAAAGCGTACTTACACCACGATTCTTCAGATTAAATCTTAGCAATCACATGTGACCAATAATATTGCCCAAGATAAAAAGTATTGAATCTCGTTGATTCTCTACCCATGATAAGTCAAAAGCAATAGTTACCAACCACACGTGATCCTATTTAAGGAAATAAGATTAAGAAATAACAAACCACCGAGGTCTAATTCTTCCTTGTTCGATTCAAAGAATGCATCCTCCCAGGTCCTATTCAATTAAATCGATCATGCACTAGTGTAATCACTTGGTCAAGACAAGCCAATCCCGCCTTACACTTCAACCTTTCACGATGGGTTGTTCATTTCCATCTAGGTCGTGAATGACGTACTTTTTAATTACAAAGGACCATTAATTTAATCTTCTCGTGATCCGGTATCACTAAATTAACTACAATGTAACACGTCATTTAATTATTGAACAATTATGCAAGAAATATATGTAACATTCGATAATATTTAAAGCATCGATGATAAACAATTTATTTCAAGAAATAAGTCCAAAATTCATTTTGATTATACAAAGTAAAAAGCATACTTTCCAAAGATAATCCCAACATCAAGACCTCTGAATGTAGTCTATACTCTGCGTATAACATAACAATTTAGTAAATTTAAGGGTCATACTACAACTTTCAATAAATATATAATTAACATACCGTAAGTTAAATCCCATAATCTTTCCTTCAAAGGAGTCGGTTTGAAATTACGCCATCCTTGGTCGGGCAAAGACGATAGGGATCACGCTCTCCCGACCGCAGCTCCAATGTAGAAGGACAACGACTCACTCTCTTTTCTATTGTCATCCAAACTCATTGAACGATAAGCTACAATAACATAGTATTTAATTAGGTTCAACGATCAATCAATATATTTATCGATTTCAAACTGCTTCAATTGTAATAAAATTACGAAGTGTTTTCCCTTCTACGAAGCTCTCTTAATAGATGACATGGTGACTATACCGAAAAGCGCTTCTCCCTGAGCTGCTAGTGGTGGTGGGAGCATCGGTGTCACACTCTCTCAAGTCATCGATCTTTGCCGATCATATGCACCATGATCATATCGCCATGATCTCCATCGAATACCCATCATCATCTCCATCATCTCCTGGATATGACAAACGAGACATGATCCTCAGAAAAGCGGAAAAACAACATTTAATAAACAAAAACAAACAATATTCAATAAACCGGAAGAAACAACATTTAATAAAAGCGGAAAAACAACATTTAATAAAGCGGAAAAACAACATTCAATAAAGTCGTACATTTCTTTTTAGCACTTGTTTTTCTTTTTCGTTTTATACTCATTGCAATTTTTTGTTGCTTCTCAAGACAATATGTATCCTAATGTATCATCATTAATCATCTAATTAAAGAAACACACTATCCATTCATTAAATTAATAACCAAAATATATCCTAATGTATTAATCCTAATTTATGCTTAAATCCTCATACAAGCATATTATCAAACACCTTAAGTGCATTATTCATCTCTAACAAAATGTTCATTTCTAACACTAACAAAAATTAATTCAAGCCACTAACAACAATTAATCCAAGCTACTAACAACAATATAATTAAACCAACATTAATCCCACACTAACAATAATTAATCATAACAAATTAGCTATATATATACTAAACATATATATATATATATATATATATAAACACATTTATATATATATATTAGCTTATAACAATTAATCCATATATATCCTAACAATTAATCTCAAACATATATATATATATATAAAAACATTTATATATATATATATATATATATATATATATATATATATATATATATATATATATCCTAACAATAATTAATCCCAAACATATATATATATCCTAACAATTAATCTCAAACATATATATATAAACACAATATTTATATATATATCCTATCAATTAATCCCAAACACACACACACACACACACACATATATATATATATATATATATATATATATATATATATATATATATATATATATATATATAAACACATGCAATATATATACATATATATATATATATAAAAGAAAAAAAATACCTATATATGGAGGAGGAAGGCGGCGACGGCGGTAGGGGAGGATGGCGACGGCGGGGGCGGTAGGGGAGGGCAGCGACTTGCAGGGAGAGCGAGGGAGGAGGGCGCCACGACGATTTATGGGAGAGGAGAAGCTAGGATAATGACGGGCCATGATTTGGACGATGTGGCTTGGAGGAGAAACCGGACGACGGTTCTTGTGGTAGAGATTTGGGGGGGGAGGAGGAAGAGGGAATTAATTTGGGGAGAAATAATGAAATGAAGGGTTTTACGGACTCAGCGTCGATAATTAAAAATTATAACTTCGACTTGGACAATTTGTTCAAACCCATTGTCCAAAGTGTTCACGTAGACCGCATTATTAACCGTAAGTGATCTTGCAATGCGGTTTTTAAACCGCTCTCAAGTTTTATTCTTGGAATGACGGTTTTAAAGCCATTATTTTTTTTTTTTTAATAAAATCGCTTTCCAAGCTATAACTTGGAGAGCTGTTTGAAAAAAGAGCTGTCCAAGTGCAGCTGTGCAAGCCTAAATGTGTAGTAGTGACTAATACAAAACTTTGCTTGCAAAAATGCGTGTAAAAGTCAACTGTGTATAAGATTGGTGACGAATGGAGTATCACTTTTATAGGGGTGTTTTGTAAAAATTATAAGTGATTATAATCACTAGAATATTGTACAAAATACTTTGTAGTGTTTTGTTTATCTTTTATTAGATTAAGGGGGTGTTTGTAAGAAATTATAAGTGATTATAATCATCTAGCTAGAATTGTGTGCATAAGTAATTTGGAGTGTTTTATTTCCTTTACTTTAGATTAAATAAGCTTTTGCTAGTATAAGCTAAAAGTTGAAAGGAGTTCTTTTTTGTAGATTATGAACATTTTTTAAGTATTATTAACTTTTTTTTTCAAACAATATCAACTTTTCTTTAAAATTTTTTTCAAACACCATCAACTTTTTAATAATAATCAATTTTCTCATAATCACTATTTTTAATCACTTATTCAAAAGCATAATTTTTTACAAACACCACGAAAATAAGATGTTAAAAGTTATAAAATTTAAAAGCTAAAAAAAGAGAGTTCTTTTGATAACTTTTTAAATACTTCAGTACTATTTTTTTTTTCAAATATTATCAACTTTTGTTTGAACTTTTTATAAATACTATAAAATTTTATTATTAATAAAATTTTCCATATATAACTATTTAAGAAGTGTGATAGTTCATTATGTGTGGATAACTCAAGTGGTTAGGAGCCCACCACCGATTGTCATGTGTCTTGGGTAGTAGAAGAAATTATTGTAATTGATTATCTTAGGGAACTATTGTAATTGATTGCCTTTAAAAAAAATAAAAATTCTTCTTTTTTTTCTTTAAAGTTGATTGTTTCTTTTTATCACACAAAATAGATACACCCTGCATCATGTGATATCTAAAATTAGATTAGGCACCTTTCGGAAAAATAAAAAAAATATATGCCACCTGCTCAATCTTAACGTTACTATCAACTACCGGCCAATTTTAAATGTGACATTGAAATTAGATTATGGCCTTTATCAATCTACACGTTCCTATAGTCAACTAATTGTCGTGGCTTTAAATGGATTATTAATTTTAGGCCAACTGTTGAATCAGCCAAATATTTGATATAGACCACATATTGAGATGTGCAAAAACGTGAGTGGCTCCTTCACTTATGGTCACCCTCAATTTATTTTCATGATCTATTCTTTTTTTATAATGGGAAAAAAAAAATCCAAAGAAGGCGACCCCCCCTCCCTAAATCCAAAGAAATGCAAATTTGTATTAATTGAGTGATGCAGCAAAATCTGAGTTCTTAATATAATTAAGGGTTCAAATTAAGAAATTTATAATCCCATTAATTCAAGAGCATCTGTATTCCAGAATATATACACAACTATACAAAGCGAAATTAACGACAATAAATCTGTTGTTATTACTCACATTTAATCTGGAGCTTTCATGGGAGATTCTATATCATCAACATGAATTTCTTTTAGTATATCTTATTCATCAAATAATGATATTTGGAAAAAAGGAGTTCACGATAAACTTGAGTTTACATAATTTTTTGCCAAAACACAATACATGTACGATAAAATTTAAAATATTGAGTTCGCACAATACAAAAGAGGTGGATATATGAAATCAAAACATTTGAATATATAAGTTATTATAGAGAGATAGCTCGGATATTCATGCCTAAAAAACTAAAGGAGTAACAATAAAAAAAAGTTAATCATAAATCCACAACAAATTTAATATATCATGCAATCTACAATTAATTTTAAAAAATTAAAGAGTTATATAATTCAAAATTGACTAATAAGTGAATATTTACAGTAGGCCCGTGCATCGCGCGGGCTAAAACTAGTTTTGCTAAGATTGAAATCTATACATTTGGCAAAAAATTGCGTCACACTATCTCCAGACAAGACAGTTCACAAGCTATCATAAATTAATTTTCACCATATTTTTAAAAGAAAAAATATATCACTTTTGGTAAAAAAATACTCATTCCGTCCACCAATTTTATGCACAATTGACTTTTACACGCGTTTTTACGAGCGGATTTTGTATTAGTAATTGAAATGATAAAGTGACTTTTAAGGAATGGTATGATAGATAAGTTACTTTATCATTTCAATATAGTATGAATCAATCAATATAGTATGCATTTTTATTCAATCAATAATAATTTAAATAAATTGATAAATTGACTTACATTGAGAGGAATGTTCGTTAGAGAAGCGCGGATTATATCTTCAATAAAGCAACACACAAAATGTCCACAATGTTCATTACCTCGTTGCCTCGGAACCTGTTGATTAACAATTATAATCACGTATTACAATTATGATTTCTTTCTATTAATTTGATAATTTACTAAATTAAATTTACCTTAATGTTAATCCAGTTCACTTTATTTAACTTAGATCTTGAACCTTGACTCTTGGCGACTCCGATACATCGTCATCACACTATTATTATTATAATTAAAAAATAAAAATAGATTAAATGTGCATAATTTTAAAAGTAAAACAAATAATTATATAGAATATTAAAAATGAACTTACGCTTCCATATATGAAACGAGATCAGAGCGATTTGAATAAACTCCATCCTCGAAATTTGGTCCATAAAATACACACTTAATGTATTCGTATGTATGGCGACCAACACCCAATGGTTCCTATATTATATTGAGAATATTAAAATTAACTGCAAATTTAGCATATATATGTGCAAATATTATAAACATGAATACAAATTTTAACGAAATGTTTATCACTCACCCCACATTTGTTGGCCAAAAAATGAGATGTTCGCTCCCAGTTTGATTCAACATATGATTAACTAACCCATCCATGGTGCATGACTCTATCACCCAATATGCAAAGACACTTGGGGAGACGAAGAATAAATTCCACTTGCTCGGACATCTCTAGAGAGATATACCTCACCCAAATATCTTTAACCAACATATATACGCTAATTAATATTTAAAAAGAAAATTAAACTATACAAAAGTGAATATTGAGAATTAGTAAACACATACCTGAGGTAAAGGGCTATGGTGGTTGCACTCAACCACTCATCATTCAAGACTTCACGCACATGTTCCTCACTGACGAATTCTTGGAAAGTATTCTGATGAAAGTGAGCAAGCATAGGAACCTGTGATTTATCTCGAAAAAGCATTAGACGATACCATCCGGTGCACCTGAAGGACATACATAATAATCGATCTAAGTCTCCGGTCATGGGATAACCAAGTCTGCGCTTGATGGAGTCCTCGTTCTCCCTCCGTCATCTCACGACACCTCTCGATTTCTCTTTAGCCTTTTGTGGTGATTTCTTCCGAGGCATTTGTGGTGTCGGCAGATTCTACAATTAATTTGCAATATTATTTAGAACCACAAATAAGATAATGAATTTTAATAACATATATTTTACCCTCATGGTGCTAGAGACCAAGTTGCTCGGCCATTCGATGAAGTGCCCGGAGCCATTTGTTCCGACCGTGGACGGCTTCATCGATTGGTTTTAACAATCGATTGAATCCTCTTGTCCCGACACGGGTACATCGAGTGTGACCCTCACGAAACCGGGGAGTGATGAGATGATCATGAATCATTCCATGGGAGTCATATAAACGTTCTGTGGCCACCAACCGATCAGGATCCTCCAAATAAAGGTAGCAAAAGGTCGTTGGCTGTTCGAATAAGATATTTAGTTAGAAAATTTTAATACACTAGTCTTTAATTAAAACAAATGTGAGACATGCATATGTTGGGATTATACTGGAAAGTATGCTTTTTACTTTGTATAATCAAAAACTGAATTTCAGACTTATTTACTGAAATAAATTGTTTATCACTGATGCTTTAAATATTATCGAATGTTACATATATTTACTGCATAACTGTTCAATAATTCGTACGTGTTACATTGTAGTTAATTTAGTGATACCAGATCACAGAAGATTAAATTAACAGTCCCTTGTAACTAAAAGTACGCCATTCACGACCCAGATGGAAATGAACAACCCATCGTGAAAGGTTGAAGTGTAAGGCTCAGATTGGCTTGTCTTGACCAAGTGATTACACTAGTGCATGACTGATGCACTGAATAGGACCTACAGGAGGACAGATTCTTCAGAACTGAACAAGGAAGAATTAGACCTCAGTGGTTCGTTATTTCTTAATCTTCGTTCCTTAAATAGGATCACGTGTGGTTGGTAACTATTGCTTTGACTTATCATGGGTAGAGAATCAACGAGATTCAATACTTTTTATCTTGGACAATATTATTGGTCACATGTGATTGCTAAGATTTAATACGGAGAATCGTGTGCAAGCACGCTTTTGTTCGATTTTTTGCCCTTGGGAGGTTCATAAGCTTTATCATACCAAATCTTGCAAGTGGAATTAGTTTCCGGTATGGATAATAATGTTGAACCGTTCCTTGACCAAGGACAAAATATATTAATTAACGGAAAGCTATTTCAGTGGCTTGAATTAATTAATGGGCTAGATAATCTTAAACATGAGAAATAATAACCAGGAGCCATATTGACTGTAATATGGGTTAAGATGGATAGTCTGATATTAATTATGTAGTGGGATTAATTAATATTCATGGGCTTGAATAATATTGTGGCTCAATATTGATAATTCAAGATCCATTGGAAGGTCCAATCTTAATTCTCCTAAAGGCCCCCTAAGTAGCCCAACATATAGTCCAATAACTGAAAAAGGTGTTTAAAATAAAAATAAATATTGTTGCTTATTTTTCCTAATTATTTTTGAAATTTATAGAAAAAAGGGGAGAAAGATTTTCTTTGAATTTTGTTATGGAATGAAGATATGTATTCTTGGAATACAAGATTATCTCATTAAATTCAAGAAATCTCCCACTTGGTTATTTATAAGGAAAGTTTCGAATTTTTTGAAAGATAAAGGGCAAGAAAGATTTTCTTGATTTTTTTGAAAAGATATTATTGAAGATATGTATTTCTTGAAATACAAGAATATCTCATAAATTCAAGAAGATCCAAATCTTGAATTCTTGCCTATTATTTTCGAAAATATCCCATAACAAAGAGTAAGTGGGATTTTGTGGAATATTATAATTATGGAAAAAATAATATAGGAGATATATTCAAGATTTCTTGGAGATCAAGAAAAGATTTTCCCACATTATCTTGCCCACAATTTTCGACCACTTGTGCTCTATAAATAGGGGATGATTCTTTCATTCCCAAGAACAATTCCATGTGCTGGAAAAATTAGTAAATCCACAAAGGTGGTGCAACATAATTTATTTTCCTTTTGTTAATTGTTCACAAGTGTCCTACCACCGGATAGTCGAACAAGGATTAAGGGAATACTTGGGAAGTTCTTTTGGTTAGTTTAATCAGCCAGATCACTGCCATCCCAAGAGGTACGTTCACGTAAACTCGTAGAATTCATATCGTGTAGGTTTTTACGTGAATTATTATATGCATGATATGTTGTTGGATTATTATTTGAATTAATATAGGATTAATTCATGCTAGTAATAATTATAAGAATTAAATTTGTATTTAAATATTCACCCCGAATAGATCTGTGCAACTTATTCCCCAACAGCATATCTGATACCTGAGAGACGTTTTGAAGTGCCTCAATAAAGTCGTCCCTAGTGTTAGCTGAAAACATAGCATTAGCGACACTATGTTCACAGCTTGCTCCACTCGACGACATTCCGTGGCTCGTTCTTCTCTCGGACCTCAAACGTTCCACATCTTTAGACAACTTGGCAACCTGTTCCGTTAGTATACCCACCATATTCATGGCTTGAAGACCAGGTGCCATCGTTAACGATGTCTTCGTCACGCCATATCCGACACTCCGTAAGCGGCCGGGATGCTCCTGGCGACCTATAGCCCGTCCAAACAGATCATCAGGGCCGATAATGCGGATGTCATCGGGCGTCATGGTCTGAGATAGACGCTCCTGAATCACAAAAACAAAAGATTATTATTTAATTATTTGTTTATAAATAATAGTTTGTAATTGAAAGATAAATTAATGGATAGATTACCACTTCTTCGATGATGCTTGCAGGCATTGGGATTGTGAATATTCCCGTCCTCGACCCTTTTCCGTAGTCTCGAAATAAGTCAAAATGGGTAACAATAGGCTCACTCTCTCCAAATTTTTCTTCTTTCTTCTTTTTCTACGATAGTGATGAACGTGTCCCTTTATTAGATATATTAAAAGTGAATATATAAAAAAAATTAAAAAGTTAGGATTTTGATCTCACCATATTTTCTCTTATTAAATGCATAACCTTTGTTCGATCCACGATATCGCTACTCCATCGACTTGGCTTGATCACAATTTTTATTACTTGATTCTACAGATAATAAAAATATGATAAACACTTAAAAACTTAGGGCATTAGAAATTGAGGAAATGACATTGATCAATTTTACCTCAGAAATCATCCTCCATAGCTCTGCTCACAAACTCCTCCCAAAGATGGAGCCACCATAGGGGCTATTACGACTGGCGGGAGGCGATGACTAGCCGAGTAAAGACCGGTTCCTGATCTCGTGTGTTACTTCTCAACCAAGTCCAAAAATTCTTGGTCATTACTCCAGCTTGCGACAATATTTGCTTCTTCTTTGTGTGGTCAAGTGTTGGGGAATAAGTTGCACAGATCTATTCGGGGTGAATATTTAAATACAAATTTAATTCTTATAATTATTACTAGCATGAATTAATCCTATATTAATTCAAATAATAATCCAACAACATATCATGCATATACTTAATTCACGTAAATCCCACGACGATGCGGAATTCTACGAGTTTACGTGAACGTCTTATCTTGGGATGACAAAGGATCCGGGTCGATTAGACTAACCAAAAGAACTTCCCAAGTATTCCCTTAATCCTTGTTCGACTATCCGGTGGTAGGACACTTGTGAACAATTAACAAAAGGAAAATAAATTATGTTGCACCACCTTTGTGGATTTACTAATTTTTCCAGCACATGGAATTTTTCTTGGGAATGAAAGAGTCATCCCCTATTTATAGAGCACAAGTGGTCGAAAATTTTGGGATAAAACAATGTGGGAAAATCTTTTCTTGATCTCCAAGAAATCTTGAATATATCTCCTATATTCTTTTTCCCATAATTATAATATTCCACAAAATCCCACATACTCTTTGTTATGGGATATTTTCGAAAATAATAGGCAAGATTCCAAGATTTGGATCTTCTTGAATTTATGAGATATTCTTGTATTTCAAGAAATACATATCTTCCATAATATATTTTCAAGAAAATCAAGAAAATCTTTCTTGCCCTTAATTATCAAAAATTTCAAAATTTATCTTCATGAATAACCAAGTGGGATATTTCTTGAATTTAATGAGATAATCTTGTATTCCAAGAATATATATCTTCATTCCATAACAAAATTCAAAGAAAATCTTTCTTCCCTTTTTATCCATGAATTTCGAAAATAATAAGAAAAAATAAGCAACAATATTTATTTTATTTTAAACACATTTTTCAGTTATTGGACTATATGTTGGGCTACTCAGGGGGCCTTTAGGAGAATTAAGATTGGACCTTCCAATGGATCTTGAATTATCAATATTGAGCCACAATATTATTCAAGCCCATAAATATTAATTAATCCCACTACATAATTAATATTGCACTATGCATCTTAACCCATATTACAGTCAATATGGCTCCCAGTTATTATTTCCCGTGTTGAGCCAGTAAATCCTACGCATGCGGAATTCTACGAGTTTACGTGAACGTACCTCTTGGGATGGCAGTGATCTGGCTGATTAGACTAACCAAAAGAACTTCCCAAGTATTCCTTAATCCTTGTTCGACTATCCGGTGGTAGGACACTTGTGAACAATTAACAAAAGGAAAATAAATTATGTTGCACCACCTCTGTGGATTTACTATTTTTTCCAGCACATGGAATTTTTCTTGGGAATGAAAGAGTCATCCCCTATTTATAGAGCACAAGTGGTCGAAAATTTTGGGATAAAACAATGTGGGAAAATCTTTTCTTGATCTCCAAGAAATCTTGAATATATCTCCTATATTCTTTTTCCCATAATTATAATATTCCACAAAATCCCACATACTCTTTGTTATGGGATATTTTCGAAAATAATAGGCAAGATTCCAAGATTTGGATCTTCTTGAATTTATGAGATATTCTTGTATTTCAAGAAATACATATCTTCCATAATATCTTTTCAAGAAAATCTTTCTTGCCCTTAATTATCAAAAATTTCAAAATTTATCTTCATGAATAACCAAGTGGGATATTTCTTGAATTTAATGAGATAATCTTGTATTCCAAGAATATATATCTTCATTCCATAACAAAATTCAAAGAAAATCTTTCTCCCCTTTTTATCCATGAATTTCGAAAATAATAAGAAAAAATAAGCAACAATATTTATTTTATTTTAAACACATTTTTCAGTTATTGGACTATATGTTGGGCTACTCAGGGGGCCTTTAGGAGAATTAAGATTGGACCTTCCAATGGATCTTGAATTATCAATATTGAGCCACAATATTATTCAAGCCCATAAATATTAATTAATCCCACTACATAATTAATATTGCACTATCCATCTTAACCCATATTACCAATATGGCTCCGGTTATTATTTCCGTGTTTAAGATTATCTAGCCCATTAATTAATTCAAGCCAATTGAAATAGCTTTTTCCGTTAATTAATATCTTTTGTCCTTGGTCAAGGAACAGTTCAACATTATTATCCATACGGAAATTAATTCCACTTGCAAGATTTGGTATGATAAAACTTATGAACCTCCCAAGGGCCAAATCAAACAAATTTGCAATACGATTCTTCAGATTAAATCTTAGCAATCACATGTGACCAATAATATTGCCCAAGATAAAAAGTATTGAATCTCGTTGATTCTCTACCCATGATAAGTCAAAGCAATAGTTACCAACCACACGTGATCCTATTTAAGGAACGAAGATTAAGAAATAACGAACCACTGAGGTCTAATTCTTCCTTGTTCGGGCCAAGAATCGCCCTCCCAGTAGGTCCTATTCGATCATCGATCATGCACTAGTGTAATCACTTGGTCAAGACAAGTCAATCTGAGCCTTACACTTCAACCTTTCACGATGGGTTGTTCATTTCCATCTAGGTCGTGAATGACGTACTTTTAATTACAAGGGACTGTTAATTTAATCTTCTGTGATCTGGTATCACTAAATTAACTACAATGTAACACGTACGAATTATTGAACAATTATGCAGTAAATATATGTAACATTCGATAATATTTAAAGCATCAGTGATAAACAATTTATTTCAGTAAATAAGTCCGAAATTCAGTTTTGATTATACAAAGTAAAAAGCATACTTTCCAGTATAATCCCAACATCAAGACCTCTGAATGTAGTCTATACGCATATAACATAACAATTTAGTAAATTTAAGGGTCATACTACAACTTTCAATAAATATATAATTAACATACCGTAAGTTCGTCCCATAATCTTTCCTTCAAAGGAGTCAGTTTGGGGCTACGCCATCCTTAATTTGGCAAAGACGATAGGATCACGCTCCTGATCGCAGCTCAATGTAGAAGGACAACGACTCACTCTCTTTTCCTATTGCCTGTCCAAACTCATTGAACGATAACTGCAATAACATAGTATTTAATTAGGTTCAACGATCAATCAATATATTTATCGATTTCAAACTGTTCAATTGTAATAAAATTACCTGAAGTGTTTTCCCCTTGCTACGAGCTCTCTTAATAGATGACATGGTGACTATACTCGAAAAGTGCGCTTCTCCCTGAGTCGCTAGTGGTGGTGGGAGCATCGGTGTCACACTCTCTCAAGTCATCGATCTTTGTCGATCATATGCACCATGATCATATGCGCCATGATCTCCATCAGAATACCCATCATCATCTCCATCATCTCCGGGATATGACAAACGAGACATGATCCTGTAAAGCAGAAGAAACAACATTTAATAAACAAAAAACAAATAATATTCAATAAACCAGAAGAAACAACATTTAATAAAGCAGAAGAAACAACATTTAATAAAGCAGAAGAAACAACATTCAATAAAGTCGTACATTTCTTTTTTAGCACTTGTTTTTTTTTTTTTTTTTTTTTACTCATTGCAATTTTTTGTTGCTTCTCAAGACAATATGTATCCTAATGTATCATCATTAATCATCTAATTAAAGAAACACACTATCCATTCATTAAATTAATAACCAAAATATATCCTAATGTATTAATCCTAATTTATGCTTAAATCCTCATACAAGCATATTATCAAACACCTTAAGTGCATTATTCATCTCTAACAAAATGTTCATTTCTAACACTAACAAAAATTAATTCAAGCCACTAACAACAATTAATCCAAGCTACTAACAACAATATAATTAAACCAACATTAATCCCACACTAACAATAATTAATCATAACAAATTAGCTATATATATACTAAACATATATATATATATATATATATATATAAACACATTTATATATATATCGTAGCTTATAACAATTAATCCATATATATCCTAACAATTAATCTCAAACATATATATATATATATATATATATATAAACATTTATATATATATATATATATATATATATCCTAACAATAATTAATCCCAAACATATATATATATCCTAACAATTAATCTCAAACATATATATATAAACACAATATTTATATATATATCCTATCAATTAATCCCAAACACACACACACACACACACATATATATATATATATATAAACACATGCAATATATATACATATATATATATATATAAAAGAAAAAAAATACCTATATATGGAGGGAGGAGGGCGGCGGACGGAGGGGGAGGATGGCGGGATTTGCGGGGGGGGCAAATGACGGCGTAGGAGGAGAGCGAGGAGGAGGCGCGACGATTCGATTTAGGAGAGGGAGAAGCTAGGATAGCGACGGCTGCGATTTGGACGATGTGGCTTGGAGGAGGAAACCGGACGACAGTTTGCGGCGCGAGATTTGGGGGAGAGGAGGAGGAAGAGGGAATTAATTTGGGGAGAAATAATGAAATGAAGGTTTTGGACTCCCGCGTCGATAATTAAAATTATAACTTCGACTTGGGCAATTTGTTCAAAACCGTTTGTCCAAGTGTTTACGTGAGACCGCAGATTATTAACTTATTTGTGCAAGTGATCTTGCAATGCGGTTTAAAACCGCTCTCCAAGTTTTATTCTTGGACAGCGGTTTTAAGCCGTTTTTTTTTTTTTTTTTTTTAATAAAATCGCTTTCCAAGCTATAACTTGGAGAGCTGTTTGAAAAAAGAGCTGTCCAAGTGCAGCTGTGCAAGCCTAAATGTGTAGTAGTGACTAATACAAAACTTTGCTTGCAAAAATGCGTGTAAAAGTCAACTGTGTATAAGATTGGTGACGAATGGAGTATCACTTTTATAGGGGTGTTTTGTAAAAATTATAAGTGATTATAATCACTAGAATATTGTACAAAATACTTTGTAGTGTTTTGTTTATCTTTTATTAGATTAAGGGGGTGTTTGTAAGAAATTATAAGTGATTATAATCATCTAGCTAGAATTGTGTGCATAAGTAATTTGGAGTGTTTTATTTCCTTTACTTTAGATTAAATAAGCTTTTGCTAGTATAAGCTAAAAGTTGAAAGGGAGGTGCTTTTTGTAGATTATGAACATTTTTTTAAGTATTATTAACTTTTTTTTTTCAAACAATATCAACTTTTCTTTAAATTTTTTTTCAAACACCATCAACTTTTAATAATAATCAATTTTCTCATAATCACTATTTTTAATCACTTATTCAAAAGCATAATTTTTTACAAACACCCTGAAAATAAGATGTTAAAAGTTATAAGCTAAAAGCTAAAAAGAGAGTTCTTTTGATAACTTTTTAAATACTTCAGTACTATTTTTTTTTTCAAATATTATCAACTTTTGTTTGAACTTTTTATAAATACTATAAAATTTTATTATTAATAAAATTTTCCATATATAACTATTTAAGAAGTGTGATAGTTCATTATGTGTGGATAACTCAAGTGGTTAGAGTTCCACCACCTGATTGTCATGTGCCCGGTAGTAGAAGAAATTATTGTAATTGATTATCTTAGGGAACTATTGTAATTGATTGCCTTTAAAAAAAATAAAAATTCTTCTTTTTTTTCTTTAAAGTTGATTGTTTCTTTTTATCACACAAAATAGATACACCCTGCATCATGTGATATCTAAAATTAGATTAGGCACCTTTCGGAAAAATAAAAAAAATATATGCCACCTGCTCAATCTTAACGTTACTATCAACTACCGGCCAATTTTAAATGTGACATTGAAATTAGATTATGGCCTTTATCAATCTACACGTTCCTATAGTCAACTAATTGTCGTGGCTTTAAATGGATTATTAATTTTAGGCCAACTGTTGAATCAGCCAAATATTTGATATAGACCACATATTGAGATGTGCAAAAACGTGAGTGGCTCCTTCACTTATGGTCACCCTCAATTTATTTTCATGATCTATTCTTTTTTTATAATGGGAAAAAAAAATCCAAAGAAGGCGACCCCCCCTCCCTAAATCCGTCAATAATATATTAGGTAAAAAAAGTGTGCATATATAGATTGTTAGGTGTCATTTAACAATGAAAAGGAAACAAACCAAAAAAATCGGGGAGTAATTAACATATGGGATCCGATCCCAATCAATAAACATCTTTATCATGAGTTATATCCACTTTAATGATCCCATTATAACAAAATTATATTGACAAAATGCATCTTTAAGTCCCTAAACTATTACTTTTTATTTTGAAAAGTCCCTAAACTATTTTTTTGTTTTAAGAATCTCTTGAACTATTAAATTTTTTTTCGAAAGGCCCCTAAACTATTTTTTTGTTTAATGAAGTCCCTAAACTATTGATTTTTGTTTCAAGTAGTCCTTCTTGACGAAATTTTCTAAATAATTTAACGGAACCATTAAGTAAAACAATGGTCAATATTGACAATTTTGATAATGATGATGTGCGTATTTACTTAACGGTTCTGTTAGATGATTAAAAAAATAGTCAAGAGGGACTACATGAAACAAAAATCAATAGTTTATGAATTTCATTAAACAAAAAAGTAGTTTAAGAACCTTTCAAAACAAAAATTAATAGTTCAGGGACTTTTTAAAACAAAAAAAATAGTTTAGGGATCTTTAATTTCGAAACAAAAAGTAATAGTTTAAGGACCTAAAGATGCATTTTGCCAATTGTATTTTCAAGAGGTAAAAAAAGTTGAATTTTTTAATTTAATTTCATTATTTTTTAGATGATCTGATCTCGATTCTAAAGTTGAAATTTGAAGTACGATACCATTTTGAAACACGTTTAATTTGACATGTAAACTTGTAAAGTGCAAAAAAATTCTAGTAATTCTGTCTTTTTTGCTAAAGATCCAAAAGTACATGCTAATAAACAACGTCGAACTTCAAAATTCGACCAATTTTGAGACCAAACCGACCCAATTAAAGAGTTATGAGATTAAAATTATGCTAACTTAGAGTAATACATTTAGTTAATTGCATAAAAGTTCATAAACTATTGCAATTTGTTGTATCTGACTAATTTTTCGATGTTTATAGTATTATATATAAAAATTGAAACTTAACCGAAATTTTAGGTTTTTGAAATAAATAATCGAACCAGTTTAATAAACTCGGTTCGATTTGTTTTGTTTTATAATCTGAATCATTCATACCCTATTTAGGGAAATTCAACTCATGTTGGAGCCACTCTCCCTTAAATCGAATTATTTAATTATATATAATTATTGTTTTGCGGGGTTAATTAACGAAATGATGTGTTTTTTTAATTTTAAAAAACATGCCGAATCAGTTTAAATTGTGCCACGTAGGTCTGAAACACAAGTAGTTGTAAAGTCCCAAATTTAATATATCATATATGAGGCACGCTTACGTAAGACGGTCTCACAATGAGACGAAACATAATTTAAGTATCGACACTTTAATAATTTGGAAGGGGGTAGTGTCTATTTGTGTTAATTTATACCCCGTCTCATGCATGAGACTGTCTCATACAAGTTTTTGTCTTATACAAGTTTTTGTCATCTTTTAAAATGTTTAATGACTTAAGACAAAAATCAGACAATTCAAATAGTTGTAGACTAATTCATTTAAAAAAAAATGAGTGCATAATTAATTAAAAAAGCAAACATGGGGCGATTAAACGGCTCGAATCCACCGTATTCTATCTACTATTCCATATTTTAGATGAATGACACATGTACATCTCACAATATCAATAAATATAAGAATAACATCCTAACATAACTAGATATGCTATTTTGGAAATTATATCTATTTAAGCAAAACAAATTAATTCCTACCAAATCTCATTCCAAAAAATCTTATAAGAATATTTATAATTAATTAATTTAAGCTATATATATATTAGTCAATAATTAAATTTATTAATTATTAATTGGAATTTGTGTTTTATAATTTTAATCTATTATATAAAATTTAAATCCAATTAAAAAATATAAAAAATTATTAGAAAAAAAAATTGAGAACATATATTACATAATAAAATATGAAAAATTTAATATTTAAAAATATTATAAAATTTTATAAGTAAATTCAATAAATGCATATAAAATCAGTATGCACTTAGAATTAAATTTAAATACACATAAAATTTGTACATATAGCTTATAATTAAATTTGATGTAATTAATATAAGATTTGTAGTAACTAATACAAATTTTAAAATGTGAAATCATATACATATCTCATTGATATACATATATTTTAATATATTAAGACATACAAATGTTCTAATGTGAAATGTGATTATAAATACATAAAAAAGTATGTTTTATTATTCTAATAAATTTTCATATTTTTTAATTGGATTTTAAATTTTATATGATACGTACAAATTACAATACGAACTCCAGTTAATAACCACAATTTAAATTTTATATTTATATATCTATATATATATACATCTTAAATTAATTAATTATAAATATTTTTATAAGACTTTTTGGAATGAGATTTGGTATGAATTAATTAGTTTTGCTTAAATAGATATAATTTCCTAAATAGTCTATCTGGTTATGTTAGAATGTTATTCTTATATTTATTGATATTGTGAGATTCACACGTGTCATTCATCTAAGATGTAGAATAATAAATAAAATACGATATTGAAACAGTGAATCCGAGCCGCGATTCGAATTTAAATCCCGCGTCAAAAGTATGAAACTTCATTATTTTATTAATTACCACATAGTAAAGTAGTTATCCATATACAATAATACCAACTTCATAATTACATATCATGATATTCACCTATGTTGAGAAATTTAAGTATGCTCACTTCACACACACTCACTGGTAAAAAAAAAAGCACACACATCAACCCATGCATATTTGAAGATGGTACTCAAAAGAGGTGGTGGTGGTGCTTCTTTCCCTCGGCTTCTTCTTCCTCTTTCTTGGCTTCCTTCTTCTCGTGGAACGCGTACCCACCGGACCCCACGGCCGCTGCCGCCGCGATCTCCTCCTCTATTTTGTGTCGGTGCGCGTGCTCTGGATCCTTCTTCGCCTCATGCTTCTCATACTGCACGTTTTTTTTGTTACTTCCTCTGTTTCAATTTAACTGTTACTAATTTAGAGAAAAAATGATTTCTGTCGCTTTTAATTTTAATTTGCCCTTTTCATTAATAACTTGTAGAGGGCCGGTATGATACAACCATAAATGATTTTTTTTTAATAACATGTGCGAGAGGTATACTAGTCATTTATGCAAATAATCGTTACTAATAAATGACTTTTTTAATCTATGTGGAACAAATTAATGGAGTAATTTGTATTTAATCATCATCAAAACACCAAATTACTTTGTGTTAAAACCTTGCTATTTATTTTATATACATAAGAAATCCACATCTGCTTTTTTTAGGATGGATAAGTTTAATTTGTACAATAATTCAAAAGCTACGATGTGGACATTTGAACAAACTCGATCATGTGACAAGCATGTAGCATTTGAGAGGACTATTTAATTATCATTAATTAATTAGTGTTTATATTAAAATATGTAATTATAAATAGGGAGAAAAACTTTAAGGTACAAAGTGCAAAAACAAAAAAATTATAATGTCCAAATGCAACTTTTTGGTACAAAGTCCAATTTTTTTTTTAAAACAAAATGCAATTTTTTTTGTACCTTAGAGTAAATAAAAATTGAATTTGTACCTTAGAGTTATTGCTTTCTATTTTTTGTACCTCAGAGTCATTATCTCTTATAAATACGAAAAAAGTAATTACCAAGGCAAAAGCACCGGCCGCGGCGGTACCCATCTCACCAAGGTGTTCTTTGTGCTTATGCTCCTTCAATTCTTTCTCATATTTCTCACCATCATCATTTTTGTAACCATAAGATTCTGTAGTCACGCCGCCGTACTCGCCACCTGGACCACCGGTGGCGTAGCCGGGTTCCATGTAGGTCACCTCTTCAACGACGGGCTGCTCCTCCTCCTTGTGGTGGTGGCCGAAGTGGTGGTGGTGGTGGTGGTGCTCAGCCATATTCAACCGGATATATGTATATTTGGCTAAAAAATATATATGTGATGATAATAATTAAAGGTGAGATTATAGGTAAGTTGTGGACTCTCTAGTGGCTTATGAAATGTGGTTTTATAGGTGAAATTGCAAGGTGTATGGGGTCCACTTATTCAAGCATGAATCTGATATTTTTTATAATTATATTAATATATAATTCACGCATGCTAGAAAAAATTAGAATACACCTAGTGTATGCATCAGGTGTACCAGATCCAGATACTTCGTATTGTATTTTTGAATTACATAACTTATTGCAATAAAACATAAAATTTATTTACATTGGAACACAGATCTATTTCAAGAACACATGTTGTACGTTTCAATGTAAATAAGTTGTATATTAATTAAGTGTAACAAGCTACGTGTTTAAAAAATACACTATAAAGTACCCGGTGCACAAGAGACCCACCCCGATCCACCCCGTGCACCTGGTACATATGAAACATTCTCATTTCTGTATAATTTTTTACAATTTTACCAAACATAAATTGCACATTAACACAAAATAAATTTACTTATCACAACAACAAAACTCGGCATGTAAGAGCCCGCTTGATTGGGAGTAATGAAAATAACTTCTATTGATATTGCTTGGTAGTTTTGATAGATATGTAATGAGAATAGAAGTAAACAATTGATTACCCCTACTCATTCAACCCACCTCACATGATACTCATTGTTCATGTGTTAATCAAACAATAACAATGGAATCAATAACCCTTAGTGATTGACCTCTCAATAATATCCATTATCATTACCATTACCATTCTCAAGTCATACCAAGCGAGCCCTAAATTTGAGTTACAAGGAATCACCGTATCAGTTGCTTTGGGTTTATTAGTTCAATAATAATAAAAAAAAAAATTAGATAAAAATTTGTGTAAATTCGAGTTCACCGTGAACTCGATTTTTTTTTTGTAATACTGCTATGTACAAAAACTCTCACTGTTATGCATAAAAATTATAACTATTATGCACAATAACAATCATTATTTAGAAAATGCTTTATATTTTTAAATAGTGAAAGTTTTTGTGTATAACAGTGATAGTTTTTACATATAACAGTGATATAGTTCATGCATAGATCTGATGTATAAGAGTGTTACTCAAAAAATTAATATGAAATTGAGATTTGTTTTAACACCTCGGTTTAAATTTGAGAGTAAGTTTCATTTTTAATCCAAGTAAATTGAATTAAAATGGATTATGTTAACATTCAACAACCCAAATAAATCAGAACTAACCTACACAGTATAGACTTTCTAGAAGGCTACATATAGATCTACTCGTGTCCCCCCATATTCTAATATTACATTACTAGTTTAGTGTACGCGTGTTACGCGGTTTTCTAATTAAAAATTACAATATTTTTCAATAAATAATATATTTAATAATTAAAAATATAAGTATGTACATAAATTCACTAAATATGAATTAATAATTTTTTAAGGTGTATATTAGTAAATTTTCTTAAACCTTGGGATAAGATTATTGTGTCAAATATTATTTATCCATGTTAGTATGAAGTTGAAACTTACAAATCAAAACAAAATAAATCGACTAAGAAAAAAATAATAAACTAATTAACATGTAATAATAAAAAAAAAGTGAATGAATTATAATATAAAATACTTTTTCCACATAAAATATGTTAAGATATACTCCCTCCGTCCCAAAGAAACGTGCACGTTTACTGTTTTCACGTGTTTTTTTGAGAGAGTTTTTTATTAGTATTTGAAATGATAAAATAATTTTTAAAGATGCATGCAATAGATGAGAGGTAGATCTATAATACCCCTTTTTAAAAATCACTTTATCATTTGAAATACTAATAAACAACTCGCTCACAAAAACTCGATAATAAAGTAGGTATGCACACTTTTATGGGATGGAGGTAGTACATAAGAGCAATTATAAAATAAAATTATTTATAAGAAATTAATAATTGAATATAATTCACACTAAAATAAAATACATTTAGAATGAATATTTATTTATCTTAAATTAAGTCAAACAAAAATTACCAAAAAAAATATAAATGAATAATATTATATAGTTAAATAAAACATAAAATAATAAATATGAATTACACATTTTATAAAAATAACACATAAAAATGACATGTGTAATCAAATTTCTCATTGAATGACACATATGTTAAATTAACATGGAGTTGATACATCATGAAAAAAAAAAAACTCCCTATTAATATATAGAGAGATATATAGGGGATAGATGATTATTTAGGATATACAAAAATTGAATTACACATAGGATTTATTTTTAGTGACATGTAGGATTTATTTTTAATGACATGTACACCAAACTTCTCCTAGAATGACAGATATGTTAAATCAATGTAGAGTTGACACATCATCAAGAAAAACTCCCTATTAGTAATATAGGGGATTCAGTTAAAAGAATATAAAAATTACATCATTAATAGAAGATCTATGTTTACATAATAATATTGCATATATTAACCAATTAGTAACTCGAACCCATAACCTCACAATATATGTAGTAGTGCTCTAACCACTTGAGTTATTCATATAATTTATCTATTTCAAAATTTTACAATTTTATGAAAGATTATTTATGATATAATACTTCATATTTAAAATCTATATCGTTCGATTTTTTTTTTCATTCATATCTGCCGTTAAATTTTAGATAAAAAATTGTATGCAATATTGCATACAAGTGATATGTGCAATTGGGGTTTTTTTTTTGTTTTTTTCTCGCGGTCAGGTAGAAGACGGGTTAGGGCAGATTGTTGGCGGGCTAATGTGCTTTCTTCATCTTCTTCTATCGTGCGTCCGTCTGTCAGATTTCTTCATCTTCCTCTTCTCTTCAGATTGCTGGCGAATCTCATGGGTTTTCTTCTTCCTCGTTCGTGCTCTAATTTTCTTTTTCACTCTGATCATTAGATGAAATCAGGTTGTTCAATTTGATTTTTGATGTGGATTCTGCGAGAAGAAGAGAAAATATGTATATGATGTTTGGATTACCCCTAAATACAAAGTGTGTGATGAAATTCAGATCCTTCTGCAGTCTTTTTACGTTGTTCTGTAAATCTGTAATTTTGGACTGAAGATTTTTTTCGCGTTTGTACTGGTTTTGTTCATGTAGTAACACTCTTTTGCTCATATGATAACACTCTTTTTGTTCATGTAGTAACACATCAATTTGTTCTTTAAATCTGTAATTTTGGACTAGAGATTTCTTTTTGCGTTTGTACTGATTTTGTTCATGTGGTAACACGTTTTTCTTCATAGGGTAACACATTTTGTTCACGCTGATTTTGGACTGAAGATTTTTTTCGCGTTTGTACTGATTTTTGTTTATGTAGTAACACTCTTTTGCTCGTATGATAACACTCTTTTTGTTCATGTAGCAACACATCAAGTTGTTCTTTAAATCTATAATTTTGGACTAGAGATTTCTTTTCACGTTTGTACTGGTTTTGTTCATGTGGTAACACGTTTTTCTTCATAGGGTAACACTTTTTGTTCATGTAGTAACACATGTTTTTTTAGTAATATGTAACACTGTTCACATATCGTCGTAATACTATGTGAATACTCATGTGTTAACATATGAACAATAATGTGTTACCTTTTGACCGATGTTACCTTATGAATATTTATGTGTTACGATATGTTTTAATACGTGTTACGTAAGATATGAAGTTTTTTCAATATAACAATGTAGTAACACTTATACATAGATGTAGCAACACACAAAAACTTGACAAAAAAAAATAAAAAAATTATGTGTTCAGTAGGAATTGACCCTGCGACCAAATTCATTAACAACAAACCTAAACCACTAAACTACAACACATATTTGATAAATATATCCTTTTATAAATACATATGCGCCCGCCCAACATGAAGCCCATGACCAACACAACTCCTACTCCGCCTCGCCTACCACCGATGACCATGAAGTTTTATCTTATTTTTGCCTTATTTATATTGTATTGCACATAACACTAGTGTGCAATATTTCACACAAGACTTTCTCTAAATTTTATGAGCTTGATTTATTTGTGGTATAACTTATAATTTCATCATTCATTTCTCTAATTTATCATTCAATTTTTTTAGATTAATTATTATTCTTTACTGATTTGTCTTCCATGTTTTTTTCCCCAATTTTTCTCACCTCTTTATGGTCCTACGCCTTCCTTCATCCATCATTCCCTTTGCACATATATATTATATTTATAAATACATACTTCATAACTTTATAACAAAAAAAATGAATAGAAATATGGCATATACTATTTAAAAAATTATATGTATAATTAAATTAATTAAAATAATTAAATATTTGAAACATTTAATCTAAAAATTAATAATATAAAAATAATTTCAATCTCGCGTAGTATACGGGGTTACGTGCTAGTCTATATTATTTGATAAAAATTCGTATGAGAAGGTCTCATAAATGAGACGATTTACAAATTAACATAAATCATATACAAACTAGCATAAATCAATCTCACTCCTTTTAAAGTGTTAAAATCTCATGTCCAAATTATATATTATCTTCTCTTGAAATTTTCTCGTGTCAGTGTGCCTCATATTAATTAAATGAAATAAAATTTGCGGATTTACTAAAACAGATACAACAACCAATTGAAAACAATGAATCCATGGGAGCATAAACCTAGAGGGTTTAATGGCTAAGTCTTGTATACACCTAAGTGCACCGTGCATTTATAGTGTATTTTAGAATCATACGATTTATTGCAACTATTAATATAAAAAAATAATTACACAATTTAATATAAATAAATTGTATTTTTCAATTTAATAAAATGAACGATTCTAAAATGCAATATAAATGCGGTGCCCCCAGGTGAACTTGCACATGAGACCTAACTTATTTTAATTTACGGTTGGATATTCACGGATTTTTAATCTATTGAGGCAGCTGTGCGGCTGGGCCCCAGCTAATCAATGTGAGTTATTTCCATAATTAATGAGATCCCAAATCTACGCTAAAAAAAAAAAAAAGAGATCCCAAATCTTGAACTCTTATCCAAAGACGAATATGCCTTAAGGAAAGACGAATATGCCTTCTTAAGGAAGGTGATTCGAAGAATATACTATCCTGCAATGAGTATGATTTTGATTCAATTTGAACCCATATTTTATTGAATCATGATCATTCACATCAACCAAAGAATTGAGTTTATGTGCAATATATGTTTATTTTTTTATAAATGAATAAAATCTCATGTGTCAGCCGGATATTTGGGTCAAATGATTTATTACAGTCATTTTTTCCAACTTACTAAAAAACGTGCAAAAAAAGATAAAGACAATATAAAAACAAGCGACGTCGGAGAATAGAAACGCGAAAGAGGAAGATCAAGACCGGCAACGACACATTAAAAATCATTTTAAAAAAGTGGGAAACGACGTATTGAAGAACAAAAACAAAATACAGCCAACAAAAGTATAGATGATTTTAACTAATATGTAACAATTATTAAGCATAGGTAACACAACATGGCTCATGGGGTAACTCAGTTCATAATAATCTATTGATTAAGGAAAGTACTTTTATGTGTCAATTATATCGTACAATATCTCAAGTGAATTTTTTATTCCTATTAATTATTTTATTAAAAGATAATAATTAGAAAATTTTATTGAATATTATTAATTATGCACTAATTATTTTGTTAAAGGAAAAAAAGGGGCGGTATATATATATAGTTTTTAAAGGAAACAGTGTGATTTTTAATGTGTTAAATCCTCAGCATTTTGCTTACAACTTTAGATAGTTGAATAACTCTCGTGTGTATCTTAGTGTTCCATGCACTATGAATGCACAATGAATTTGGATGTATACAAGACATAGCGGAAAAAGTTTACAAATCAACTTGGAGTACTACTAGTCTACTCCGACCCATTTACAACTCAAATTCGAAATACTAATATTTAAAACCCATTTACCTCTACCTTTCTTCTTCTTGAATCTTGATAGTCATTTTAATTTTCAAGAATTGTAACAAAAACTCATTGATATATTATAGCGTGATTTTATTTCTTATATTCGCTAGACGAACTTTATTCTAACTAATTATAAAATGCTAGATCTTATATGCACGCAGTACATTGTGTATTTTATAGTGTATTTTTATAATATATAATTTGTTACATTAAATTTTTAATTTATTTATACTAAAACGTGCAATTTATTTTACGAAAACAATTTGCACATTTTAGTTTAAATAAATTATATATTTTAATACAACAATTTGTATATTTAATAAATACACTATGAAATGCATGATATACCTGGTGCAAAAGAAACCACCCTTTATAAAAAATTAATTACTTACTTTTAAAATTGGCATTTTTAATCATTAATCATCTTACTTGAAATTTGGGCGAGTAGTAGATCGAGAGTGTAAGTACAATTCTTGTGAATTAATATATAAAACACGGAACATGATTTACAACTTAATTTTTTCGAATTGAAGTGTTGATTATTAGCGGGTTCAAACTCTAATTTGTTCATCTAATTCTTTTCTTTGACGACTTTTTGTAACGGTCCTCGCCTTAACCTTGCCTGGAGTTGAATTTGGAGACTTGAAATGTTGATTCAAAGATTGAACGTCTTGTTTTGAATCGAACGTGACTTTTGGACGAACTGTTGGGGTTATACTGGAAAGTATGCTTTTACTTTGTATAACCAAAATGAATTTCTGTCTTATTTACTGAAATAAATTATTTATCACTGATGCTTTAAATATCATTGAATGTTACATATATTTACTGCATAGTTGTTTAATAAACAGTACGTGTTACATTGTAGTTAATTTAGTGATACCAGATCACAGAAGATTAAATTAACAGTCCCTTGTAACTAAAAGTACGCTGTTCACGACCTAGATGGAAATGAACAATCCATCGTGAAAGGTTGAAGTGTAAGGCTCAGATTGACTTGTCTTGACCAAGAGATTACACTAGTGCATGACTGATGCACTGAATAGGACCTACAGGAGGATAAATTCTTCAGCACTTAACTAGGAAGAATTAGACCTCAGTGGTTCGTTATTTTTTAATCTTCGTCTCTTAAATAGGATCTTGTGTGGTTAGTAACTATTGCTTTGACTTATGACGGGTAGATAATCAATGAGATTCAATACTTTATATCTTGGGTAATATTACTGGTCACATGCGATTGCTAAGATTTAATACGAAGAATCGTGTGCGAGTACGCTTGTTTGATTTGCCCCCTTGGGAGGTTCATAAGATTTATCATACCAAATCTTGCAAGTGGAATTAGTTTTCGGTATGGATAATAATGTTGAACCGTTCCTTGACCAAGGATAAAAGATATTAATTAAAGGAAAGCTGTTTCAGTGGCTTGGATTAATTAATGGGCTGAATAATCTTAAACACGGGAAATAATAACCGGGAGCCATATTAACAGTAATATGAGTTAAGATGGATAGTGCAATATTAATTATGTAGTGGGATTAATTAATATTTATGGGCTTGAATAATATTGTGGCTCAATATTAGATATTTAAAGTCCATTAGAAGGTCCAATCTTAATTCTCCTAAAGGCCCCTCAAGTAGCCCAAACATAATGTCCAATAACTGAAAAATGTGTTTAAAATAAAATAAATTATGGTTGCTTATTTTTCCAATTTTTTTTGAAAAACATGAATAAAAGGGGAGAAAGATTTTCTTTGAATTTTGCTATGGAATGAGGATATATATTCTTGGAATACAAGATTATCTCATTAAATTCAAGAAATCTCCCACTTAGTTATTTAAGTGGGATTTTCGAAAATTATGAGAAATAAAGGGAAAGAAAGATTTTCTTGATTTTCTTGAAAATATATTATGGAAGATATGTATTCTTGGAATACAAGTGTATCTCATAAATTCAAGTCCAAATCTTGGAATCTTTATCCTAAAATTTCGAAAATACCATAACAATAAGAGAGTGAGATTTTTGTGGAATATTTTAAATATGGAGAAAAGAATATATTAGATATATTCAAGATTTCTTGAAGACCAAGAAAAAGATTTTTCCATCTTATTCACACACACAATTTTCGACCAACACCCTCTCTATAAATAGGGGATGAATGTTTCATCCCCAAGTGCAATTCCATGTGTTGGAAAAATTAGAAATCCACAAAGGTGGTGCAACATAATTTTATTTTTTCCTTTTGTTAAATTGTTCGCGAGTTCCTACCACCGAATTGTTGAACAAGGATAAGAGAATACTTGAGAAGGTCTTTTGGTGTGTTCGTGTGAACGGGATCCATCTTCTCAATGGTTGTCACTCCGAGAGGTTAGTTTACGTAAACCCGTAGTTATTCCACATGCGTAGGACTTACGTGAACTGTTTATATGCATGATTTGTTGTTGTATTATTATTTGAATTAATATAGGATTAATTCATGCTAGTAATAATTGTTAGAATTAAATTTGTATTTAAATATTCATCCCCGAATAGATCCGGACAATTAATTCCCCAACACGAGCTTCTTCGAGTGTTGATGAAGAACGCGTTTGAATGTTTGAATGCTTGGTGAAGATTTTTGAATCTTCAAGTGTTGAATAAAGAATGTCTTTGGAGAAACGCCGAATCGGAGGGGCTCAACACCTTGATCTCATATTTGGAGTAGTTTCTGGACGGTTTTGTGAAGAACGTCTTGGAGCTGGTGAAGAACGCCATCAAATATTCAAAGTTCGCATTTGAAGAAACGTCTGATTGGAGGGACTTCGTGCCTTAGTCTCTGATCGAACGTCATTTCTAGCTTGATTTACACGAAGAATGCCTTTGAAGCTGCTTCGAATCTTCAAGATCGGTTGCAGGGAGCTCTGGACTCTTCTCGTCTTGCTCGTCTGAAAATTGTGATGTTTGTTGTGAACAAGTTTGGACCCCAATTTATAGGGTGAGGGGGTGAACAATTTTCCTTAAATGAGGTGCCACGTGGCTGTTGGGGTTATACGGGAAAGTATGCTTTTACTTCGTATAGCCTATGTATTAAACACTTATTTACTGAAATAAATTATTTATCACTGTTGCTTTAAATATGATTGAATGTTGTATATATTTATTGCAAACCGTTCATATAATAGCACATGTTACATTGTAGTTAATGTGGTGATACCAGATCACAGAAGATCACGTTAACAGTCCCTTGTAAACAAGTGTTCATTTCACAACTTAGATAGATCCGAACAATCTATTGGTAGAAGTTGATGTGTAAGACTCAGATTGACTTGTCTTGACCAATAGATTACTCTAGTGCATTTGATACGCTGAAGCGGACCTACAGAGAGGATAAACTCATTCGTACTGACTTATGGGATGAAGAGTTAGACCTCAGTGGTTGTTGATTTCTTAATCTCTGTCACTTAATAAGGACTGTGTGTGATTAGTAATTATTGGTTTGACTTATAAATGGGAAGATAATCACTACGACTTCTATACCTTATATCTTGGGCAATAATATTAATATGCATGATTTGTTGTTGTATTATTATTTGAATTAATATATGATTAATTCATGCTAGTAATAATTGTTAGAATTAAATTTGTATTTAAATATTCATCCCGAATAGATCTGAACAATTAATTCCCCAACAACTGGTATCAGAGCCTCGATTTCGGGCTCTGAAATTTAAATTGTAATTTAATTCATTTTCATTTAATTTGAAATTGGATAGTAGAATTGCTAGATCTTTTTTGCAGGTATCCAATTGTCATGGTATTTGATGAATGTTTATATTTATGCATGCATATAAATTGTGGTTTTTAATTCGATTCGTTCGAATTCGTTTTGCCTCGTGAGAAAATCCACGAGTAGATTAACATTTGTTTGATTCGTTCATTGTAATAGACTAGTCTAGATCTAGGTTTATTTATTTTTTACAAATAAATTGTAACCAGATCGGAAACGGAGGCGGAGATGAAGAATTAAAAGACGAGATCCAGAATTGGGTGCAAGCGGCGTGTGTCGCCATGAACGCGTTATAATGGAGGCACGCTACGACGCCTTGACGCATACGCGCTGACACCTGGCGTGGGGCGAGGCGAAGAGGCAGAAGGCGAGATCGGCGGGCGCACGTGGCGCTGTGCTTTCGGGCGGGCGATCGCCGGGAGGAAGCGCTACGCCGATCGTCTTGTGACGGGAAGCGAAGCGTCTGACGACGCGGCACGAGATCGATCCGCATGGGAGGGGCTCCGCTGGGCGTTAGGACTCAGCAGCCGACGCTGCCGGCGCTGTCGAGACCGATGGGCGACGTCACCGGGCGCTTTATGCATCGCGCCAAGACGGGCGCCGACGACATAGGGAGTGCAAGGCGTGCACTCCGACCCAGGAGCTGGTCGGTGACGTGGCTTGACTTGGCATTTTTTCGAGACGGTCAAGTGGGAGCTTTTCGAGATGAACGATGAAGGCCATAAAGACAATTTCTCAAGATCAAGACATGACAAAATTTAACCGTGACAATTGGATATATGTGCCCAATGTGTTTAATTCTTGTTTTGATGTTTTGCATTATATTATGCTTATTTAAATTGTGTTTAAATATGTGATGCATGAGAAAATATTTTGAAAAATCTCACCTTCAAAAATTACTAAGTATGTTTAAACAATTAATTGACAATTTTATTCCGGATAATAAAATTGAATTAATTTTGACCTCTATGATTTATTTATTTGTGGATTTTTTTGGAGAAACTCCCCCCACTGTACGGCCAAAAGATAGATTTCACATGAAAAAATTTCGAAAGGATGATTGTGGGTTATTATTAGTGGCGACGATGACCCTCCCCACGAGGGTTGTTCAAAGCAAAGTAATAATTTTGTATTTAATTATGGTTATTACTTAGGTATAAAATTGATATGCATATACTTGCCCGAAGTCCCAGTCAATTTTATATTGGTCAAGTGGTGGGAGCCAATTAGGGGTGAGCATTCGGTAAAAACCGAACCGAACCGAATTAACCGAACCGAATTAATCGAATTTCACACCATAATACACCGAAACTGAACCATTTAAGCTTAAAACCGAATCGAATTTTTTCGGTTCGGTTTAAAACCGAAAAAACCGAAAATTTAACATTATTGAATTAAGTCATTTAATAACACAAAAATTCAACTAAGTGATGATACTGCTGTCCATACTCCATAACCATAACAATTCAAGTCTGAAATTCAGAAATTCAAGTCCATAACCATAACAATACATTCCAGAAATTCATAACACAAAAGGACTCCAAATAACCTAATTTATGGCTGAGTTACAGTCCATAACAATGCAAAATATAACCCAAAAGCTGCAAATATGTCAAAAAGCTGCAAAATATAACCCAAATAACAATGCAAGATTGAATTACAGTCCATAACAATGCAAATGTAAGTCTAAAATTTGCAAATCTGTCTAAAAACAACAAGTACGTGATGATACAACCAGCCTCTATCTCCTCCAAATCTACGTGTTGGTGTTTGATGTTGTTTACTCCACTCGCCCGGTTCCAACATTTGGCAAATCTGAAAAAAAATTAGAAAATAACCTATTAATAAATAAAATAATCAAGAAAATTAAAACATCAAGAAAAGATAAATTAGTCACATAAGCTTAATTACCATTCTCAAAATTCTCAAGTTCCTCAAGTTGTTCTTCGACGCATATAGAACTTCGTGATTTTCGAAATCTTCTTGCCCACACACCAAAAGCTTGAAGATTTTTAGGAGTTAAAGAACTCCTAAATACATCTAACACCCTACCACCGCACTAAATGCGCACTCGATGCAACAGTTGAAATTGAACGGCTAAAATATCACGGGCCATTCTTGAAAGAACTGAAATCTGTTCGAGTTCACACTCCACCACTTTAACACATCCAATTTCCCCTCTAACATAGCTTCACTCAAGTAGACTTCTAGTTCGTTTTTGCTTGCTTCTTCTTCTTCTTCTAATTGTTCATTTTCTTCTTCTTCAATCGCATTGCTGCCCACACCTCCTTCTGGAGTTAGTGTATTCGAGCTTGACATCTACATACATGAAAACAAACCTAACTTAGAGTTTGCAACATTTGTTTAACATTTAAAATGTAAAATGATATATTTTGCTAAATGCTAAATATTAGTTACAATCATTATTTTCAAATGCTAAATATCAAGATATCAATTTCCTCATTTCACCCTCAGAAGTGATTAACTAAAACATTATGGCATAGCTTTAAAGCGAAAAAATATCCGAATAACAAAGAAGGGCGTTGGATTTTCACAACTAAAATTATAACAAAAGAAGGCGTTGGATTTTCACAACTAAAAATTATTCTTAGTAAAACTCGCTAGCAATCGAACCGCAAGAAAATGATATAATATTCTTAGTTAAAATGATATAATATTAGTTACAATCATTATTTTCAAATGCAAAATATCAAGATATCAATTTCCTCATTTCACCCTCAGAAGTGATTAACTAAAACAAAGCATGGCATAGCTTTAAAAAAGCGACAAAATATCCGAATAACAAAAAAGGGCAGTGGATTTTCACAACTAAAATTATAACAAAGAAGGGCAGTGGATTTTCACAACTAAAAATTATTCTTAGTAAAACTCGCTAGCAATTGAACCGCAAGAAAATATAAATAGAAAATAAATAATTTATTGAATTTCAGAAGTACTCACGGAGGTTCTCTAATTAATTAAATCGATTTACTAGGGGAGCTTCTCAGAAAGGTGAAATGAAACGAAAAAAATTGAGTCGAGTGTATAATACAATTAAAAGCAATAAAGAAAGAGGTATAACACACACTTAAATACGATTGAAGAGGTCGAGAATGGGGAGCGGGCCGGTGGAAATTTTAGGCGTCGTCTTGGAGGATCGTCTGCAATGCAGCGGGAGGGATTACGTCTTGCGCGTCGTGGGTGGCCTGGACTCTACTGTGAGCCCGGGCTGGCTTGGCGATGGAAATCGCGTGAATCGGGGGGGGGCAGATGGGCAAAGGTGGGCGGTGAATTTAGAGAGAGTGAAGAAAGCGGCGGATGGAAAATTGAAAATGAGAGTATGCTGAAATCTGAATTAGGGTTAGGGAGGGGAGGGTATATATTAAGTAAATATCGGTTCGGTTCAGTATATTTACCAAAAAACCGAACCAAAACCGAACACCAATATTTTTAAAATTGAAAATCGATCCCGAACCAAAAACCGATTTAACCGAACCGAATTTATATTTCGATTCGGTTCGGTTCTGTTTTTCGGTTTTTACCGTATTCTGCTCACCCCTAGAGCCAACTATTAATATGGATATTAAAGGTTTGTAACTGTTTCTTGTTTGTAACCTGCTTGAATGTGTTTAAATAATGACCTACCCCACGTGGCTTATTTAAACTGTTTTGAGATGTTGGCTGATGCATGTTCATATTTTTTTGAGATTTTAATATGAATCATGTGATCGAATTATGTGATAATTTTGTGCTTATACAATAGTTATTTATTTCAGTTCAGCATGTCGCAACCTTTTAATCCACTGTTAATATACTTAAAGTGAATAGAATTGTATAGGAAACTATGTTGATTGGAAAAGAAAAGTTATGATTGTCCTAACTGCACAATAGCACAAGTGGATTCTTGACACACCAAAATCAGATGAGCCAACTGACGAGTCAAAAATGCGGGACTCGTCAAATCACCTTGCGAGAGATATTATAGCTGAAAATGGTGGAGGGCAACCCCGTAAGGGATTGCGTCCTCAAAATAGATGGCCCATCTGAATAAACTTGAGGTTCTGGGTACAGATTATGATCTGGAGACCCAAATCGATTTGGCACTCCACTCTCTGCCCAAATTTTTTGAGCATTTTGGCCTCGCTAGCTGATTTGTTGCAAGCTTTGGTCACGATAGAGATGTAGATGGGGCACCAAACTCAAGCTTTGGCGGCAAGTGGTCTATCTTCATCTTCTAGGCCAAGGGAAGGCAAGAAGAAGAAGAGGACCAAAAGCCATAAGAAAACAAACTCAACTATTACCAAGGGCAATGGTAAGATGAGGAATGCCGGTGGTGTCAAGGAAAATCCAAAGTGGAAGTGCTTAAACTGCGGCGAAAAAGGACAATGGAGGTTTGGCTGTTCCAAACCCCAAAAGGGCCGGAAAGAAAGGTAATTCTCACGCACTAGTTGTTGAAACTTGTTTAGCGGCGTATACTTCTCATTTGTGGGTAGTTGATACGGGATCTGCTGACCATGTATTTTCACGTAACGGGGTCCTAGTTGACCCGACAACTTAGTGGGAGTGAGATCCTCATCACATGGGCAATGTTACGTAAGTAACGACTATTGCAATGCTACGAAGGTAGCGGGTATTGAAATTTCACGAAAGTAGCATTACTGCAATGCTGTGAAAAGTAGCATTACTTTTAATAAAGTTGTTACCATTTCTCTTTTTGATAAATTTATATGTCATGGAACGTTGTCGAATAATATCTATACAATTAACTGTGCACACCACTCACGAAATGCATTCTATAACACATCGACTATTTTCGATAAAAGAAAATGTTCATCAGACGTGAACGAGACACTTCTATGGCATCTTAGATTGGGATATATTAATCCAAAAAGGATTCAAAGGTTGGTAGAAGATGGTTCATTGGAGTCTCTCCGAGTTGAACCAATCCCAACTTGCGAATCATGCTTGGAGGGTAAAATGACCAAGAGGGCATTCGGAGCCAAGGGGAATAGAGCCAAAGAAGTGTTAGAAATTGTTCACACGGACGTATGTGGTCCAATGTCAATCAAAGAAAGAGGAGGTTATGAGTACTTCGTCACCTTTATTGATGATTACTCAAAGTACGACTACATTTTCCTTATGAAGCATAAATCTGAGACCTTTGACAAATTCAAAGAATTTAAGGCTCAAGCAGGGAATCATAGCAAAAAATGTATCAAGTCTCTACGATCTGATCGTGGAGGCGAGTACCTCAGCGATGAGTTTTTGAACTACTTGTCAGATGAAGGGATTGTATCCCAGCTGACTGCACCCGGAACCCCTCAACAAAACGGGGTTGCAGAGCGAAGAAACATAACTCTTTTAGAAATGGTTAGATCAATGATGAGTTATGCGGATCTACCCAAATCGTTCTGGGGTCATGCCTTGGAAACATCGGCTTATATTCTGAACTTAGTGCCATCCAAGTCGGTTCCCAAAACTCCCAAAGAATTGTGGATTGGGCAGTTTGAGACACATGAGAATTTGGGGTTGTCCGTGTTGGGGAATGATTTGCACAGATCTATTCGGGGTGAATATTTAAATACAAATTTAATTCATTAATTATTACTAGCATGAATTAATCCTATATTAATTCAAATAATAATTGCAACAACATATCATGCATATATAAAGCCACGTAAAACCTACGCATGCGGAATCTACGGGTTTAAGTGAACGTACCTCTCGGGATGGCAGTGACTTCGGTCGGACGGACTAACCAAAAGGACTTCCCAAGTATTCCCTTAGCCCTTGCTCGACAATCCGGTGGAAGGATACTCGTGAACAATTAACAAAAGGAAAAAATAAACTTTGTTGCACCACTTATGTGGATTTGCTAATATTTCCAGCACATTGAATTGTACTTGGGAATGAACTAATCATCCCCTATTTATAGGAGAGGGGGTTGGTCGAAATTTTAGTGACATTTCAATGTGGGAAAAGACTTTTCTTGGTCACCAAGAAATCTTGAATATATCCCTTATATTCTTTTTCCCATAATTAAAATATTCCACAAAAATCCCACCTCCTCTATAATATGGATTTTTCGAAAATACCATGTGCAAGAATCCAAGATTTGGATCTTCTTGAATTTATGAGATATTCTTGTATTAAGAAATACATATCTTCCATAATATCTTTTCAAGAAAATCAAGAAAAAATCTTTCTTGCCCATTATATTTTCTAATTTTCGAAATTTACTATATAAATAAGCTAGTGGGAGATTTCTTGAATTTAATGAGATAATCTTGTATTCCAAGAATACATATCTTCATTCCATAACAAAATTCAAAGAAAATCTTTCTCCCAACATATCTATATATTTCGAAATTTTGGTTGGAAAATTAAGCAATAATATTTATTTTATTTTAATCACCTTTTCAGTTATTGGACTATTTGTTGGGCTACTCAGGGGGCCTTTAGGAGAATTAAGATTGGACCTTCTAATGGATCTTGAATATCTAATATTGAGCCACAATATAATTCAAGCCCATAAATATTAATTAATCCCACTACATAATTAATATTGCACTATCCATCTTAACCCATATTACAGTCAATATGGCTCCCGGTAATTATTTCCCGTGTTTAAGATTATCTAGCCCATTAATTAATTTAAGCCACTGAAATAGCTTTCCGTTAATTAATATCTTTTGTCCTTGGTCGAGGAACGGTTCAACATTATTATCCATACCGGAAACTAATTCCACTTGCAAGATTTGGTATGATAAAACTTATGAACCTCCCAAGGGGGCAAATCAAGCAAGCGTACTTGCACACGATTCTTCGTATTAAATCTTAGCAATCACATGTGACAATTAATATTGCCCAAGATAAAAAGTATTGAATCTCTCTGATTCGCTACCCATGATAGTTCAAAGCAACAGTTACCAATCCCACGTGATCCTATTTAAGGGATGAAGGTTAAGAAACAACGAACCACTGAGGTCTAATTCTTCCTTGTTCGGGCTTCAAGAATTTATCCTCCTCAGAGGTCCTATTCAAAAAGATCATCGGTCATGCACTAGTGTAATCTCTTGGTCAAGACAAACCAATCGAGCCTTACACCTCAACCTTTCCCGATGGTTGTTCATTTCCATCTAGGTCGTGAATGGCGTACTTTTTAGTTACAAGGGATCGTTAATTTAATCTTCGTGATCTCGGTATCACTAAATTAACTACTGATGTAACACGTCACGAATTATTGAACGATTTATGCGAAGAATATATATAACATTCAATCATATCTAAAGCATCAGTGATAAACAATTTATTTCAGTAAATAAGTCTGAAAATTCAGTTTCGATTATACAAAGTAAAAAGCATACTTTTCAGTATAATCCCAACAGTCCGGCCTACGTGTTGGACAAGGAAGCCGGAAAATTGGATCCTAGATCAGAATTAAGGTTGTTTATAGGATACCCCGAGGGAACAAAAGGGTGTATGTTCTATGGTCCCGAGGATCAAAAGGTGGTAATAAGCACCCACTTTAGATTTTTGGAAGAAGAATATATGAACGAAAGAAAGCCCAAAAGTGAGATTACCTTAAATGAGCTTAGAGGGCTAACCTCAGTGCCAACTATACAAGATGACATACCAAATGACACGCTTACACAACCGGAACCTCGACTTAGTGGGAGGGTTGTGAGACAACCCGAGAGATTCATGGGG
Organism: Stenogyne calaminthoides; assembly: GCA_037126765.1. Taxonomy (NCBI): domain Eukaryota; kingdom Viridiplantae; phylum Streptophyta; class Magnoliopsida; order Lamiales; family Lamiaceae; genus Stenogyne; species Stenogyne calaminthoides. The sequence continues at coordinate 12,289,446 of JBBCBC010000017.1, read as the reverse complement.
ATAGGAGAGTCCTCGGACTTAGTCCCCGGTCAAGATGAATCAGACCCATGGACTTACGACGAGGCAATCCAAGACAAGGATGCGGTTTCTTGGCAAACAACAATGGAAGCCGAAATGGGTTCTATGGATCATAACAGAGTGTGGGAGCTAGTCGAACCACTTAATGGGGTCAAACCCATTGTCTGCAAGTGGGTATACAAAAGGAAAAGAGGACCGGACGGGAAGGTGGAAACCTTCAAGGCAAGGCTTGTGGCGAAAGGTTATACTCAGAAAGAGGGGATCGACTATGAGGAAACCTTTTCACCTGTAGCAATGCTCAAGTCCATCTGAATTCTCTTGTCGATTGCTGCGCATCTCGACTTTGAAATCTGACAAATGGATGTCAAGACGGCTTTCCTTAACGGAAGTCTTGAAGAGGAAATCTATATGCAACAACCCTAAGGCTTCATTGAAAAAGGCCAAGAACACCTAGTTTGCAAGCCCAAGAAGTCCATTTATGGACTCAAACAAGCATCCAGAGCTTGGAACCAATGTTTTGATCAAGTAATAAAGTTTTATGGGTTTGATCAAAATGAATACAAAAGTTGTGTGTACAAGAAGCGTGTCGGAACTGCATTGGTATTCTTAGTATTATACGTAGATGACATTCTACTCATCGGTGACAATGTAAAGATGTTGTCAGACGTAAGGGCATGGCTTTCAAAACAGTTTGATATGAAGGACTTAGGGGAAGCTGGACACATCCTTGGGATCAAGATCACTCGAGATCGCAAGAAAAGGATGATAGGCTTATCGCAAGCTTCATATATAGACACCGCCTTGAAGAAAGCAATTGAATCACGAGATTCCAAGAAAGGATTCGTACCTTTCAGACATGGAATCCATCTATGCAAAGAAATGTGCCCTAAGACACAAAATGAGATAGATGACATGAAGGGCGTTCCTTTATGCTTGGTACCGCCGAAAACCTCATGTATGCAATGCTGTGCACGAGGCCAGATATCTGCTTTGCCGTTGGCATGGTGGCAAGATATCGGAGTAATCCGGGGAAAGAACATTGGACTGCAGTTAAAAACATTCTGAAGTATTGTTGGGATTATACTGAAAAGTATGCTTTTTACTTTGTATAATCGAAACTGAATTTTCAGACTTATTTACTGAAATAAATTCTTTATCACTGATGCTTTAAATATCATTGAATGTTACATATATTTACTGCATAACTGTTCAATAAGTCGTACGTGTTACATTGTAGTTAATTTAGTGATACCAGATCACGAAGATTAAATTAACAATCCATTGTAACTAAAAAGTACGTTATTCACGACCTAGATGGAAATGAACAACCCATCGTGAAAGGTTGAAGTGTAAGGCTCAGATTGGCTTGTCTTGACCAAGAGATTACACTAGTGCATGACGATCTGTTGAATAGGACCCTCTGAGAGGATAAATTCTTGAATCCAACAAGGAAGAATTAGACCTCGATGGTTCGTTATTTCTTAACCTTCGCCCCTTAAATAGGATCACGTGGGATTGGTAACTATTGCTTTGACTTATCATGGGTAACTAATCAATGAGATTCAATACTTTTTATCTTGGGCAATATTATTGGTCACATGTGATTGCTAAGATTTAATCTGAAGAATCGTGTGCAAGCACGCTTTTCGTTTGATTTCCTTCTGGGAGGTTCATAAGCTTTATCATACCAAATTTTGCAAGTGAAATTAGTTTCCGGTATGGATAATAATGTTGAACCGTTCCTTGACCAAGGATAAAAGATATTAATTAATTAGAAAGCTATTTCAGTGGCTTGAATTAATTAATGGGCTAGATAATCTTAAACACGGGAAATAATGACCGGGAGCCATATTGACTGTAATATGAGTTAAGATGGATAGTGCAATATTAATTATGTAGTGGGATTAATTAATATTTATGGGCTTGAATTATATTGTGGCTCAATATTAGATATTCAAGGTCCATTAGAAGGTTCAATCTTAATTCTCCTAAAGGCCCCCTGAGTAGCCCAACAAATAGTCCAATAACTGAAAAAGGTGATTAAAATAAAATAAATATTGTTGCTTATTTTTCCTATAAAATTTCGAAAATTATGAATAAGTTGGGAGAAAGATTTTCTTTGAATTTTGTTATGTAATGAAGATATGTATTCTTGGAATACAAGATTATCTCATTAAATTCAAGAAATCTCCCACTTGGTTATTTATAAGAGATTTTCGAAAATTTGGAAATATAATGGGCAAGAAATATTTTCTTGATTTTCTTGAAAAGATATTATGGAAGATATGTATTTCTTGAAATACAAGAATATCTCATAAGTTCAAGAAGATCCAAATCTTGGAATCTTGCACATCATTATTTTCGAAAATTCCATAATTTGAGGAGGTGGGATTTTTGTGGAATATTTTAATTATGGGAAAAAGAATATAGGAGATATATTCAAGATTTCTTGGTGATCAAGAAAAGTCTTTTCCCACATTGTTTTTCCACTGAAAAAATCGACCACTCCTCACCTATAAATAGGGGATGATTTTTTCATTCCCAAGTACAATTCCATGTGCTGGAAAAATTAGCAAATCCACATGTTGGTGCAACAAAAGTTTATTTTTTTCCTTTTTTGTTAATTGTTAGACAAGTGTCCTTCCACCGGATAGTTGAGCAAGGGCTAAGGAATACTTGGGAAGTCCTTTTGGTTAGTCCGCCCAACCGAATTCATTTGCCATCCCGAGAGGTGCGTTCACGTAAACCCGTAGATTCCGCATGCGTAGGTTTTAGGTGGTTTATTATATGCATGATATGTTGTTGCAATTATTATTTGAATTAATATAGGATTAATTCATGCTAGTAATAATTATTAGAATTAAATTTGTATTTAAATATTCATCCTGAATAGATCTGTGCAACTTATTCCCCAACAAGTGAGCATCGAGCCCACGGTTTGAACTCAATTTTTTAAATTGTAATTTAATTCGTTGGCATTAAATTTGAAATTGGATAGTAGAATTGCTAGATCTTTTTTGCAGGTATCCAATTGTCATGAAATTTAATGTGTTTATGCATGCATATAAACTGTGGTTTTTTAATTCGATTCGTTCGAATTCGTTTTGCCTCGTGAGAAAATCCACGAGTAGATTAGAATTTGTTTGATTTGATCAATGTAATAGACTAGTCTAGATCTAGGTTTATTTATTTTTGTAAATAAATTGTAACCGGATCGAAAATGAGGACGGAGACGAAGAATTAAAGGACAAAATCCAGAACTGGGTGTGTAGGCGGCGTGCATCGTGAGAAATGTGCTGGGGAGGCACGCTACGACATGGATCTTGTACGACGACGGGCGCGCAGGCGAGGCCAAGGGCCGAAAAGCTTGTATGATCGAATCGGCCGGGACGGGCGGCGCGCTAGGTGTACGCGACCGCACGGACGCGCACGAGCGCGGGCGACACGGCGCTGGATGGGGGCGATGTCGCTTAAAGACGCGGGCGGCCGAAGCGCCTTATGGCGGCCGATCGCGGCGACCGGGCGCGACACGGCGACACGGGCGCCGCGGGCGACATCGACGCCTTCGCCGGCGGCTCTTGACATCGCACTCGGCGGGCGACACTAAGCGCCCGGTGGGCGATCTTGTACTGCCAAAGCCAAAGCGACAGACGCGCCAGTTGTTTGGCCGGATCTGCCGCCGGGATCTGAGTGCATCCCTGCTGCGAGCTACTTGGCGTGGCGTTTCGAGACGGAGTTCTTTTCGAGACGAACGAGTGGGAGAAATTCGAGACGTGTTTCTTCAAGATCAAGCAAAGAAAAATCAAACCATGACAATTGGATAATTTGTGCCCAATATGTTTATTTTTCTGTTTTGCTTGATTTATTTGTGCTATCTTGTGCTTTATTTAATTTGTTTAAATGTGTTTGCATGAGAGTTGCCAAATGGAAAACTATCACCTTCAAAATTACTAAGTATGTTTAAATAATTAATTGACAATTTTATTCCGGATAATAAAATTGAATTAATTTTGACCTCCATGATTTATTTATTTGTGAATTCTTTTGGAGAAATTTCCCCAACGGGATGGTCAAAAGATAGCTTTCACATGAATGAATTCCAAACGAATGATTGTGGTTTATTACTAGTGGCGACGATGACCCTCCCAACGAGGCTCGTTCAAAGCGAAATAATAATCCTGTATTTAATCATGGTTATTACTTAGGTATAAAATTGATATGCATATACTTCTCCGAAGTCCCTGTCAATTTTATATTGGTCAAGTGGGAGCCAACTATTAATCTGGATATTAAAGGTTTGTAACTGTTCTTGTTTGTAACCTGATTGAATGTGTTTAAATAATGACCCACCCAACGTGGCTTATTTAAACTGTTTTGAGATGTTGGTTGACGCATGTTCATATTTTTTTGAGATTTTAATATGATGCATGTGATCGAACCTTGTGATATACTTGTGCTATTGCATATAGTTGTTTATTTCAGTTCAACATGTCGTTACCTTTTAATCCACTGTTATTATACTTAAAGTCAATACCATATGTATGGAAACTATATTGGAAACGAAAAATTATAATTGTCCTAACTGCACAAAAGCACAAGTGGATTCTTGACACACCAAAATCAGATGAGCCAACTGACGAGTCAAAACATGCGGGACTCGTCAGATCACCTTGCGAGAGATGTCGTCGCTGAAAATGGTGGAGGGCAAACCCGTAAGGGATTACGTCCTCAAAATAGATGGCCCATCTGAACAAACTTGAGATTCTGAGTGCAGATTATGATCTGGAGACTCAGATGAATTTGGTACTTCACTCTCTGCCCAAAAAGTTTTTGAGCATTTTGGCCTCGCTAGCTAATTTGTTGCAAGCTTTTGGTCTCGGCAGAAATGATGATAAGGCACCAAACTCAAGCTTTGATGGGAAGTGGTCCGTCTTCATCTTCTAGGCCAAGGGTAGGCAAGATAAAGAAGAGGACCAAAGGCCATAAGCAATAAAACTCAACTGTTGCCAAGGGCAATGGTAAGATGAGGAATGCTTGTTGTGTCAAGGAAAATCCAAAGAGGAAGTGCTTAAGCTGCGGTGAGAGAGGACAATGGAGGTTTTTCCAGTTCCAACCCCTAAAAGGGACGGAAAGAAAGGTAATTCTCACGCACTAGTTGTTGAAACTTGTTTAGCGGCGTATACTTCTCATTCATGGGTGGTTGATACGTGATCCACTAATCATGTTGGCTTCACGGGTTCAAAATGATCCGGCAACTTAGTGGGAGTGAGATCCTCATCACACTGGGTGACGTTACGAAAGTAGAAGTCATTGCAATGCTACGTAAGTGGCAGATATTGCAATGCTACGATAGTAATGATTATTGCAATACTACGCAAGTAGCAGACATTGCAATACTACATGAGTAGTAGTTAAAGCAGTGGGAGAAGTGCACCTATCTTTTGAAGATAAAGTTTTTTTGAGATTATCTTTATGTTCCCAGTTTTAGAAAGAATTCACTTTCAGTTTCTAAAATTCGATTAAAGGACACTAAGTTTCTTCTAATAAGAATGACATCATTTTTGAAATGATGAGTGTATCTGTTACGGGACATTGATGGAAAATCTCTATACAATTAACTGTGCACACCACTCACGAAATGCATCCTATAACACATCAACTATTTCTGACAAAAGAAAGCGTGAACGAAACACTTCTTTGGGATCTAAGATTAGGTCATATAAATCCAAAGAGGATCTAAAGGTTGGTGAAAGATGGTTCACTGGAGCGTCTCCAAGTTGAACAAATTCCAACCTGCGAATCATGTTTGGAGGGTAAAATGACCAAGAGGGCAATTGGAGCCAAGGGGAATAGGGCCAAAGAAGTGTTAGAGATCGTTCACACAGATGTATGTAGTCCAATGTCAACCAAAGCAAGATGAGGTTATGAGTATTTTTTGATGATTACTCAAGGTACGGTTACATTTTCCTTATGAAACATAAATCTGAGACCTTTAAGAAATTCAAAGAATTTAAGGCTCAAACAGAGAATCATAGGGAAAAACGTATCAAGTCTCTACGATCTGATCGTGGAGGCGAATACTTCAAATGATGAGTTTTGAACTACTTATCGATGAAGGGATTGTATCCCTCATCAAGACCGAACCCCTCAACAAAAAACGGGGTTGCAGAGCGAAAAACATAATTCTTTTGGAAATGGTTAGATCAATGATGAGTTATGCAAATCTTCCCCGAGTCGTTACGGGGTCATGCCTTGAAACAAATGACTTATTCTCGAACTTGGTGCTATCCAAATCGGTTCCCAAAACTCCCAAAGAATTGTGGACCCAAGCAAGCCTAGTATGATACACATGAGAATTTGAGGGTGTCCGCCCACGTATTGGACAAGGAAGCCGGTAAATTGGATCTGGATCAAAATTAAAGTCATTTTTTGTAGGATACCCCGAGAGAACAAAAGGGTGTATGTTCTATAGTCCCGAAGATCAAAAGGTGGTCATCAGCACCCATTTTAGGTTTTTGGAAGAAGACTATATGAACCAAAGAAAACCCTGAAGTGAGATTACCTTAAATGAGCTTAGAGGGCAAACCTCGATTACCAACCGCATGCGGATGATGATATACCAAACGATACGTTTTCTGGCCGAGTCTCGTCAGTAGTGGGAGGGTTGTTAGACAACTCGAGAGATTCGTGGGAATAGGAGAGTCCTCGGACTTGATTCCCGGACAAGACGAATCAGACCCATGGACATATGATGAGGCATTCCAAGATAAGGATGCAGTTTCTTGGCAAACAGCAATGAAAGCCGAAATGGGTTTTATGTTTCATAATAAAAGTGTGGGAGCTAGTCGAACCACTTAATGAGGTCAAAACCATTGGATGCAAGTGGGTATATAAGAGGAAAAGAGGACCGGACGAGAAGGTTGAAACCTTTAAAGCAAGACTAGTGGCGAAAGGTTATACTCAGAAAGAAGGGATCGATTATGAGGAAACTTTTTCGCCCGTAGCCATGCTTAAGTCCATCCGTATTCTCTTATCGATTCTTTGCAGATTTCGACTTTGAAATCTGGCAAATGGATGTCAAGACAGCTTTCCTTAACGGAAGTCTTGATGAAGAGATCTATTTGCAACAACCCCGAGGTTTCATTGAAACAAGCCAAGAACATCTTGTTTGTAAGCTCAACAAGTTCATCTACAGACTCAAATAGGCATCCAGAGCTTGGAACCAATGTTTTGATCATGTTATAAAGTCTTATGGGTTTGATCAAAACGAGTTTGAAAGTTGTGTGTATAAAAAGCATGTCGGAACTGCATTGGTATTCTTAGTACTATACGTAGATGACATTCTGATCATCGGGAACGATGTGAAGGTGTTATCAGACGTAAGGGCATGGCTTTCAAAACAGTTTGATATGAAGGACTTAGGGGAAGCCGGACACATCCTTGGGATCAAGATCACTCGAGATCGCAAGAAAAGGATGATAGGCTTATCGCAAGAAAACATACATAGACACTTGTCTTGAAACGATTCAAAGATGCAAGATTCCAAGAAAGGATTCGTACCTTTCAGGCATGGAATCCATCTATCCAAGAAAATGTCCCCTAAGACGCAAAAGGAGATAGATGACATGAAAGGCATTCCTTGTGCTTCGGCTGTCGGAAACCTTAAGTATGCATTGCTGTGTACGAGGCCGGATATCTGCTTTGCCACATGCATGATAGCAAGATATTAAAGTAATCCAGGGAAAACGCATTGGACGACAGTTAAAAACATTCTGAAGTGTCTGAAAAGAACTCGGGATAGAATGTTGATTTATCGATCGATATACTCAATCCCCATCGGCTTCTGCGGACTCGGTTTCCAATCGGACTTAGATTCTAGAAATTATCTCCTCCGGTTAGTGTGTTTCCATTTGGGAAGTGTAGCCATCAAATGGACGAGTGTGAAGCGTAATGCATCAATTGACTCAACCATGGAAGTCGGGTAAAAGTAGTGAAAGAACCGATTGGGCTCTGAGATCGTAGTGAAAGAAGCAATATCGCTTGGGTAGTTGCAAATTCAAGAGAACCAAGAGTCCACGAATCAAAACAAGTGTTAAAGGAAAGTCTTATACAATAATCGTTAAGAGAGGAGATATAGATGTGGCAAATTCAAGAGAACCATTCACAAAGTCCCTCGAATCATTCGAAACATGTGAAAGGAATGGGTGTCAAGACCATTGCCAATCTAAGTATAAGTGGGAGAAATTATTAGGTTACATCTTAGATGTCACCGGACTAATCATGTTAAGATATGTAAAAGCGGACTTTGAGTATAAATAGATTGTTGGGATTATCTTGAAAAGTATGCTTTTTAATTTGTGTAATCGAAAACTGAATTTTCGGATTTATTCATGAAATAAATTGTTTATCAATGATGCTTTAAATATCATTGAATGTTAATATATTTATCAAAATCATTCAATAAGTCGTGCGTGTTACATTGTAGTTAATTTAGTGGGATCACAAAAGATTAAATTAATGTCCCTTGACAAAAGATGTCACGGACTAGATGGAAATGAACAACCCATCATGAAAGGTTGAAGTGTAAGGCTATACTTGTCTTGACCAAGAGATTACACTAGTGCATTGAGTATAAATGGGAGATTGTTGGGATTATTCTTCATAATCAAAAGTATGCTTTTTAATTTGTGTAATCTTAACCTTCGTCCCTTAATAGGATCACGAATTTTAACTATTGCTTTGACTTATCATGGGTATAAATTGTTTATCAATGATTTTTTAAATATCATTGAATGTTACATATATTCTTGCATAACTTTTGTTCAATAAGTTCATGCGTGTTTGCATTGGAATTAGTTAATTTAATGATACCCGGATCACAAAAGATTAAATTAATTAGAAAGCTATTTGTAACTTGAAAAAGCACGTTATTCACGGCTAGATGGAAATAAACAACCCAATAATGAAAGGTTGAAGTGTAAGGGTTAAGATGGATAGTTGGTTTGTCTTGACCAAGAGATTACATTTAGTGCATGAATTATATTGTGGCTCAATATTAATATTCACCCATTAGAGGATAAATTCTTCATAAAGGCCCCCTGAGTAGCCCAACAAATAGTCCAATAACCTGAAAAAGAAAAATAAAATAAATATTTTGTTATTTTTTAACCTTTCGAAAATTATTAAATAGGATCACGTGGGATTTTCTAACTTTTGTTTTGAATTATCATATGTATTCTTGGAATCAAAGATTATCTCTTTTTATCTTGGGCCCACTTATTATTGGTCAAGAGTTTTCGAATTTGCTAAGATTTAATAAGAAAGAATTTCTTGATTTCCTTGAAAAAATATTATGGAAGATATGTATTTCTTGAAATACAAGAATATCTCATAAGTTCATAAGATTTCTTGGATCATACCAAATCTTGCAAAATTCCAATTAATTTCCGTATGGATAATAATGTTGAATATTTTAATTATGGGACCAAGGATAAGGAGATATATTCAATTAATTAGAAAAGCTTTTTCCACATTGTTTTTCCAATCTTGAAAAAATTAATGGACTAGATAATCTTAAACCCAAGAAATAATGACCGGAAAAATTAGCAAATCCATATTGAAAGTTTATTTTTTCCTTAAGATGGATAGTCGCAATATTAATTATGTAGTTGAGGATTAATTAATATTTATGGGCTTTTTGGTTAGTCCGTTGTGGCTCAATATTAGATATTATATGCATGATATGTTGTCCAATTATAGGATTAATTCATCTTAGTAATTCTTAAAATTAAATTTGCCCATCCCGAATAGAATCCCAACAAATAGTCCAATAACCAAAAAAAACCAAGAGTCCATTAAAATAAAAAAGAAATAAATATTGTTGGCTAAGATCGCATTGGAGGATAACCTAGTTAATCCTTTCACATAGTGTCTGCCTCTGGAAACATTCAAGAGACATGTGGGAGGAATGATTGTCAAGTGCGTAGCCAATCTGCTTTGAGTATAAGTGGGAGATATTATTAGGTTCGTGTAGGTGACATTAGATGTCACGCATTAGGAACTACACGAGACATACTGTAGTATACTTAAAAGCAGCCTTTGAGTATAAGTGGGAGATTGTTGGGGTTATACTGGAAAGTATGCTTTTACTTTGTATAACCAAACTGAATTTCTGTCTTATTTACTGAAATAAATTATTTATCACTGATGCTTTAAATATCATTGAATGTTACATATATTTACTGCGTAGTTGTTCAATAAACAATACATGTTACATTGTAGTTAATTTAGTGATACCAGATCACAGAAGATTAAATTAATAGTCCCTTGTAACTAAAAGTACCCTGTTCACGATCTAGATGGAAATGATCAATCCATCGTGAAAGGTTGAAGTGTAAGGCTCAGATTGGCTTGTCTTGACCAAGAGATTACACTAGTGCATGATTGATGCACCGAATAGGACCTACAGGAGGATAAATTCTCCAGCACTGAATTAGGAAGAATTAGACCTCAGTGGTTCGTTATTTCATAATCTTCGTCTCTTAAATAGGATCGTGTGTGGTTAGTAACTATTGCTTTGACTTATGACGGGTAGAGAATCAATGAGATTTAATACTTTATATCTTGGACAATATTACTGGTCACATGCGATTGCTAAGATTTAATCTGAAGAATGGGTGTGTAGAACGCTTTGTTTGATTTGCCCCCTTGGGAGGTTCATAAGATTTATCATACCAAATCTTGCAAGTGAAATTAGTTTTCGGTATGGATAATAATGTTAAACCGTTCCTTGACCAAGGATAAAAGATATTAATTAAAGGAAAGTTGTTTCAGTGGCTTGAATTAATTAATGGGCTGGATAATCTTAAACACGGGAAATAATAACCGGGAGCCATATTAACAGTAATATGGGTTAAGATGGATAGTGCAATATTAATTATATAGTGAGATTAATTAATATTTATGGGCTTGAATAATATAGTGGATCAATATTAGATATTCAAAGTCCATTAGAAGGTCCAATCTTAATTCTCCTAAAGGCCCCTCAAGTAGCCCAAACATAATGTCCAATAACTGAAAAAATGTTTAAAATAAAATAAATTATGGTTGCTTATTTTTCCAATTTTTTTGAAAAACATGAATAAAAGGGGAGAAAGATTTTCTTTGAATTTTGTTATGGAATTAGGATATGTATTCTTGGAATACAAGATTATCTCATTAAATTCAAGAAATCTCCCACTTAGTTATTTATTTGGGATTTTCGAAAATTATGAGAAATAAAGGGAAAGAAAGATTTTCTTGAAAAGATATTATGGAAGATATGTATTCTTGGAATACAAGTGTATCTCATAAATTCAAGAAGATCCAAATCTTGGAATCTTTATCCTAAAATTTCGAAAATACCATAACAATAAGAGAGTGGGATTTTTGTGAAATATTTTAAATATGGAGAAAATAATATATTAGATATATTCAAGATTTCTTGGATACCAAGAAAAAGATTTTCCCATCTTATTCACACACACAATTTTCGACCACCACCCTCTCTATAAATAGGGGATGAATGTTTCATCCCCAAGTGCAATTCCATGTGTTGGAAAAATTAAAAATCCACAAAGGTGGTGCAACATAATTTTATTTTTTCCTTTTGTTAAATTGTTCTCGAGTTCCTACCATCGGATTGTTGAACAATGATAAGGGAATACTTGAGAAGGTCTTTTTGTGTGTTCGTGTGAACGGGATTCATCTTCTCAACGGTTGTTACTCCGAGAGGTTAGTTTACGTAAACCCGTAGTTATTCCGCATGCGTTGGATTTACGTGAACTGTTTATATGCATGATTTGTTGTTGTATTATTATTTGAATTAATATAGGATTAATTCATGCTAGTAATAATTGTTAGAATTAAATTTATATTTAAATATTCATCCCGAATAGATCCGGGCAATTAATTCCCTAACACGAACTTCTTCGAGTGTTGATGAAGAACGCGTTTGAATGTTTGAATGCTTGATGAACATTTTAGAATCTTCAAGTGTTGAATAAAGAATGTCTTTGGAGAAACGCCGAATCGGAGGGGCTCAACACCTTGATCTCAGATTTGGAGTAGTTTCTGGACGGTTTTGAGAAGAACGTCTTGGAGCTGGTGAAGAACGCCATCAAATATTCAAAGTTCGCATTTGAAGAAACGTCTGAGTGGAGGGACTTCGTGCCTTAGTCTCTGATCGAACGTCATTTCTAGATTGATTTACACGAAGAATGCCTTTGAACCTGCTTCGAATCTACAAGAACGGTTGCAGGGAGCTCTGGACTCTTCTCGTCTTGCTCGTCTGGATCGTCTGAAAATTGTGATGTTTGTTGTGAACAAGTTTGGACCCCAATTTATAGGGTGAGGGGTGAACAATTTTCCTTAAATGAGGTGCCACGTGGCTGTTGGGGTTATACGGGAAAGTATGCTTTTACTTCGTATAGCCTATGTATTAAACACTTATTTACTGAAATAAATTATTTATCACTATTGCTTTAAATAGGATTGAATGTTGTATATATTTATTGCAAACCGTTCATATAATAGCACATGTTACATTGTAGTTAACGTGGTGATACCAGATCACAGAAGATCACGTTAACAGTCCCTTGTAAACAATTGCACATTTCACAACTTAGATAGATCCGAAAAATCTATTGGTAGAAGTTGATGTGTAAGACTCAGATTGACTTGTCTTGACCAATAGATTACACTAGTGCATTTGATCTGTTTTTAATTCCTCTGAGAGGGATAAACTCATTCGTACTGACTTATGAGATGAAGAGTTAGACCTCAGTGGTTGTTGATTTCTTAATCTCTGTCACTTAATAAGGACTGTGTGTGATTAGTAATTATTGGTTTGACTTATAAATGGGAAGAAAATCACTACGACTTCGATACCTTATATCTTGGGCAATAATATTAATTACATGGTAGTTGCTAGATTAATACAGAGAATCGTGTGCTTGAAATGTCTTGCATGATTGGTCCCCTTAGTAGGCTCGAAACCTTTATCATACCAAATCTTACAAGTGAGATTAATTATCCAGTATGGATAATAAAGCTGAGTTGTCCTTACTCCAAAGATAAAAATATTAATTAATATAAAGCTTTTCAGTGGATTAATTAATTAATGGACTAAATATTCTTAAACACGGGAAATAATAACCGGGAGCCATATTACCGTAATATGGGTTGAGATGTATAGTGCAATATTAATTATATAGTGAAATTAATTAATATTAATGGGCTGAATTATATTGTGGCTCAATATTGGAATTCAGAAGCCCATTGGAAGGTCCATCTTAATTCTCCTAAAGACACCTCAAGTAGCCCAATTAAAGTCCATTAATAAAAGATACTTAAAATAAATTAAATATTTGTTGCATAATTTGTCCTTAATTTTTGAAATTAATTAAAGAAAAGAGGGAGAAGGATTTTCTTGGAAAGATTTTATGGAAAGGAGATAAGTATTCTTGCAATACAAGATTATCCCATAAATTCAAGAAATCTCCCACTTGGCCTCTTTAGTGGGTAATTTTTGAAAAATAGAGAAATAAAAGGGAAGAAAGATTTTTATGGAGAAAGATTTGTATTCTTGGAATACAAGAATATCTCATAAATTCAAGAAAGATCCAATCTTGCAAATCTCCCTATTATTTTAAAAAATTTAAGCTAAATAAGGGTGTGAGATTTTTTGTGGAAAAATACACATGGAAAGAAGAATATATAAGATATATTCAAGATTTCTTGGAGATCAAGAAAAGATCTTTCCCAACCCTAAATTGACCTAAAATTTTCGAGCCCCTCTCTATTATAAATAGGGGATGAGTTTTTCATCCCCAACACAATTCCATGAGTTGGAAATATTAGAAATCCACAAAGATGGTGCAACAAATTATTTAATTTTCCTTTGTTTTATAATTGTTCATTGAAGAACCTTCCACCGGGTTATTGAACGAGGACTTGGGAATACTTGAGAAGGACTTTTGGTTGGTAGCCAGTTACTTGATCCTGTCCGTCTCAACAGTTGTCTCTCCAACGGGTACGTTTACGTAAACTCATAGAAATTCCGCATGCTAGGATCTTTTACGTGAATTATTGTTTTCATGTTGTTGTTAGATTAATTATTATTTGAATTCACTTAGGTTGATTCATGCTAGTAATAATTGTTAATTTAAATTTGTGTTTATAAGTTTATCCTGATAGATCCTGGCATATAGTATCCCAACAGTGGCGGCCTCTGATTGGTCGAAAGAATTTAATTGACGTAATTAACTCAAATCATTAATTTTATTGATTTGTCATTAATTTCCTTCTATTTATGACCAACTACCAGGTCGATTTGCCACATACGAGTATTCAAGTGCTCGTAAAATTTGACTGACTTGAACCATGTATATATATTAAATATCAGTTATTTAATTATTTAATTTGGAGAATTAATTTAGTAAATTCCCAGTAAATAAATAAATAATTTAACTCTATATTAATATAGAATTGTACACGTGTCACCATTTAATTGGGTGCAAATTTAATTTGCTTACAAAGAGATGATAAAAGAAAGGCTTAATTGCGAATAAAATCACCACCTTTTCACAAATTACAATCTAATCTAAACTTTTGAATTTTGGCAAACAAATCATAACTTTTACTCATTTTTGCAATTCCAACTGCCCTCTTGCCTGAAAATTGACGTGTACAAAAATTGTACTATCATCAGCCCAGTAAGCATCCACGTAAAAAAATACTTATTAACATAATAAATAAAAATAATAATAGTATATATACTAAAAAATAAAATAAAAATTAAAAGAATAAAATAAAATAATTAAAATGAAAAATAAAAAATAAAAAATCAAATATTTATCCTCTTCACATCTTCATCGTCGAGAAAAAAAAATAGTTCTGCAAAAAATTTCCAAAATTCAATTACATCAAAATCACTTAATCTTAAACCTCATGTTGCCTCCACCGCTACCCCCACCCACACCATTCCACCATTGCCCCACCCCCGACCCCACGTTCCATTCGCCACTGCATCTTCAACATCCAATTACACCAGAATATTTGTTGCTTCAATTACACTAAATCAAATTATTATGCAATTAACAAAAAAAAAAAAAAAGCTCGCTATATGTACCATGCTCCTTTTCAAAAAGCGAGCTCCCATTTCGAGAGCCGAGTATGGAGTGTCGTGTGCGGTGACTCAATTCACATTTCAAAATTGATTCAAGTGTTGAGCGAGAGAATATGAATGAAAAATGGAGGTGTACATGTAGCTGGAATGGGAGTAGGGTTGGGGAGGGTGGCCAGAAACATGGGTTGGGGACAAATGTTCATTAGATTTAATCTCTTAGGTTTTTTTTTTTTTAAAATTAGATATTGTGTTACTTGGGGGCAAATATTCATTCTCTAAGAAATATTATGTGTGTTAAGTTTTAATAATGACAGTTTTAATTATAACTGTGATTTTGAATATTATTTGTTTGTGCTTATTTAAAATTTTGATTTTATTAGAAGAAATTAGATTTTTATTTTTATTTGTGTTGATTTTAATATCTTATTATATTTAAATTTATTCTAAATTTATTTATAGTATTTATAACACTTAATTTATTGTTAAATTATTATTTTTTATGTTTATAATTATTTATTAGGGTGGATACTAATTACGATGATGATTGTGTATATATTTGTACACATCATCTTTCGGGCAAGGGGGAAAACTGCCCGAAGTTGAAATTGCCAAAAAGAGTAAAAGTAATGATTTATTTGCCAAAATTCAAAAGTTTAGCTTAGATTGCAATTTATGAAAATGTAGTGATTTTATTCGCAATTAATCCTAAAAGGAGAAAAAGTGAGAGAAAAGAAAGCGTACAAGATGGTAAATATGGAAATAATGGGGTTTTTTTTTTTAATATGTAAATAATCCCCTATATTACAAATAGAGAATTTATTTTGATGATGCTTCATCTTGTGGTTCATTGGGATGATGTGTCATTTTGAAGTTAATTTGAATGAATTATCACATTTATTGTATTGATGTGTCATTTTTTTATTGGTTTGTACTTAATATATATTACATCCATACGACATTTTAATGTGTAGTTTGATTAAAAAAAAATAAAACAATTAAGGTTTGAACCTTGCACCTCTTACATCATATTTATGTTTAATTGCACTAAACCCACTAAACTATCACCGAAATTGTATCTAAACCACCTAACTATTTTTTGTTGTACTAAACTATACAAACTATTATTTTATTACATTTAAACCACCGAATTAATTTTCATGTCAATTTTCTCTCCATTTTATACATGTGCACTACACGTGATTTTTAAAAAGACGTTTTCGTTAATTTTCATATATTAAGCACAATATTTTTCTCCTCACCCATTCAACAACCGATTTGCAAAAAAAAAAAAAAAACCTCCTCAATTTTTGATTTTTTAAGTCTGAAGAATGATTAAAAAAAATTACACAAATTTAAATTAAGGATTAAATGTGAATCAATTCGTAATTGGTAGAATTTGACACAATAATTTTTTTCAATATCTGCTTAAGTAAATATATTAATATACACTCTAAACAATTATTATTTCATGTTTAGTGCATTTATGCACATAATTATATTTTTATTATTAAATATATTATATATTATGAATATTTTGTTTTTAATTAAAGAACCGCGTAATACGAGGGCGCTAAAATAGTATTATATAATGAGCGGTTCGATTTTTGTGTTTCACATTTCGTATTCTATTGGTGTTTCACTCTACTTGATTTTTAACATATGGACCCAAAATATGATAGTTTGTTGGATATTTTTTAGGCAAAATGCATCTTTAAGTTCCTAAACTATTACTTTCTGTTTCGAAAAGTCCTTAAACTATTTTTTTTGTTTTAAGAAGCCCCTGAACTATTAATTTTTTATTCGAAAGGTCTTTAAACTATTTTTTTTATTTAATAAAGTCCCTAAACTATTATTTTTTGTATCACGCGGTCCTTCTTGACTTTTTTTTTAATCATCTAACAGAATCGTTAAGTAAATTCGTACATCATCATTCTCAAAATTGTCAATATAGACCATTGTTTTACTTAATGGTTCTGTTAGATTATTTAGAAAATTTAGTCAAGAAGGACTGTTTGAAACAAAAATCAATAGTTTAGGGACTTCATTAAACAAAAAAATAGTTTAGGGACCTTTTGAAATAAAATTTAATAGTTCAGGGACTTTTTTAAATAAAAAAATAGTTTAAGGACCTTTCAAAATAAAAAATAATAGTTTAGGGACGTGAAAATGCATTTTGCCTATTTTTTATTATTCTACGTGTCATTCATTCACATTATGAAATACAAAGTGAAACACTAATTATGGAATAGGTGATCTCACTTTATATAATGAGACCGACATCTTATCTGATATATTATGTGTGATGGAAGGAAAAATTATATTTTAAAAAAATTGAGAAAAAGTAATAAATTCAAAATTATACTCCCCACCCACCAAATTTATGCTTGATGTTGTTGACACAATTATTAAAAAAAAAGAAAAAGTAAGTGTATTATGAAGTATTGTGGGGTTCATTTATAAATAAAGTGATTGTTTGTGAGTAAAATATAATGACAATTGAAATAATTAAGTGATGATTGAGAGATTAACATAAAATGTTTGTTTGAATAAAGGGTATAAAAATAAATTCCTTGAATAGATGAATAAGTTAAGTGAGGATAAATTTAATGGATGTAAGAATATAAAACAAAAATAGTTATGAAAAAATATATAAATATCATTTAAAAAAAAAATTGCTTTTACATTTGAAAATTAGATATCAATATTTTCTATTGTATGGGGTCAATTTCGTGAGAGAAATTTTATACCTGCTACGTGTGAGTTATGACGTGGACATCCGCACTAACAAAATAAAATAGCAAATTGGATAATAACCTTTGGGGGGTTTTATGGGTATTTTATCTCCCACTATAAATGATTTTAAAAAAATATTTAGACCTAACGATCTGCTAGTTAGGTGTTTGCATGCACCTCCTAGTAATTAATTTTTTTTTTTTTTAATGGTCGGAGAAAAAATATACTTTATCGTTTCATAATAATTGACCTTTTATAATCAAAACTTTGTATCAAAATTATTTGTTCTATCAATTATTTTGACCCTTTTTCTTCTCAATATACCACACCCAAATATTTTTAATATTAATGTATAAAGAAAACAATTAGAGAAGAATATCAATATACAAGGATAGCAATTAGGTTAGATATAAAAGGGGGAAAATTGAGAGATTAAAATTAACCATATAATAAAATAATTTAAATTTTAAGTTCCTTAAATTTTCTATAAATAGCTAAACGGCCAATTATAATGAAACAGTGGGAGTATAAAATGAGCGTGAGTCACTGAGTTTACTCAAACCTTACAGCCAGGGAGTCGTACAAGTAAAACAGTCTACTTGAGAACAAGGAAACACCAAAACGGGTAAGTACACCTATCATGAAGAGAGTAAGAAAAAGAAAATGAATAATGAGTCAAAGTCCACTTCCACGAATGAAGCTTAGAACCTTCCGCATTCGAGTCTATCTCCTTGAAAATAAGATCATTTATAGCCTTTCACATGCTCCAATAAAAACATTATCACACCAAATAAAAAAATATTCCTAATCGCCATAACATGTCCATTGTAGATCAATTGAAAAAACTAATATCAAAGAGCATACCCTGTCTGCAAATTTAGGTCCAACCACCCTCTAATCTTCTGCAAAATTTTGTGCTCGACAAAGGGCAGAAAAATAACAATTGGTCGACGTTTTCAATAGGAAAAATGCAAAAGGGGCAACACAATTTTTGACTAGCTAGAATAACACCTGTCCTTGCAAGATTAACTCTAATTGAAATCTTATTACGAAGCGCCTTCCAAAGGAAAGAAGATACCTTGCTTAATGGTATACAATATTCATGATTTTTTTTTGGCATTTTTTTGGACAAATATACATGAACTCTATCACTGTTAAAGACAATTTCTCAAGATCAAGACATGAACTATTAATTGATAATTTTATTCCGGATAATAAAATTGAATTAATTTTGACCTCCATGATTTATTTATTTGTGGATTTTTTTGGAGAAATTCCTCCCACGGGACGGCTAAAAGATAGATTTCACATGAATAAATTCCGAAAGGATGATTGTGGGTTATTGTTAGTGGCGACGATGACCCTCCCCACGAGGCTTGTTCAAAGCAAAGTAATAATTTTGTATTTAATCATGGTTATTACTTAGGTATAAAATTGATATGCATATACTTCCCCGAAGTCCCTGTCAATTTTATATTGGTCAAGTGGGAGCCAACTATTAATCTGGATATTAAAGGTTTGTAACTGTTTCTTGTTTGCAACCTGCTTGAATGTGTTTAAATAATGACCCACCCCACGTGGCTTATTTAAACTGTTTTGAGATGTTGGCTCATGCATGTTCATATTTTTTTGAGATTTTAATATGAATCATGTGATCGAATTATGTGATAATTTTGTGCTTATACAATAGTTATTTATTTCAGTTCAGAATGTCGCAACCTTTTAATCCACTGTTAATATACTTAAAGTGAATAGAATTGTATAGGAAACTATGTTGATTGGAAACGAAAAGTTATGATTGTCCGAACTGCACAATAGCACAAGTGGATTCTTGACACACCAAAATCAGATGAGCCAACTGACGAGTCAAAAATGCGGGACTCGTCAGATCACCTTGCGAGAGATATTGTCGCTGAAAATGGTGGAGGGCAATCCCGTAAGGGATTACGTCCTCAAAATAGATGGCCCATCTGAACAAACTTGAGGTTCTGGGTGCAGATTATGATCTGGAGACCCAGATCGATTTGGTACTCCACTCTCTGCCCAAAATTTTTGAGCATTTTGGCCTCATTGAATTGATTTGTTGCAAGCTTTGGTCACGGCCGAGAGATGTAGATGAGGCACCAAACTCAAGCTTTGACAGCAAGTGGTCTATCTTCATCTTCTAGGCTAAGGGAAGGCAAGAAGAAGAAGAGGACCACAAGCCATAAGAAAACAAAATCAACTATTGCCAAGGGCAATGGTAAGATGAGGAAAGCCGGTGGTGTCAAGGAAAATCCAAAGTGGAAGTGCTTAAACTGCGGTGAAAAAGGACAATGGAGGTTTGGCTATTCCAAACCCCAAAAGGGCCGGAAAGAAAGGTAATTCTCACGCACTAGTTGTTGAAACTTGTTTAGCGGTGTATACTTCTCATTTGTGGATAGTTGATACAGGATCTGCTGACCATGTATGTTTCACGTAACGGGGTCCCAGTTGACCCGACAACTTAGTGGGAGTGAGATCCTCATCACATGGGCAATGTTAAGTAAGTAACGACTATTGCAATGCTACGAAGGTAGCGGGTATTACAATTTCACGAAAGTAGCATTACTGCAATGCTATGAAAAGTAGCAGTTTTTTTGCAGTATTGCATGAGTGGTGGTTAAAGCAGTGGGAGAAGTGCACCTGTCTTTTGAAGACAGAGTTTTAATTTTAAGAGATGTTATTTACGTTTCTAATTTTAGTAAGAATTTAATTTCGGTATCTAAACTCTACCTTGATGGATATTCGGTTACTTTTGATAAAGTTTTTACCATTTCTTTTTGTGATAAATTTATCAGCCATGGAACGTTGTTGAACAATCTCTATACAATTAACTGTGCACACCACTCACGAAATGCATCCTTTAACACATCGACTATTTCCGATAAAAGAAAACGTTCATCAGACGTGAACGAAACACTTCTATGGCATCTTAGATTGGGACATATTAATCCAAAAAGGATTCAAAGGTTTGTACAATTAATTGGTTCATTGGAGTCTCTCCGGGTTGAACAAATCCCCATTTGCGAATCATGCTTGGAGGGTAAAATGACCAAGAGGGCATTCGGAGCCAAGGGGAATAGAGCCAAAGAAGTGTTAGAAATCGTTCACACGGACGTATGTGGTCCAATGTCAATCAAAGAAAGAGGAGGTTATGAGTACTTCGTCACCTTTATTGATAATTACTCAAAGTACGACTACATTTTCCTTATGAAGCATAAATCTGAGACCTTTGACAAATTCAAAGAATTTAAGGCTCAAGCAGAGAATCATAGGGAAAAATGTATCAAGTCTCTACGATCTGATCGTGGAGGCGAGTACCTCAGCGATGAGTTTTTGAACTACTTGTCAGATGAAGGGATTGTATCCCAGCTGACTGCACCCGGAACCCCTCAACAAAACGGGGTTGCAGAGCGAAGAAACAGAACTCTTTTAGAAATGGTTATATCAATGATGAGTTATGTGGATCTACCCAAGTCGTTCTGGGGTCATGCCTTGGAAACATCGGCTTATATTCTGAACTTGGTGCTATCCAAGTTGGTTCCCAAAACAACCAAAGAATTGTGGACTGGGCGCAAGTCCAGTTTGAGACACATGAGAATTTGGGGGTGTCCGGCATAAGTGTTGGACAAGGAAGCCGGAAAATTGGATCCTCGATCAGAATTAAGGCTGTTTATAGGATACCCCGAGGGAACAAAAGGGTGTATGTTCTATGGTCCCGAGGATCAAAAGGTGGTAATAAGCACCCACTTTAGATTTTTGGAAGAAGACTATATGAACGAAAGAAAGCCCAAAAGTGAGATTACCTTAAATGAGCTTAGAGGGCTAACCTCAGTGCCAACTGTACAAGATGACATACCAAACTACACACTTACACAACCGGAACCTCGACGTAGTGGGAGGGTTGTGATACAACCCGAGAGATTCATGGGGATAGGAGAGTCCTCGGACTTAGTCCCCTGTCAAGATGAATCAGACCCATGGACTTACGACGAGGCAATCCAAGACAAGGATGCGGTTTCTTGGAAAACAACAATGGAAGCCGAAATGGGTTCTATGGATCATAACAGAGTGTGGGAGCTAGTCTAACCACTTAATGGGGTCAAACCCACTGGCTGCAAGTGGGTATACAAGAGGAAAAGAGGACCGGACGGGAAGGTGGAAACCTTCAAGGCAAGGCTTGTGGCGAAAGGTTATACTTAGAATGAGGGGATCGACTCTGAGGAAACCTTTTCACCTGTAGCAATGCTCAAGTCCATCTAAATTCTCTTGTCGATTGCTGCGCATCTCGACTTTGAAATCTGGCAAATGGATGTCAAGACGGCTTTCCTTAACGGAAGTCTTTAAGAGGAAATCTATATGCAACAACCCCAAGGCTTCATTGAAAAAGCCAAGAACACCTAGTTTGCAAGCTCAAGAAGTCCATTTATGGACTCAAACAAGCATCCAGAGCTTGGAACCAATGTTTTGATCAAGTAATAAAGTCTTATGGGTTTGATCAAAATGAATACGAAAGTTGTGTGTACAAGAAGCGTGTCGGAACTGCATTGGTATTCTTAGTACTATACGTAGACGACATTCTACTCATCGGTGACGATGTAAAGATGTTGTCAGACGTAAGGGCATGGCTTTCAAAACAGTTTGATATGAAGGACATAGGGGAAGCTGGACACATCCTTGGGATCAAGATCACTCGAGATCGCAAGAAAATGATGATAGGCTTATCGCAAGCTTCATATATAGACACTGTCTTGAAGCATTGACATCTTGCAGATTCCAAGAAAGGATTCGTACCTTTCAGACATGGAATCCATCTATCCAAAGAAGTGTGCCCTAAGACACAAAAGGAGATAGATGACATGAAGGGCGTTCCTTATGCTTCGGCTGTCGGAAACCTCATGTATGCAATGCTGTGCACGAGGCCAGATATCTGCTTCGCCGTTGGCATGGTGGCAAGATATCGGAATAATCCGGGGAAAGAACATTGGACTGCAGTTAAAAACATTCTGAAGTATCTTAAGAGAACTCACGATAGAATGTTGGTTTATCAGTCAGACAGTCTGATTTCCATCGATTACATGGACTCGGATTTCCGATCAGACATAGATTCCAAGAAACTATCAGCCTCAGTTAGTGTGCTTTCATTTGGAAGTGTAGCCATGGAATGGACGAGTGTGAAGCAGAAATGCATCACTGACTCAACCATGGAAGCCGGGTAAGTAGCTGCTTGTGAAGCAGTGAAGGAACCAGTTTGGCTCTAGACCTTCTTAGTGAACTTGGATGGAGTTCCAAATTTGTCTAGCAATATTTGCTAGGGGCAGTTGCAAATTCAAGGGAACCAAGAGTCCACGAGTCAAACAAGCACACTGAAGGAAAGAAATCTTAGACGAGAAATTGTTAAGAGATGAGATGAAGAGGTGACTAAGATCGCATTGGAGGATAACCTAGTTAATCCTTTCTCATAGGGTCTGCCTCTGGAAACATTCAAGAGACATGTGGGAAAAATGGTTGTCAAGTGCGTAGCCAATCTGCTTTGAGTATAAGTGGGAGATATTATTTGGTTCGTGTAGGTGACATTAGATGTCACGCATTAGGAACTACACGAGACATATTGTAGTATACTTAAAAGCAGACTTTGAGTATAAGTGGAAGATTGTTGGGTTATACTGGAAAGTATGCTTTTACTTTGTATAACCAAACTGAATTTCTGTCTTATTTACTGAATTAAATTATTTATCACTGATGCTTTAAATATCATTGAATGTTACATATATTTACTGCATAGTTGTTCAAAAAATAGTACGTGTTACATTGTAGTTAATTTAGTGATACCAGATCACAGAAGATTAAATTAACAGTCCCTTGTAACTAAAAGTACGCTGTTTATGACCTAGATGGAAATGAACAATCCATCGTGAAAGGTTGAAGTGTAAGGCCCAGATTGACTTGTCTTGACCAAGAGATTACACTAGTGCATGACTGATGCACTTAATAGGACATATAGGAGGATAAATTCTTCAGCACTGAATTAGGAAGAATTAGACCCCAGTGGTTCGTTATTTCTTAATCTTCGTCTTTTAAATAGGATCATGTGTGGTTAGTAACTATTGCTTTGACTTATGACGGGTAGAGAATCAATGAGATTCAATACTTTATATCTTGGGCAATATTACTGGTCACATGCGATTGCTAAGATTTAATACTAAGAATCGTGTGCGAGTACGCTTGTTTGATTTGCCCCCTTGGGAGGTTCATAAGATTTATCATACCAAATCTTGCAAGTGGAATTAGTTTCTGGTATGGATAATAATGTTGAACCGTTCCTTGACCAAGGATAAAATATATTAATTAAAGGAAAGCTGTTTCAGTGGCTTGAATTAATTAATGGGCAGGATAATCTTAAACACGGGAAATAATAACCGGGAGCCATATTAACAGTAATATGGGTTAAGATGGATAGTTCAATATTAATTATGTAGTGGGATTAATTAATATTTATGGGCTTGAATAATATTGTGGCTCAATATTAGATATTCAAAGTCCATTAGAAGGTCCAATCTTAATTCTCCTAAAGGCCCCTCAAGTAGCCCAAACATAATGTCCAATAACTGAAAAAGGTGTTTAAAATAAAATAAATTATGGTTGCTTATTTTTCCAATTTTTTTGAAAAACATGAATAAAAGGGGAGAAAGATTTTCTTTTAATTTTTTTATGGAATTAGTATATGTATTCTTGGAATACAAGCTTATCTCATTAAATTCAAGAAATCTCCCACTTAGTTATTTATGTGGGATTTTCAAAAATTATGAGAAATAAAGGGAAAGAAAGATTTTCTTGATTTTCTTGAAAAGATATTATTGAAGATATGTATTCTTGGAATACAAGTGTATCTCATAAATTCAAGAAGATCCAAATCTTGGAATCTTTATCCTAAAATTTCGAAAATACCATAACAATAAGAGAGTAGGATTTTTGTGAAATATTTTAAATATGGAGAAAAGAATATATTAGATATATTCAAGATTTCTTGGAGACCAAGAAAAAGATTTTCCCATCTTATTCACACACACAATTTTCGACCACCACCCTCTCTATAAATAGGGGATGAATGTTTCATCCCCAAGTGCAATTCCATGTGTTGGAAAATTTAGAAATCCACAAAGGTGGTGCAACATAATTTTATTTTTTCCTTTTGTTAAATTGTTCGCGAGTTCCTACCACCGGATTGTTGAACAATGATTAGGGAATACTTGAGAAGGTCTTTTGTTGTGTTCGTGTGAACGAGATCCATCTTCTCAACGGTTGTCACTCCGAGAGGTTAGTTTATGTAAACCCGTAGTTATTCCGCATGCGTAGGATTTACGTGAACTGTTTATATGCATGATTTGTTGTTGTATTATTATTTGAATTAATATAGGATTAATTCATGCTAGTAATAATTGTTAGAATTAAATTTGTATTTAAATATACATCCCGAATAGATCCGGGCAATTAATTCCCCAACACGAACTTGTTCGAGTGTTGATGAAGAACTCGTTTGAAAGTTTGAATGCTTGATGAAGATTTTAGAATCTTCAAGTGTTGAATAAAGAATGTCTTTGGAGAAACGCCGAATCGAAGGGGCTCAACACCTTGATCTCAGATTTGGAGTCGTTTCTGGACGGTTTTGTGAAGAACGTCTTGGAGCTGGTGAAGAACGCCATCAAATATTCAAAGTTCGCATTTGAAGAAACGTCTGATTGGAGGGACTTCGTGCCTTAGTCTCTGATCGAACATCATTTCTAGCTTGATTTACACGAAGAATGCCTTTGAAGCTGCTTTGAATCTTCAAGAACGGTTGCAGGGAGCTCTGGACCCTTCTCGTCTTGCTCGTCTGGATCGTCTGAAAATTGTGATGTTTGTTGTGAACAAGTTTGGACCCCAATTTATAGGGTGAGGGGTGAACAATTTTCCTTAAATGAGGTGCCACGTGGCTGTTGGGGTTATACGGGAAAATATGCTTTTACTTCGTATAGCCCATGTATTAAACACTTATTTATTGAAATAAATTATTTATCACTGTTGCTTTAAATATGATTGAATGTTGTATATATATTTTGCAAATCGTTCATATAATAGCACATGTTACATTGTAGTTAACGTGGTGATACCAGATCACAGAAGATCACGTTAACAGTCCCTTGTAAACAAGTGCGCATTTCGCAACATAGATAGATCCGAACAATCTATTGGTAGAAGTTGATGTGTAAGGCTCAGATTGACTTGTCTTGACCAATAGATTACACTAGTGCATTTGATACGCTGAAGCGGACCTACAGAGAGGATAAACTCATTCGTACTGACTTATGGGATGAAGAGTTAGACCTCAGTGGTTGTTGATTTCTTAATCTCTGTCACTTAATAAGGACTGTGTGTGATTAGTAATTATTGGTTTGACTTATAAATGGGAAGAAAATCACTACGACTTCGATACCTTGTATCTTGGACAATAATATTAATTACATAGCAGTTGTTAGATTAATACAGAGAATCGTGTGCTTGCAATGTCTTGCATGATTGGTCCCCTTGGTAGACTCGAAACCTTTATCATACCAAATCTTGCAAGTGGGATTAATTTTCCAGTATGAATAATAAAGTTGAGTTGTCCTTACTCCAAAGATAAAAATATTAATTAATATAAAGCTTTTCAGTGGCTTAATTAATTAATGTACTAAATAATCTTAAACACGGGAAATAATAACCGGGAGCCATATTACCGTAATATGGGTTGAGATGTATAGTGCAATATTAATTATATAGTGAAATTAATTAATATTAATGGGCTGAATTATATTGTGGCTCAATATTGGAATTCAGAAGCCATTGGAAGGTCCATCTTAATTCTCCTAAAGACACCTCAAGTAGCCCAATTAAAGTCCATTAATAAAAGATACTTAAAATAAATTAAATATTTGTTGCATAATTTGTCCTTAATTTTTGAAATTAATTAAAGAAAAGAGGGAGAAGGATTTTCTTGGAATGATTTTATGGAAAGGAGATAAGTATTCTTGCAATACAAGATTATCCCATAAATTCAAGAAATCTCCCACTTAGCCTCTTTAATGGGTAATTTTTGAAAAATAGAGAAATAAAAGGGAAGAAAGATTTTTATGGAGAAAGATTTGTATTCTTGGAATACAAGAATATCTCATAAATTCAAGAAAGATTCAATCATGCAAATCTCCCTATTATTTTCGAAAATTTAAGCTAAATAAGGGTGTGAGATTTTTTGTGGAAAAATACACATGGAAAGAAGAATATATGATATATATTCAAGATTTCTCTGAGATCAAGAAAAGATCTTTCCCAACCCTAAATTGACCTAAAATTTTCGAGCCCCTCTCTATTATAAATAGGGGATGAGTTTTTCATTCCCAACACAATTCCATGAGTTGGAAATATTAGAAATCCACAAAGGTGGTGCAACAAATTATTTAATTTTCCTTTGTTTTATAATTGTTCATTGAAGAACCTTCCACCGGGTTATTGAACGAGGACTTGGGAATACTTGAGAAGGACTTTTGGTTGGTAGCCAGTTACTTGATCCTGTCCGTCTCAACAGTTGTCTCTCCAACGGG
The DNA here is from genome assembly GCA_037126765.1 of Stenogyne calaminthoides. Taxonomy (NCBI): domain Eukaryota; kingdom Viridiplantae; phylum Streptophyta; class Magnoliopsida; order Lamiales; family Lamiaceae; genus Stenogyne; species Stenogyne calaminthoides. The sequence continues at coordinate 12,261,891 of JBBCBC010000017.1, read as the reverse complement.
TACGTTTATGTAAACTCATAGAAATTCCGCATGCTAGGATCTTTTACGTGAATTATTGTTTTCATGTTGTTGTTAGATTAATTATTATTTGAATTCACTTAGGTTGATTCATGCTAGTAATAATTGTTAATTTAAATTTGTGTTTATAAGTTTATCCCGATAGATCCTGGCATATAGTATCCCAACAGTGGCGGCCTCTGATTGGTCGAAAGAATTTAATTGACGTAATTAACTCAAATCATTAATTTTATTGATTTGTCATTAATTTCCTTCTATTTATGACCAACTACCAGGTCGATTTGACACATACGAGTATTCAAGTGCTCGTAAAATTTGACTGACTTGAACCATGTATATATATTAAATATCAGTTATTTAATTATTTAATTTGGAGAATTAATTTAGTAAATTCTCAGTAAATAAATAAATAATTTAACTTGATATTAATATAGAATTGTACACGTGTCACCATTTAATTGAGTGCAAATTTAATTTGCTTACAAAGAGATGATAAAAGAAAGGCTTAATTGCGAATAAAATCACCACCTTTTCACAAATTACAATCTAATCTAAACTTTTGAATTTTGGCAAACAAATCATAACTTTTACTCATTTTTGCAATTCCAACTGCCCTCTTGCCTGAAAATTGACGTGTAAAAAAATTGTACTATCATCAGCCCAGTAAGCATCCACGTAAAAAAATACTTATTAACATAATAAATAAAAATAATAATAGTATATATACTAAAAAATAAAATAAAAATTAAAAGAATAAAATAAAATAATTAAAATGAAAAATAAAAAATAAAAAATCAAATATTTATCCTCTTCACATCTTCATCGTCGAGAAAAAAAAAAAAAGTTCTGCAAAAAATTTCCAAAATTCAATTACATCAAAATCACTTAATCTTAAACCTCATGTTTCCTCCACCGCTACCCCCACCCACACCATTCCACCATTGCCCCACCCCCGACCCCACGTTCCTTTCGCCACTGCATCTTCAACATCCAATTACACCATAATATTTGTTGCTTCAATTACACTAAATCAAATTATTCTGCAATTAACAAAAAAAAAAAAGCTCGCTATATGTACCATGCTCCTTTTCAAAAAGCGAGCTCCCATTTCGAGAGCCGAGTATGGAGTGTCGTGTGCGGTGACTCAATTCACATTTCAAAAATTGATTCAAGTGTTGAGCGAGAGAATATGAATGAAAAATGGAGGTGTACATGTAGCTGGAATGGGAGTAGGGTTGGGGAGGGTGGCCAGAAACATGGGTTGGGGACAAATGTTCATTAGATTTAATCTCTTAGGTTTTTTTTATTTTTAAAATTAGATATTGTGTTACTTGGTGGCAAATATTCATTCTCTAAGAAATATTATGTGTGTTATGCTTTAATAATGACAGTTTTAATTATAACTGTGATTTTGAATATTATTTGTTTGTGCTTATTTAAAATTTTTATTTTATTAGAAGAAATTAGATTTTTATTTTTATTTGTGTTGATTTTAATATCTTATTATATTTAAATTTATTCTAAATTTATTTATAGTATTTATAACACTTAATTTATTGTTAAATTATTATTTTTTATGTTTATAATTATTTATTAGGGTGGATACTAATTATGATGATGATTGTGTATATATTTGTACACATCATCTTTCGGGCAAGGGGGAAAACTGCCCGAAGTTGAAATTGCCAAAAAGAGTAAAAGTAATGATTTATTTGCCAAAATTCAAAAGTTTAGCTTAGATTGCAATTTATGAAAATGTAGTGATTTTATTATAATTAATCCTAAAAAGGAGAAAAAGTGAGAGAAAAGAAAGCGTACAAGATGGTAAATATGGAAATAATGGGGTTTTTTTTTTTTAATATGTAAATAATCCCCTATATTACAAATAGATAATTTATTTTGATGATGCGTCATCTTGTGGTTCATTGGGATGATGTGTCATTTTGAAGTTAATTTGAATGAATTATCACATTTATTGTATTGATGTGTCATTTTTTTATTGGTTTGTAGTTAATATGTGACATCAATATGACATTTTAATGTGTAGTTTGATTAAAAAAAAAAATAAAACAATTAAGGTTTGAACCTTGCACCTCTTACATCATATTTATGTTTAATTTCACTTAACCCACTAAACTATCACCGAAATTGTATCTAAACCACCTACCTATTTTTTGTTGCACTAAACTATACAAACTATTATTTTATTACATTTAAACCACCAAATTAATTTTCATGTCAATTTTTCTCTCCATCTTATACATGTGCACTACACGTGATTTTTAAAAAGACGTTTTCGTTAATTTTCATATATTAAGCACAATATTTTTCTCCTCACCCATTCAACAACCGATTTGCAAAAAAAAAAAAAAACCTCCTCAATTTTTGATTTTTTAAGTCTGAAGAATGATTAAAAAAAAATTACACAAATTTAAATTAAGGATTCGTGAATCAATTGCAGAATTGGTAGAATTTGACACAATAATTTTTTTCAATATCTGCTTAAGTAAATATATTAATATACACTCTAAACAATTATTATTTCATGTTTAGTGCATTTATGCACATAATTATATTTTTATTATTAAATATATTATATATTATGAATATTTTGTTTTTAATTAAAGAACCGCGTAATACGAGGGTGCTAAAATAGTATTATATAATGAGCGGTTCGATTTTTGTGTTCCACTTTTCGTATTCTATTGGTGTTTCACTCTACTTGATTTTTAACATATGGACCCAAAATATGATAGTTTGTTGGATATTTTTTAGGCAAAATGCATCTTTAAGTTCCTAAACTATTACTTTTTGTTTCGAAAAGTCCTTAAACTATTTTTTTTGTTTTAAGAAGCCCCTGAACTATTAATTTTTTATTCGAAAGGTCTTTAAACTATTTTTTTTTATTTAATAAAGTCCCTAAACTATTATTTTTTGTATCAAGCGGTCCTTCTTGACTTTTTTTTTAATCATCTAACAGAATCGTTAAGTAAATTCGTACATCATCATTCTCAAAATTGTCAATATAGACCATTGTTTTTACTTAATGGTTACATTAGATTATTTAGAAAATTTAGTCAAGAAGACTTGCTTTGAAACAAAAATCAATAGTTTAGGGACTTCATTAAACAAAAAAAAATAGTTTAGGGACCTTTTTGAAATAAAAATTTAATAGTTCAGGACTTTTTAAAAAAAAATAGTTTAAGGACCTTTCAAAATAAAAAAAATAATAGTTTAGGGACGTGAAAATGCATTTTGCCTATTTTTTTTTATTATTCTACGTGTCATTCATTCATATTATGAAATACAAAAAGTGAAACACCAATTATGGAATAGGTGATCTCACTTTATATAATGAGACCGACATCTTATCTGATATATTATGTGTGATGGAAGGAAAAATTATATTTTAAAAAAATTGAGAAAAAGTAATAAATTCAAAATTATACTCCCCACCCACCAAATTTATGCTTGATGTTGTTGACACAATTATAAAAAAAAAAAAAAAAAGTGTATTATATTAAGTATTGTGGGGTTCATTTATAAATAAAGTGATTGTTTGTGAGTAAAATATAATGACAATTGAAATAATTAAGTGATGGTTGAGAGATTAACATAAAATGTTTGTTTGAATAAAGGGTATAAAAATAAATTCCTTGAATAGATGAATAAGTTAAGTGAGGATAAATTTAATGGATGTAAGAATATAAAACAAAAATAGTTATGAAAAAATATATAAATATCATTTAAAAAAAATTGCTTTTACATTTGAAAATTAGATATCAATATTTTCTATTGTATGGGGTCAATTTCGTGAGAGAAATTTTATACCTGCTACGTGTGAGTTATGACGTGGACATCCGCACTAACAAAATAGCAAATTGGATAATAACCTGGGGGGGTTTTACAAAATAGCAAATTGGATAATAACCTGGGGGGGTTTTATGGGTATTTTATCTCCCACTATAAATGATTTTAAAAAATATTTAGACCTAACAGTCTGCTAGTTAGGTGTTTGCATGCACCTCCTAGTAATTAATTTTTTATTGAATGGTCGAAAAAAATATACTTTATACGTTTCATAATAATTGACCTTTTATAATCAAAACTTTGTATCAAAATTATTTGTTCTATCAATTATTTTGACCCTTTTTCTTCTCAATATACCACACCCAAATATCTTTAATATTAATGTATAAAGAAAACAATTAGAGAAGAATATCAATATACAAGGATAGCAATTAGGTTAGATATAAAAGGGGGAAAATTGAGTGATTAAAATTAACCATATAATAAAATAATTTAAATTTTAAGTTCCTTAAATTTTCTATAAATAGCTAAACGGCCAATTATAATGAAACAGTGGGAGTATAAAATGAGTGTGAGTCACTGAGTTTACTCAAACCTTACAGCCAGGGAGTTGTACAAGTAAAACAGTCTACTTGAGAACAAGGAAACACCAAAACGGATAAGTACACCTATCATGAAGAGAGTAAGAAAAAAAAAATGAATAATGAGTCAAAGTCCACTTCCACGAATGAAGCTTAGAACCTTCCGCATTCGAGTCTATCTCCTTGAAAATAAGATCATTTCTAGCCTTTCACATGCTCCAATAAAAACATTATCACACCAAATAAAAAAATATTCCTAATCGCCATAACATGTCCATTGTAGATCAATTGAAAAAACTAATATCAAAGAGCATACCCTGTCTGCAAATTTAGGTCCAACCACCCTCTAATCTTCTGCAAAATTTTGTGCTCGACAAAGGGCAGAAAAATAACAATTGGTCGACGTTTTCAATAGGAAAAATGCAAAAGGGGCAACACAATTTTTGACTAGCTAGAATAACACCTGTCCTTGCAAGATTAACTCTAATTGAAATCTTATTACGAAGGGCCTTCCAAAGGAAAGAAGATACCTTGCTTAATGGTATACAATATTCATGATTTTTTTTTGGCATTTTTTTGGACAAATATACATGAACTCTATCACTGTTAAAGACAAATTTTCAAGATCAAGACATGAACTATTAATTGATAATTTTATTCCGGATAATAAAATTGAATTAATTTTGACCTCCATGATTTATTTATTTGTGGATTTTTTTGGAGAAATTCCTCCCACGGGACGGCCAAAATATAGATTTCACATGAATAAATTCCGAAAAGATGATTGTGGGTTATTGTTAGTGGCGACGATGACCCTCCCCACGAGGCTTGTTCAAAGCAAAGTAATAATTTTGTATTTAATCATGGTTATTACTTAGGTATAAAATTGATATGCATATACTTCCCCGAAGTCCCTGTCAATTTTATATTGATCAAGTGGGAGCCAACTATTAATCTGGATATTAAAGGTTTGTAATCGTTTTTTGTTTGCAACTTTTGCTTGAATGTGTTTAAATAATGACCCACCCCACGTGGCTTATTTAAACTGTTTTGAGATGTTGGCTGATGCATGTTCATATTTTTTTGAGATTTTAATATGAATCATGTGATCGAATTATGTGATAATTTTGTGCTTATACAATAGTTATTTATTTCAGTTCATCATGTCGCAACCTTTTAATCCACTGTTAATATACTTAAAGTGAATAGAATTGTAAAGGAAACTATGTTGATTGGAAACGAAAAGTTATGATTGTCCTAACTGCACAATAGCACAAGTGGATTCTTGACACACCAAAATCAGATGAGCCAACTGACGAGTCAAAAATGCGGGACTCGTCAGATCACCTTGCGAGAGATATTGTCGCTGAAAATGGTGGAGGGCAATCCCGTAAGGGATTACGTCCTCAAAATAGATGGCCCATCAGAACAAACTTGAGGTTCTGGGTGCAGATTATGATCTGGAGACCCGATCGATTTGGTACTCCACTCTCTACCCCAAAATTTTTGAGCATTTTGGCCTCATTAGGCGATTTGTTGCAAGCTTTGGTCACGGCAGAGATGTAGATGAGGCACCAAACTCAAGCTTTGGCAGCAAGTGGTCTATCTTCATCTTCTAGGCTAAGGGAAGGCAAGAAGAAGAAGAGGACCAAAAGCCATAAGAAAACAAACTCAACTATTGCCAAGGGCAATGGTAAGATGAGGAATCTTGGGTGGTGTCAAGGAAAATCCAAAGTGGAAGTGCTTAAAATGCGGTGAAAAAAACCGAATGGAGGTTTGGCTGTTCCAAACCCCAAAAGGGCCGGAAAGAAAGGTAATTCTCACGCACTAGTTGTTGAAACTTGTTTAGCGGTGTATACTTCTCATTTGTGGATAGTTGATACAGGATCTGCTGACCATGTATGTTTCACGTAACGGGGTCCCAGTTGACCCGACAACTTAGTGGGAGTGAGATCCTCATCACATGGGCAATGTTAAGTAAGTAACGACTATTGCAATGCTACGAAGGTAGCGGGTATTACAATTTCACGAAAGTAGCATTACTGCAATGCTATGAAAAGTAGCAGTTTTTTTGCAGTATTGCATGAGTGGTGGTTAAAGCAGTGGGAGAAGTGCACCTGTCTTTTGAAGACAGAGTTTTAATTTTAAGAGATGTTATTTACGTTTCTAATTTTAGTAAGAATTTAATTTCGGTATCTAAACTCTACCTTGATGGATATTCGGTTACTTTTGATAAAGTTGTTACCATTTCTTTTTATGATAAATTTATCAGCCATGGAACGTTGTTGAACAATCTCTATACAATTAACTGTGCACACCACTCACGAAATGCATCCTTTAACACATCGACTATTTCCGATAAAAGAAAACGTTCATCAGACGTGAACGAAACACTTCTATGGCATCTTAGATTGGGACATATTAATCCAAAAAGGATTCAAAGGTTTGTACAATTAATTGGTTCATTGGAGTCTCTCCGGGTTGAACCAATCCCCACTTGCGAATCATGCTTGGAGGGTAAAATGACCAAGAGGGCATTCGGAGCCAAGGGGAATAGAGCCAAAGAAGTGTTAGAAATCGTTCACACGGACATATGTGGTCCAATGTCAATCAAAGAAAGAGGAGGTTATGAGTACTTCGTCACCTTTATTGATAATTACTCAAAGTACGACTACATTTTCCTTATGAAGCATAAATCTGAGACCTTTGACAAATTCAAAGAATTTAAGGCTCAAGAAGGGAATCATAGGGAAAAATGTATCAAGTCTCTACGATCTGATCGTGGAGGAGAGTACCTCAGCGATGAGTTTTTGAACTACTTGTCAGATGAAGGATTGTATCGGATCGCATTGAACCCCTCAACAAAACGGGGTTGCAGAGCGAAAAAACAGAACTCTTTTAGAAATGGTTATATCAATGATGAGTTATGTGGATCTACCCAAGTCGTTCTGGGGTCATGCCTTGGAAACATCGGCTTATATTCTGAACTTGGTGCTATCCAAGTCGGTTCCCAAAACTCCCAAAGAATTGTGGACCGGGCGCAAGTCCAGTTTGAGACACATGAGAATTTGGGGGTGTCCGGCCTAAGTGTTGGACAAGGAAGCCGGAAAATTGGATCCTCGATCAGAATTAAGACTGTTTATAGGATACCCCGAGGGAACAAAAGGGTGTATGTTCTATGGTCCCGAGGATTAAAAGGTGGTAATAGGCACCCACTTTAGATTTTTGGAAGAAGATTATATGAACGAAAGAAAGCCCAAAAGTGAGATTACCTTAAATGAGCTTAGAGGGCTAACCTCAGTGCCAACTGTACAAGATGACATACCAAATTACACACTTACACAACCGGAACCTCGACGTAGTGGGAGGGTTGTGATACAACCCGAGAGATTCATGGGGATAGGAGAGTCCTCGGACTTAGTCCCCTGTCAAGATGAATCAGACCCATGGACTTACGACGAGGCAATCCAAGACAAGGATGCGGTTTCTTGGAAAACAACAATGGAAGCCGAAATGGGTTCTATGGATCATAACAGAGTGTGGGAGCTAGTCTAACCACTTAATGAGGTCAAACCCATTGGCTGCAAGTGGGTATACAACAGGAAAAGAGGACCGGACGGGAAGGTGGAAACCTTCAAGGCAAGGCTTGTGGCGAAAGGTTATACTTAGAATGAAGGGATCGGCTCTGAGGAAACCTTTTCACCTGTAGCAATGCTCAAGTCCATCTGAATTCTCTTGTCGATTGCTGCGCATCTCGACTTTAAAATCTGGCAAATGGATGTCAAGATGGCTTTCCTTAACGGAAGTCTTTAAGAGGAAATCTATATGCAACAACCCCAAGGCTTCATTGAAAAAGGCCAAGAACACCTAGTTTGCAAGCTCAAGAAGTCCATTTATGGACTCAAACAAGCATCCAGAGCTTGGAACCAATGTTTTGATCAAGTAATAAAGTCTTATGGGTTTGATCAAAATGAATACGAAAGTTTTGTGTACAAGAAGACTGTCGGAACTGCATTGGTATTCTTAGTACTATACGTAGACGACATTCTACTCATTGGTGACGATGTAAAGATGTTGTCAGACGTAAGGGCATGGCTTTCAAAACAGTTTGATATGAAGGACATAGGGGAAGCTGGACACATCCTTGGGATCAAGATCACTCGAGATCGCAAGAAAATGATGATAGGCTTATCGCAAGCTTCATATATAGACACTGTCTTGAAGCAATTCAGCATGCAGGATTCCAAGAAAGGATTCGTACCTTTCAGACATGGAATCCATCTATCCAAAGAAATGTGCCCTAAGACACAAAAGAAGATAGATGACATGAAGGGCGTTCCTTATGCTTCGGCTGTCGGAAACCTCATGTATGCAATGCTGTGCACGAGGCCAGATATCTGCTTCGCCGTTGTCATGGTGGCAAGATATCGGAATAATCCGGGGAAAGAACATTGGACTGCAGTTAAAAACATTCTGAAGTATCTTAAGAGAACTCACGATAGAATGTTGGTTTATCAGTCAGACAGTCTGATTTCCATCGATTATATGGACTCGGATTTCCGATCAGACATAGATTTCAAGAAACTATCAGCCTCAGTTAGTGTGCTTTCATTTGGAAGTGTAGCCATGGAATGGAGGAGTGTGAAGCAGAAATGCATCACTGACTCAACCATGGAAGCCGGGTAAGTAGCTGCTTGTGAAGCAGTGAAGGAACCAGTTTGGCTCTAGACCTTCTTAGTGGACTTGGATGGAGTTCCAAATTTGTCTAGCAATATTTGCTAGGGGCAGTTGCAAATTCAAGGGAACCAAGAGTCCACGAGTCAAACAAGCACACTGAAGGAAAGAAATCTTAGACGAGAAATCGTTAAGAGATGAGATGAAGAGGTGACTAAGATCGCATTGGAGGATAACCTAGTTAATCCTTTCTCATAGTGTCTGCCTCTGGAAACATTCAAGAGACATGTGGGAAAAATGGTTGTCAAGTGCGTAGCCAATCTGCTTTGAGTATAAGTGGGAGATATTATTTGGTTCGTGTAGGTGACATTAGATGTCACGCATTAGGAACTACACGAGACATATTGTAGTATACTTAAAAGCAGACTTTGAGTATAAGTGGAAGATTGTTGGGTTATACTGGAAAGTATGCTTTTACTTTGTATAACCAAACTGAATTTCTGTCTTATTTACTGAAATAAATTATTTATCACTGATGCTTTAAATATCATTGAATGTTACATATATTTACTGCATAGTTGTTCAATAAATAGTACGTGTTACATTGTAGTTAATTTAGTGATACCAGATCACAGAAGATTAAATTAACAGTCCCTTGTAACTAAAAGTACGCTGTTCATGACCTAGATGGAAATGAACAATCCATCGTGAAAGGTTGAAGTGTAAGGCTCAGATTGACTTGTCTTGACCAAGAGATTACACTAGTGCATGATTGATGCACTTAATAGGACATATAGGAGGATAAATTCTTCAGCACTGAATTAGGAAGAATTAGACCCCAGTGGTTCGTTATTTCTTAATCTTAAATCTCTTAAATAGGATGGTGTGTGGTTAGTAACTATTGCTTTGACTTATGACGGGTAGAGAATCAATGAGATTCAATACTTTATATCTTGGGCAATATTATCGGGTCACATCGATTGCTAAGATTTAATACTAAGAATGGGTGTCGAAAGCACGCTTTGTTTGATTTGCCCCCTTGGGAGGTTCATAAGATTTATCATACCAAATCTTGCAAGTGGAATTAGTTTCCGGTATGGATAGTAATGTTGAACCGTTCCTTGACCAAGGATAAAATATATTAATTAAAGGAAAGCTGTTTCAGTGGCTTGAATTAATTAATGGGCAGGATAATCTTAAACACGGGAAATAATAACCGGGAGCCATATTAACAGTAATATGGGTTAAGATGGATAGTTCAATATTAATTATGTAGTGGGATTAATTAATATTTATGGGCTTGAATAATATTGTGGCTCAATATTAGATATTCAAAGTCCATTAGAAGGTCCAATCTTAATTCTCCTAAAGGCCCCTCAAGTAGCCCAAACATAATGTCCAATAACTGAAAAAGGTGTTTAAAATAAAATAAATTATGGTTGCTTATTTTTCCAATTTTTTTGAAAAACATGAATAAAAGGGGAGAAATATTTTCTTTGAATTTTTTATGGAATTAGTATATGTATTCTTGGAATACAAGATTATCTCATTAAATTCAAGAAATCTCCCACTTAGTTATTTATGTGGGATTTTCAAAAATTATGAGAAATAAAGGGAAAGAAAGATTTTCTTGATTTTCTTGAAAAGATATTATTGAAGATATGTATTCTTGGAATACAAGTGTATCTCATAAATTCAAGAAGATCCAAATCTTGGAATCTTTATCCTAAAATTTCGAAAATACCATAACAATAAGAGAGTAGGATTTTTGTGAAATATTTTAAATATGGAGAAAAGAATATATTAGATATATTCAAGATTTCTTGGAGACCAAGAAAAAGATTTTCCCATCTTATTCACACACACAATTTTCGACCACCACCCTCTCTATAAATAGGGGATGAATGTTTCATCCCCAAGTGCAATTCCATGTGTTGGAAAATTTAGAAATCCACAAAGGTGGTGCAACATAATTTTATTTTTTCCTTTTGTTAAATTGTTCGCGAGTTCCTACCACCGGATTGTTGAACAATGATTAGGGAATACTTGAGAAGGTCTTTTGGTGTGTTCGTGTGAACGAGATCCATCTTCTCAACGGTTGTCACTCCGAGAGGTTAGTTTACGTAAACCCGTAGTTATTCCGCATGCGTAGGATTTACGTGAACTGTTTATATGCATGATTTGTTGTTGTATTATTATTTGAATTAATATAGGATTAATTCATGCTAGTAATAATTGTTAGAATTAAATTTATATTTAAATATACATCCCGAATAGATCCGGGCAATTAATTCCCCAACACGAACTTGTTCGAGTGTTGATGAAGAACTCGTTTGAATGTTTGAATGCTTGATGAAGATTTTCGAATCTTCAAGTGTTGAATAAAGAATGTCTTTGGAGAAACGCCGAATCGAAGGGGCTCAACACCTTGATCTCAGATTTGGAGTCGTTTCTGGACGGTTTTGTGAAGAACGTCTTGGAGCTGGTGAAGAACGCCATCAAATATTCAAAGTTCGCATTTGAAGAAACGTCTGATTGGAGGGACTTCGTGCCTTAGTCTCTGATCGAACATCATTTCTAGCTTGATTTACACGAAGAATGCCTTTGAAGCTGCTTTGAATCTTCAAGAACGGTTGCAGGGATCTCTGGACCCATCTCGTCTTGCTCGTCTGGATCGTCTGAAAATTGTGATGTTTGTTGTGAACAAGTTTGGACCCCAATTTATAGGGTGAGGGGTGAACAATTTTCCTTAAATGAGATGCCACGTGGCTGTTGGGGTTATACGGGAAAATATGCTTTTACTTCGTATAGCCTATGTATTAAACACTTATTTACTGAAATAAATTATTTATCACTGTTGCTTTAAATATGATTGAATGTTGTATATATATTTTGCAAATCGTTCATATAATAGCACATGTTACATTGTAGTTAACGTGGTGATACCAGATCACAGAAGATCACGTTAACAGTCCCTTGTAAACAAGTGCGCATTTCACAACATAGATAGATCCGAACAATCTATTGGTAGAAGTTGATGTGTAAGGCTCAGATTGACTTGTCTTGACCAATAGATTACACTAGTGAATTTGATACGCTGAAGCGGACCTACATAGAGGATAAACTCATTCGTACTGACTTATGGGATGAAGAGTTAGACCTCGATGGTTGTTGATTTCTTAATCTCTGTCACTTAATAAGGACTGTGTGTGATTAGTAATTATTGGTTTGACTTATAAATGGGAAGAAAATCACTACGACTTCGATACCTTATATCTTGGACAATAATATTAATTACATGGCACTTGCTAGATTAATACAGAGAATCGTGTGCTTGCAATGTCTTGCATGATTGGTCCCCTTGGTAGACTCGAAACCTTTATCATACCAAATCTTGCAAGTGGGATTAATTTTCCAGTATGGATAATAAAGCTGAGTTGTCCTTACTCCAAAGATAAAAATATTAATTAATATAAAGCTTTTCAGTGGCTTAATTAATTAATGGACTAAATAATCTTAAACACGGGAAATAATAACCGGGAGCCATATTACCGTAATATGGGTTGAGATGTATAGTGCAATATTAATTATATAGTGAAATTAATTAATATTAATGGACTGAATTATATTGTGGCTCAATATTGGAATTCAGAAGCCCATTGGAAGGTCCATCTTAATTCTCCTAAAGACACCTCAAGTAGCCCAATTAAAGTCCATTAATAAAAGATACTTAAAATAAATTAAATATTTGTTGCATAATTTGTCCTTAATTTTTGAAATTAATTAAAGAAAAGAGGGAGAATGATTTTCTTGGAAATATTTTATGGAAAGGAGATAAGTATTCTTGCAATACAAGATTATCCCATAAATTCAAGAAATCTCCCACTTGGCCTCTTTAATGGGTAATTTTTGAAAAATAGAGAAATAAAAGGGAAGAAAGATTTTTATGGAGAAAGATTTGTATTCTTGAAATACAAGAATATCTCATAAATTCAAGAAAGATCCAATCTTGCAAATCTCCCGATTATTTTCGAAAATTTAAGCTAAATAAGGGTGTGAGATTTTTTGTGGAAAAATACACATGGAAAGAAAAATATATGAGATATATTCAAGACTTCTTGGAGATCAAGAAAAGATCTTTCCCAACCCTAAATTGACCTAAAATTTTCGAGCCCCTCTCTATTATAAATAGGGGATGAGTTTTTCATCCCCAACACAATTCCATGAGTTGGAAATATTAGAAATCCACAAAGGTGGTGCAACAAATTATTTAATTTTCCTTTGTTTTATAATTGTTCATTGAAGAACCTTCCACCGGGTTATTGAACGAGGACTTGGGAATACTTGAGAAGGACTTTTGGTTGGTAGCCAGTTACTTGATCCTATCCGTCTCAACAGTTGTCTCTCCAACGGGTACGTTTACGTAAACTCATAGAAATTCCGCATGCTAGGATCTTTTACGTGAATTATTGTTTTCATGTTGTTGTTAGATTAATTATTATTTGAATTCACTTAGGTTGATTCATGCTAGTAATAATTGTTAATTTAAATTTGTGTTTATAAGTTTATCCCGATAGATCCTGGCATATAGTATCCCAACAGTGGCGGCCTCTGATTGGTCGAAAGAATATAATTGACGTAATTAACTCAAATCATTAATTTTATTGATTTGTCATTAATTTCCTTCTATTTATGACCAACTACCAGGTCGATTTGACACATACGAGTATTCAAGTGCTCGTAAAATTTGACTGACTTGAACCATGTATATATATTAAATATCAGTTATTTAATTATTTAATTTGGAGAATTAATTTAGTAAATTCCCAGTAAATAAATAAATAATTTAACTTGATATTAATATAGAATTGTACACGTGTCACCATTTAATTGGGTGCAAATTTAATTTGCTTACAAAGAGATGATAAAAGAAAGGCTTAATTGTGAATAAAATCACCACCTTTTCACAAATTACAATCTAATCTAAACTTTTGAATTTTGGCAAACAAATCATAACTTTTACTCATTTTTGCAATTCCAACTGCCCTCTTGCCTGAAAATTGACGTGTACAAAAATAGTACTATCATCAGCCCAGTAAGCATCCACGTAAAAAAATACTTATTAACATAATAAATAAAAATAATAATAGTATATATACTAAAAAATAAAATAAAAATTAAAAGAATAAAATAAAATAATTAAAATGAAAAATAAAAAATAAAAAATCAAATATTTATCCTCTTCACATCTTCATCGTCGAGAAAAAAAAAATAGTTCTGCAAAAAATTTCCAAAATTCAATTACATCAAAATCATTTAATCTTAAACCTCATGTTGCCTCCACCGCTACCCCCACCCACACCATTCCACCATTGCCCCACCCCCGACCCCACGTTCCTTTCGCCACTGCATCTTCAACATCCAATTACACCATAATATTTGTTGCTTCAATTACACTAAATCAAATTATTCTGCAATTAACAAAAAAAAAAAAAGCTTGCTATATGTACCATACTCTCTTTTTTCAAAAAATGAGCTCCCATTTTTGAGAGCCGAGTATGGGGTGTCGTAGGTGTGCGACTCAATTCACATTTCAAAATTGATTCAAGTGTTGAGCGAGAGAATATGAATGAAAAATGGAGGTGTACATGTAGCTGGAATGGGAGTAGGGTTGGGGAGGGTAGCCAGAAACATGGGTTGGGGACAAATGTTCATTAGATTTAATCTCTTAGGTTTTTTTTATTTTTAAAATTAGATATTGTGTTACTTGGGGGTAAATATTCATTCTCTAAGAAATATTATGTGTGTTAAGTTTTAATAATGACAGTTTTAATTATAACTGTGATTTTGAATATTATTTGTTTGTGCTTATTTAAAATTTTGATTTTATTAAAAGAAATTAGATTTTTATTTTTATTTGTGTTGATTTTAATATCTTATTATATTTAAATTTATTCTAAATTTATTTATAGTATTTATAACACTTAATTTATTGTTAAATTATTATTTTTTATGTTTATAATTATTTATTAGGGTGGATACTAATTACGATGATGATTGTGTATATATTTGTACACATCATCTTTCGGGCAAGGGGGAAAACTGTCCGAAGTTGAAATTGCCAAAAAGAGTAAAAGTAATGATTTATTTGCCAAAATTCAAAAGTTTAGATTAGATTGCAATTTATGAAAATGTAGTGATTTTATTCGCAATTAATCCTAAAAGGAGAAAAAGTGAGAGAAAAGAAAGCGTTCAAGATGGTAAATATGGAAATAATGGGTTTTTTTTTTTAATATGTAAATAATCCCCTATATTACAAATAGATAATTTATTTTGATGATGCGTCATCTTGTGGTTCATTGGGATGATGTGTCATTTTGAAGTTAATTTGAATGAATTATAACATTTATTGTATTGATGTGTCATTTTTTTATTGGTTTGTAGTTAATATGTGACATCCATATGACATTTTAATGTGTAGTTTGATTAAAAAAAAAATAAAACAATTAAGGTTTGAACCTTGCACCTCTTACATCATATTTATGTTTAATTGCACTTTGTTGGGAAATTTATAGTTTTGATGAAAGTTCCAAAAACACATGTAATAGGACCAACGAACTGTTAGGTTGAAATGTTTACATTATTGCTATAGAGACCGATTGATAATAATTGTATAGAAAAATATGTAATAGATAGGTCACATATTGAGGGGAACTCAATATGTAAAGGTCGAATCAAGAATCGGAAGAAAGGCGATATCCGTTTAAATCGCTAAACCCGAATCAAGATCGATCGAATCGATCTAGTCGATAACTCAATGAAGTCATGAAGCTCAAACCTCCAATACTCGAAGATCGGATGACTTCCGGAAGATAAGACCGGAAGACCTACATCGGCGGTCGGCCGGTTGAAGCTAAGTCAACAGCGTCCAAAAATTCCATCGTGATCGATTCGGCCATAAGATGAAAATGATTTTCATCTTAACATACGCCTCCGATCCGAACAAGAAGAATACCAACCTTAGTTGGAGGAACAACACCGCAGCAAGGCTTCCATCCAATAAGGAAGAAACACGTATGAACAGAAAAATATCATGGGATTCGATGTTGCTCTCTCAAACGGCTATAAAATATACATTCACGCTTTCACCCATGCCGTTCAAGCAAGACGCCACATCAAGCCAACAACTCTACCTAAAAATAGCCCGAGATTCAAATTGCTCTCCAACGGCTCTTTTGATCTCAAGGTCTATAAATATGGGATCACACTTCGAGTGAAACACGGAAATGCTTGGACAAACAACATAATCAAGAAGCTCAAACTATAGTCGATTTCAATACGAAGAACACAACAACAAGCTTATTTTTATTGTGTTCATCCCATAAGTTCTTAGCAAGAAATCTTTTTTCATCTAGCTATCAAAATACGCAAGAAAAGATTTCATAGTTGAACCTCAACAATCTTACCCAAACCCCAAGTTAGGATAAGTTGTTTAGCAAGATTCGATCTAGGGTTTCTAATCTTGATTTACGGGATCGGTTGAGTGAGAACTCTTAAAACATCTGTTGGTGTCTTGTGTTGGACTAACACACTAAACTAAGTCCAAATAATCGGTTAAGTCGGTTAAGTTGGTGCCCTTGTGAAAGGGAAGAGGACGTAGGGGTTTTTGTCCGAACCACTATAAATCTTGTGTGCCTTCTTTGCTTTGATTAACTCTGCTCTCACATCGCATCTTAAAAGCGCATACATATTCTAAGTTAAGATCGATATAGCACCAAGCTTATCCGATCGGACCTGATATTTCATTAATCCGATTAAAAAGATAAAACTTGGAATCTGATTTATACAAACCGGTTTTTCACACGGGTAAAACTTAAAGCTTTCGCTTAATCGATAGTTACCGAACCGATCCGCTTTTCCGCGTTCGATGAGAAGTTGGTTATCGAATAAATCGATTCACTCGCACTTTGATCGCCATTCCGCCGCACACCGATCCGAAATTTGTTCTATTCACCCTCCCCTCTAGACTTACGCCTCACATATTTCGGGACCTACAAGTGGTATCAAAGCGGTTGGTTCTTCCGACCAATCGACTCGTGTCATTGTGGTCAATCGAATCGATCTTGAAAAACTGTTTTTTTTTTAAAAAACTCATTCATTTTCCAAAATCACTTGGATAACACGTCCCATTATGTATCATGATCTGCCGGTTCTCAATTGATGAGTATGCAGATTGGGCCATATATATGTCCAACCATCTAGGCTCGATCAAGGCGGAATGATGGAAGTCATCGAGAGAGACCCATCATCATTTACTACGACAATCCTGCAATCGGAGATCCATTTTCCCACGAAGTCTTGTATGAAAAGCCCAAATTATGGACACGGAAGAAAGAAAATCGCATACTCTGGACACCATTGCAAGACATATCATCATGAAGACAATGGATAAGGTCACCAAAGAAAAGATTAAGTATCTCAAATCTGCAAAAAAGCAATGTGGGATACTTTTTTTGAGATCTCTGCGAGGAAATGAAGCAGATTAAAGACAGTTTTCAAGCTTAACCGGTGAAGTTCGAGAAATCAAAGATGTTTGCCCAAATCGAAACCATCAACGAACTCGATGGAAGAATTACAATGTCTATAAACAAGCTTCGAGAACTTGGTAGAGAGATGTCCGATAAAGATATCAACTATAAGATCCTAAGGTCTCTCACCAAGAAGTGGGACATGAAGGTCACGGAATCAAAGATTGCCGGACATTTCAAGAATGAAACCGAGTAGCTTGTTCTTGAGTCTTAAAGCTCACGAGTTCGACTTTTGAAAGAGGTCAAAATGATGAAGAAGAGGTCCCCTTTGAAACCTCGACTTCAAAATCGAAGACAACCAAAGAGTGAAAACAAAGGCCAATGAACCCATTGGAAATATATTAAGTCAAACAATTTGCTTACCGAGAAGCTTGAGAAGTCGATATACAACTTGGTAAGTATCAAGATTCTATAAAACTATCAACATAAAGAAGATCGAATTAACAGATCTCCGAAAGAACCGTGATCGATGATCGGAGGGATCACATGAAAGGGAAAGAGATAGTCGAAAGGAAGAGATAACCAATAGAAACTCGCATTTTCACCGATAGGTCATACGAATGAGTGATTCACCGAAAAGGAACGGTTCCGGGCGTGTTCAACCGCGGAGAAGCTCACTATAGTTAAAGGAACAAAAGAGAGCAACGGTATAGAGACAAAGAGCCATGGTTGCCGAGCACGTCATTCCTATCTCGCCTCCGGCGACTCGGATACAAAGAGAGAAGACTTCAAAATGATCAGAATAGGTCTCATTTATTCTCGCCAGACGATGATGAACTTCGAGGTAACCTCCAAACCCCTTCGTTCGCTTTACACCTTATCATTAGCACACCTTTGGGGAGATTGACTGCAGCTCTACTCGAAAAATTGCTTGAAGATCTCTCCAATGCAGTAGAAACTTATGCTATTGTGGAAGTTGAGAATGATAAGCTGAGGACCAGAAATAATCAGCTTCCTGAAGAAAATGATCTCAGAAAAACCTCTGAACTTAGATCACCGAAATTTCGAAAATGGCGAGGAATTTAAAAATTCTCGAAGTTAAAGCTTCGATCAGAAAAGCAGATCAAAGATCGATGGAAATTAAAAAAAGCAAGTCGATGATTTCAAAATCTTGCAAGCAAAATTCGATGAGCTATTCCGAATGCATGAAAGTCTGAAATCCTCTGAGGATAATCTGCGTAAGAAAATAGATGTTTTTTCAAAATCATCTCAAACCGTTAAAGACATAAACGCCTTTTTTCGAGTAAAGATTGATAAGGAGGGACTTGGCTATGAGAAACCCTCCACATCCTCAAAAAGCCCCGTTTCATCTCGAAAAGGTGTAATCGAATGAATTTCGAAAAAGATACACCAAAAGCTAAACTTGTATCTAATAGGGGTAAGAGACCGCTTGAGCGAGGTAAGGCAAGTGCCCAACCGTAAAGGAACGAAATGGACCCCAAATCAACAAAGAACCCGGTTCTTCCGAAGAGACCTCAACCTCGATCAACAGATCGAGAATCGGAAAAATTCTAATCGAGACCCAAACAAGGTCACCGCCTAATAAGCATGCTTCGTAAACAAAGAAAACCATCTATGCGAAAAATATGAATCTTTTGATGGTAGCGAATTTTAGTCGAAATTTAGGGTCAACTTGAACCACCTTTGGATAAAAAGAAGACAAACCTGAAAAGATAAATCATAAGTCTTCTAAGTCATCCAAGGTTCACACAAGTAATCATACAAATCGAAAAGCATATGAGGATAAGCATGATTATGTTGATGGTATGGGAGACAAATCAGGGCCTTACGATCCGACCGATCACAATAGAAGTGCTCTGCTTGTATGGATCCCGAAATCCAAACCTAACCCCCGTGACCCAATCCGAAAGGGGTACCTAAAGCCCGATCCGATTGCGGTCGTGGGTCCGGCTAACAAAGGAGGTGTGCAAGCAACTATCCGGTACATCGATAGTGGATGCTCAAGGCACATGACCGAAGCAAACATCTCCTCGCCTTACATAGAAACGTAAAGGCCGCGTTACTCTTTGGTGATGATAACTTTGGTTATACCAAAGGGTTCGAACCTTAGAGAATGATGATGTACAAAATCGGAGTCTCGTTTGTCGGCGTCCGGCAAGCACAACCTATTATCGGTTTCACAATTGCGACAACGATTCAAAGTGTTGAGTTCTCGATCGATCAATGCACTATCAAGAATCGAAGTCACTCAAAGATATTGCTAATCGTTCAAGAAAAGGGACGATCTACGGTGATTGGAACAGGTTGTCCAAGAAATGCGTGTCGATTGTTAAGAGTTCCAAAAGTAGCGGGGCGGCTCGCACAAAAAGAATGAGCCATCTCAACTTTAAAACTCTTAATAAGATAGCTAGGATGTCTCTAGTGGAAGGACTTCCTAATGAAGTGTTCTCAAAGGATCGGACATGTCTTGCGTGTCGGGGAAAAAAAGTCAAAGCTTCATTCAAAGGAATTTCCGGACCAAAGATCCAATGAGTATCAATTCATATGGATCTGTTTGGACCAATACACGGTCGATCTCAACGGACGAAATACACTCGTAATCGTGGATGACTACTCCAAGTTTACAGGGTTATATTCTTACATAAGAAGAATGAGACGACAACCAAGATACCGAAACGCTAAGAAGATTACAAAATGAGAAGGGTGTCAACAGAGTAAAAATCGATCGAGATAAAGGTAAATTACGAACTCTTTTATAACCGATTTTTTGCTCTAAGTTTGGTATCTGAAGATGAAACATCATAGGACGCCACAACAATGAATGGAGTAGTGAACGGAGAAAATAACTCTCAAAGAAAATAAAAACAATGTTAAATTAACATGCGATACCAAACCGTAAAAAAGAATCAATCAACATTGCATGCCATACGCAGAATGTATGTGTCCCTGACTAAGGCTCACTACAAAACACCCTATGAACTGTGGAAGGGCGAAAACCTCGTGTTTTTACTTCCATGTTTTTTTGGTGCAAGTGTTTCATACACAACAATGGGAAAAGTCGGTTGAAGACTTTTGAGGCCAAGTCCGATGAGGGTATATTTCTAGGGTATTCCTCATCTAGCAAAGCCTTCGGGTCTACAACAAAACGAACCCTTGTTGTGGAAGAAACACCCCATGTAGCCTTTGATGAAGCATCTTCGATCAAGAGAAATCATTAATTAAGAAGTACGATCTACTGTAACCTATTCGGAAAATGGATCGAACGATCAAGGAAAAAGGATCGTAAATCAGATTAATTTACATTCCGAATCTAGGCTGATTCACAAGATCAATCGATCCTAAGGTACGAACAAAGCTGTCGATGAAAAAGCCGATTCACCGAGATAAGAAGAATCGAACCATCCGGTTCGGGGAGAACTCTGAAGTTCTCACGAAAACATCGGCACATGATGATTCCAACATCACCGAGACTTGTTCTTATCAAGTGGACCATAACCTCGCACCACTCCCAATCACTAGTAATAAGATTTTATCGAAACGGACGATGTTCTCAAAATTATCAATGAAGGACACGGATAACCGGTCATCCAACCGATCGATAATTGGAGACCCGTCGATAAAATTAAAACTAGACATCGATTGGTGAAAGTGCCATGTATTGTCATTATCCGCCTATGAAGGAACCAACTACAATCGAGGAAGCATTACAAGACGAAACCGGATTCTAGCCATGCGAGAGGAAATTGGAAACGATTTGAAGTATGGGAACTAGTAGATGTACCGAGTCATCAAGACGAATTGGCGAAATGGATCTTCAAGAACAAGAGAGATGAGAAAATGTTATCACGTAAATAAGGCAAGACTTGTTGCTAAGGGGTATTCACAATCGGGCAAATTGATTACGATGAGACCTTTGCACCGATTCGCTCGAAGCCATTCGCTATTTCGGCTTATGCTTCCTCATAAAAAAAGAGTGCTTTCTTAAACAATACTAGCGGAGGAAGTTTATGTCGAACAACCTCCGTGCTTTGAAAAGGGCAAACCAAGTGTATCGTTTAAAAAAAGCTCTTTATGGTTCAAACAGTTCATGAGCTTTGAAATACACTCTCTCGCCTCGATCGAAAGTGGGTTCACTAAAGGAAAATTGGACGAAACCTTATTCGAGAATAGAAGATGGAGAAGATATTACGATGGTTCGATTTACGTGGGCGACATCATCTTCTGATCTCCTAACAAGAGCCTATGTGAAAGATTCAAAAACCGATGCAAGGGAAATTCGAGATGTCCATGATGGGTCGATGAATTACTTTCTAGGTCTCCAAGTTAAACAAAGTTCGGAAGGGATATTCATCTCCATCTTGCAAAGTACACTAGGAATCTTTTGGCTAAGTTTGGAATTCAAAATAGTAAGGAAGCCAAAATTCCTATGATGACCGGATTCAAGATGGATCCGGATGATAGGCCGGTCGAAAACAAATCGGAAAGGAATATAGGGCTCTCATTGGATCTTTATTATACCGACGCCAAATAGACCGGATATCACTTTTCATTGTATGTGCGATTTCGAAAATCAATGATCGACCACCTAAAAGCGAAAAGCGGATTCTTAAGTATCTGAAGGGAACAATAAACCTTGGTTTATTCTACCCATCGATGATAATCTAGAAGCTTAGTGGGTATTCGATTACGATTATGGAGGTTGCAAGATCGACAAAAAAATCAACCTCGGGAACATGTCGATTCTTAGGAAAAAACCCGATCTCGTGGTTTTCAAAGAAGCAAACATCGATTCGCGACATCAACAATTAAATATATGGTCCTAAAATTGTTGTTCCCAAATCGCTCAATTCGGTCGGCCGGTGAGGATTAAAACATTGTAGCTAAGAACGCATTACCTATTTCATAATAGTGCTATTGCAATCACTCGTAATCCATTCTACATACAAGATGCAAGCATGTAGATGTCGACACCACTTCATAAGAGATCACGTTGAAAAGAAGAATATCGAAATGGAAAAGATTCATAATATACGTATACGATATTCTAACCAAGCCACTAGCCCGATCGATTCGATTTATCTGATGAGCTAGGACTTCTAGATCTTGGAGAAATGTCACCGAAAATGTTTGATGGAATGCTCTCGAGAACTAAATTGGTTAAGAGACTAACCAGATCGAGAGAAATCATTGAGTTTGGTATCTTAACCGATCTCAAGAGAATAAGCAAAAATCGATCGATATACACGCTATAATCCAAAGGAATCGATCGATTTTAGTGTATCGGTTTAAAGTCTATCGGTTTAAAGGAATCGATCGATTCAAGGTTTATCGAAAAGGAAAATGCTCGGTTTAAAGGATTATCCGATTAAATCAATTTGGTTATAGTATTTCTTTGTGATTCGTTTTAGCCGATATTCAACAAGCAAGATTCGAGAGATTAAGAGCTATCAATCGCATAAGAAAGCGAAATTTACACAACAATGAAATAATGAACTTTTCATTGATAAAAACCCGAAGGTGAGGTTACATTATGAGTTACAAGTACAAGAAGACCCGAGGTCGTTGACATAAATGTTAACCAAAATCCTAAACCTAGAACCCTAAACCTTCCAAACCCAAACCCGAACTCATTAGTTAAGTGTTAATGAGGGGAAGAGAGAGAGATTTTATGAAATCGACGCCTCATTTTTCCCCACTTAACAAAGGGGTGAGGGGAGGCTTGAAAGGTAATCCCATGCCGCAAACCGATGGACTCTCCAAGTGAAGTGAGAGCATTGACAGATTACTAAGCCGTGAGCCCCTAAAATTAGTAGGGCTCTCCAAATTGTTGAATGGAGCACGTGTGCCAAAAGAGTTGGTCATCGATCTCATGGGCACATGTGCTTGCATATTTTATACCATACTAAGTCCGATGGTTTACGGTTACATCATCCGGATAGACACACAAGGTGCATACGGTTAGGAGAAGTGTCTTCTCGGTTGCAAAGCAATCAGATCCATACAGTGGTGGTAGAAGCTTTGCAAAGAATCGTATGTGAAATCAAAGATGATGAAGAAAACAAAGAATAAGGGATGCAATGGGTTGATTTGAGAAGATGAAATCATATAAAAGGGTGTAAAAGTGTTTAGGGAAGTCTCATATATTCACCAAGATACATGATTCTTACAAAGAAGATAAGTATGGTGAATGGGTGAAGTTGTGTAAAACATTGGTCCAATTTATAGAGGCCAACGAAGGATGCAAATGCAATTTCCATTTCAAGAAGCCTATCCGAGAAATTTGCATCAAAAGGACAAATGTGTAGAAATCACGCGATCGATAATTGGATAAATTTACGGTTGATTGACATATCGAGATTCGCATTTATATTTACGCATGTCAATCACGCCTACTTAGGGAATAGAAGCTACTACTCTAGACTAAGTTTTGGGAAGTAACACTTATCCCAAGAATTGCTTAAAAAAGAATCGGATGAGGTCAACCAAAATCGATAACTTACAAGCATGATCGGATGAGAGAGATCAATTTGCTTGAAACTCAATAAATCGATATATATCGGTCTATAAATATCGGTTGAAGGGGAACTTCAACCCATCAAGGAGGATCAAAAGGAAATCGGGGCGTATTTAAAGATCGGCTAAGCCCGAAGTTTCAACAAATCGAATCTGTTGGAGAAGATCAAAAAAGGATCGGTTGGGAAATTTCTTAAGGCTTAAGAATGATTAAGATCAACAAGTGGAATCAACATTGACAAGTAATATTGACTGATAACAACATCAGTCAACCAGATACGCATCTCTCTTCTCTTGTTCTTTACTTATTTATCGGATCGTATCTGATATTATTTGCATTTTACCCATTATTCCTCACCTTGTGTACTGTTAATCATTTAATGCGGACGTGGGGTACATGTATTAACTTCTACTTGATCGTGCTTTTAAATCCAAAAGTTTTGTGTACGCGTGCGTTTTTCCCAACCCTACGATCAAAACCGCTTCAATCTGGAGCGTCATAATCTTTTCAAAACGATTGATCTTCAAAATCTTGTCTTATTGTACCCTCCGCCTCTATATAAGATTCATCAAACCTTACGAGTTTTTAACAAACTTGCATTACTCTCAATTTTTCAAATTTTTCTCTACGTTTCAAAACGATTTCTTAGAGTTCAAAATCTTCTCTGAAAATTTGAATCTGGTAATATTTTCTTTTAAGCTTAATGATGAATCTTTCTTTCCATTAAAAACATTGTTTTCAAAAGTTGTTTTTTCGAATTTATGCTTCATTGCCTTTTTGTTTTCATGGTATGATATTGATATTGATTATGCACAAATTTAATGAGTCTATCTCACTTTTTAGATGGCCACTCATGGACTTGGAAAGATCATGTGCAATTATAAACCGCAACGAAGATCTTTGAGGATAAGTTCGTTCGGTTTGGAACCACCGAGGATTAATCCATGGAGGTGGAACAAATTCTCAAGAAGGCCGGAAAGCATATTGCTATTTTCAATCGCAATCCAAAGGATGCAAGATGAAGCACTTCAATTCTTGCGTAATTTGAGTGTGGATAAAAAAACGGTGAGACGAACCGATGTCGAAAAAATAAAGAAGAAATCGATCGACAAATGCGTATATCACTGTCTGCTCACCGAAAAAAACGAATCTCACTAACACTACAGGAGAATGAGGATGAAGAAATAAAGAGGAGCTCTTAAGAGAGGCGAAAAACATCGACATTCATCGCGCCAATGCTCAAAAGAAAGTAAATTCGACATTCATCCAAGAACGATCATGGGAATCTCATTTAGCCCAGATGCTCACATCACCAAAAAAAAATAAATTGATGGGGCTCGGAATATCAATTGGCAATAAAAGCCATCTTGCTCCAAGAACACGAAAAATTTGGAGTCAATGAATCCAGGTCTTTTTCGAAAAAGAGAAATCAAGAATCTCAACAAGGTTGCGTAAAAGACAAACCGCCAAGCAGCCGAATGGAATCGCAATATCAAGTCCTACAATGCCTTCCTTATCAACTTCAGTTATATATGGGCCACCGAGACGATGACAAGGAGCCCACTCCAACAAAAATCAAGAAAGGAAAGAGCAAAACTAGCCTCCATCCACACCCGTAATTGTAAAAAAAACGAAATTGAAGGCCTGTGGAGAAGAGGCCAAAGAAAGCAAAGAACCTACCCCCTTAAATCAGAAGATGAGTCGAAGAAGAAAAAAGCGCCAGAACAATTGCGCGCAACAAAGAACAACCGATCAACCTCGAGGGGCTAGCCAGAACGATAGGTATCTAATCTACTTCTCAACCTCGTGATTCACCGCCAGACTAAAGGCCGCCAATGTCTCTACCGCTAGTTCACCCGCTCCATGAACTCCGAACCAGATATTAACCGCCACTAAATAACCATTCGAACCAATCGCATAACTTCCACCGACTCAAGCACAACCATAAGCTTCCACATCTCATCCAACAGAATCCGGATGATAATTCAAGATCAACAAAGACCATCACCGGAAAAAATGGTCGTAAGAATTGAACGAGAGATTGATGAGATGTATCCACAACCGTCGCCCATCCTGCTATCGAGAGAAGAAGTCATGGAGATCCTCACCGAGAGATCTCGATTAAAAAAATCTTATCTTACTTGTTGAAAGATGGGTGGTGCGGATGAGTTCGCAGATTTTGACTTCGATATGAGGAAGTCTCGCCAAAGTGGGATCACCAAATGAGCTCATATCCGATAAATTAAAGCTCGATCCATTTTCTTGAAGAAGAAGTTCGAGATCGCTCAAGAAGCTCCGAAAACAGACGCCAAATGGTGAATGCCGAGTCGCCGATGAAAAGTGGAACTGGTCTTGCAGTTTCACACCAACCACCGGAGGCACAAACAACAACCTCGATCAAGTGATGGATCCAATTCCTACATCTCAAATCACCACCGATCAACTTCGAGATCGATCGATCTTGTCTCAAAGATCTCCCGAAAGAAGAGATTGAGGGAGTGTTAATCGATCGTAGACAAATCGGTCTCAAACAAATCGAAGCAATGAGAGATCGGTTCTCCCAATCCATGACCACCATGTTCTGAGCTTACAAAATCAAAATGACAAGTCAAAATGGTGGATCAAAATCAATCTTCTTTTTCGACGCCACGAGAAAAAAGGCTCGAAAGTTATCGAAGAGAAATTTGACAAAATGATTTGGACACTCTCTGCTACAATGGAAATCGCCAAGAAAGAACTGGACATAACTGTTCGTAATCCGACAAATCAATCTTCGTTTTATCTGCTAATGATCTAAATCAGCATTGTCGGTCAACTTTGGGTCTCTGACTTCCCACCTCAATTCAAACCAAAAAGGGAAGGATCGAGAAACCAATCGACACATCGGAAGACAAGGCCCATGGACAAAGCTCAATTGCAAGAAGGTCATCGCCGGTCTTCAACATCAAAATCTGGACCAAGATTTTCGCACGGAAAAGTCACCAAGAAAAGCCTGACTAGTCGAATCTGGTGATAAGAGCTAGGGAAATTGTCCAAAGAGCATATGATCAAGAAGAAAAGAAGGACGTAAAACGGGCACAAGGTAAGGGTTGAAACAGAAGTTCAAATCAAGGGCTAAGAAAAGGATTAACCGGAAAATCTTCGGTTGCCGAAGAGAGTCGATTTAGATCATACCAAAAAACCGGCCGCACACGCTTTTGAGGAATGGAATAAGATCGAAGTGAATGGCTTTAGATGCCTTTGTCCTTGATCTTGTTCCAAAAGAAGAATCACCGATGATGAGTTCCTCAACCGTTTACGTAATAAATATCCGACTTTTATCCGGAAAATGAGGCCAAGCTTATAAATGTAAAGATATCTTATGATCTTTAATATACTCAAAGAAGGCGATGGCTCATTTGACAGATCGGCATTTGAGAGATTCTACTTTGACATCTTGAGCAAATCGCAGATAATCGATCAAGTCTTGTATAACCGATGTCAAATGGAAACTCTATCGATTTTCAACGTTCCACAAGACCAAAAATGAGAAATGCCGATCTACAAGCCCAAGGAGTGAAGATTCGTAAGACGCCTAGGGATCGGCAGTTTTTAAATTTCAAAACTTTTCGATGTAACATGTAACCATCATATCTAATGAAAAGTTTATTTTTCTCGATCCCAAGACAAAATCTCTTTGTTTATTACTTGCTTTTTTAATCGCTTCTATACTTATCAATTTTGGTTTCTCGGTGTTTTGGTTTCATCAAAAAAAATTGTTGGGAAATTTATAGTTTTGATGAAAGTTCCAAAACACATGTAATAGGACCAACAAAGTTTTAGTATTTGTTTACATTATTGCTATAGGAGACCGCTTGATAATAATTGTATAGAAAAACCGATGTAATAGATAGGTCACATATTGAGGGGGAACTCAATATGTAAAGGTCGATCTGAAGAATCGGAAGAAAGTCGATATCCGAGGCGAATGCTAAACCGAAATCAAGATCGAAATCGATCTAGTCGAACTCAAATGGAAGTCATGAAGCTCAAACCTCCAATACTCAAGATCGATGACTTCCGTAAGATAAGACCGGAAGACCTACATCAAGTCACCAAATTGAAGCTAAGTTTAGATTCCATCGAATGGATCGATTGGCCAGATCGATCGATTTCCATAAGATGAAAAAATCGATGTTTCATCTTAACATACGTCATTTTTTAGTTGGAGGAACAACACTAAAAGGAAGAAACACGTATGAATGAGCCGATAAATTCGATGTTGCTTTCAAACGGCTATAAAATATACATTCACGCTTTCAATCAAGACGCCACATCAAGCTAACTTATTTAAAATAGCTTGAGATTCAAATTGCTTTCCAACGTCTTTTGATCTCAAGGTCTATAAATATGGGATCACACTTCGTAGTGAAACACGGAAATGCTTGGACAAACAACATAATCAAGAAGCTCAAACTATAGTCGATTTCCATACGAAGAACACAACAACAAGCTTATTTTTATTGTGTTCATCCCATAAGTTCTTAGCAAGAAATCTTTTCATCTAGCTATCGAAAGGATCATGCAAAGAAAAGATTTCATAGTTGGAACCTCAACAATCTTACCCAAACCCCAAGTTAGGATAAGTTGTTTAGCAAGATTTCGATCTATTTCTAATCTTGATTTATCGGTTGAGTGAGAACTCTTAAAACATCTGTTGGTGTCTTGTGTTGGACTAACACACTAAACTAAGTCGATCGGTTAAGTCGGTTAAGTTGGTGCCCTTGTGAAAGGGAAGAGTGGACGAGGATTCCCACTATAAATCTTGTGTGCCTTTTTTTGCTTTGATTAATCGCTTCTCACATCGCACAATCTTAAAAGCATATTATTCTAAGTTAAGATCGAGATAGCACCAAGCTTTTCGGGACTGATATTTCGTCATCGATTAAAAAATAAAACTTGAATCGATTTATACAAACCGGTTTTTCACACAAATTTAAAGCTTCCGCACACATCGCTTAATCGATAGTTACCGAACCGACCGCTTTTTAAAAAAAAATTATCGACCAAAATCGATTCACTTCGCACTTTGATCGAAGCTATCTGCCGCACACCGATCCATAAAAGTTTTTCGTATCTATTCACCCTCCCTCTAGAACTCGACCTTAAGGACCTTAAAACCACTAAACTATCACCAAAATTGTATCTAAACCACCTAACTATTTTTTGTTGCACTAAACTATACAAACTATTATTTTATTACATTTAAACCACCAAATTAATTTTCATGTCAATTTTTCTCTCCATCTTATACATGTGCACTACACGTGATTTTTTTAAAAACGTTTTTAGTTAATTTTCATATATTAAGCACAACATTTTTCTCCTCACCCATTCAACAACCGATTTGCAAAAAAAAAAAAAAACCTCCTCAATTTTTGATTTTTAAGTCGAAGAATGATTAAAAAAAATTACACAAATTTAAATTAAGGATTCGTGAATCAATTGCAGAATTGGTAGAATTTGACACAATAATTTTTTTCAATATCTGCTTAAGTAAATATATTAATATACACTCTAAACAATTATTATTTCATGTTTAGTGCATTTATGCACATAATTATATTTTTATTATTAAATATATTATATATTATGAATATTTTGTTTTTAATTAAAGAACCGCGTAATACGAGGGTGCTAAAATAGTATTATATAATGAGCGGTTCGATTTTTGTGTTCCACTTTTCGTATTCTATTGGTGTTTCACTCTACTTGATTTTTAACATATGAACCCAAAATATGATAGTTTGTTGGATATTTTTTAGGCAAAATGCATCTTTAAGTTCCTAAACTATTACTTTCTGTTTCGAAAATTCCTTAAACTATATTTTTTGTTTTAAGAAGCCCCTGAACTATTAATTTTTTATTCGAAAGGTCTTTAAACTATTTTTTTTATTTAATAAAGTCCCTAAACTATTATTTTTTGTATCACGCGATCCTTCTTGACTTTTTTTTTAATCATCTAACAGAATCGTTAAGTAAATTCGTACATCATCATTCTCAAAATTGTCAATATAGACCATTGTTTTACTTAATGGTTCTGTTAGATTATTTAGAAAATTTAGTCAAGAAGGACTGTTTGAAACAAAAATCAATAGTTTAGGGACTTCATTAAACAAAAAAATAGTTTAGGGACCTTTTGAAATAAAATTTAATAGTTCAGGGACTTTTTTAAATAAAAAAATAGTTTAAGGACCTTTCAAAATAAAAAATAATAGTTTAGGGACGTGAAAATGCATTTTGCCTATTTTTTATTATTCTACGTGTCATTCATTCATATTATGAAATACAAAGTGAAACACCAATTATGGAATAGGTGATCTCACTTTATATAATGAGACCGACATCTTATCTGATATATTATGTGTGATGGAAGGAAAAATTATATTTTAAAAAAATTGAGAAAAAGTAATAAATTCAAAATTATACTCCCCACCCACCAAATTTATGCTTGATGTTGTTGACACAATTATTAAAAAAAAAAAAAAAAGTAAGTGTATTATGAAGTATTGTGGGGTTCATTTATAAATAAAGTGATTGTTTGTGAGTAAAATATAATGACAATTGAAATAATTAAGTGATGATTGAGAGATTAACATAAAATGTTTGTTTGAATAAAGGGTATAAAAATAAATTCCTTGAATAGATGAATAAGTTAAGTGAGGATAAATTTAATGGATGTAAGAATATAAAACAAAAATAGTTATGAAAAAATATATAAATATCATTTAAAAAAAAATTGCTTTTACATTTGAAAATTAGATATCAATATTTTCTATTGTATGGGGTCAATTTCGTGAGAGAAATTTTATACCTGCTACGTGTGAGTTATGACGTGGACATCCGCACTAACAAAATAACAAATTGGATAATAACCTGGGGGGGTTTTATGGGTATTTTATCTCCCACTATAAATGATTTTAAAAAATATTTAGACCTAACAGTCTGCTAGTTAGGTGTTTGCATGCACCTCCTAGTAATTAATTTTTTAAGGAATGGTCAGAAAAATATACTTTATACGTTTCATAATAATTGACCTTTTATAATCAAAACTTTGTATCAAAATTATTTGTTCTATCAATTATTTTGACCCTTTTTCTTCTCAATATACCACACCCAAATATCTTTAATATTAATGTATAAAGAAAACAATTAGAGAAGAATATCAATATACAAGGATAGCAATTAGGTTAGATATAAAAGGGGGAAAATTGAGAGATTAAAATTAACCATATAATAAAATAATTTAAATTTTAAGTTCCTTAAATTTTCTATAAATAGCTAAACGGCCAATTATAATGAAACAGTGGGAGTATAAAATGAGCGTGAGTCACTGAGTTTACTCAAACCTTACAGCCAGGGAGTCGTACAAGTAAAACAGTCTACTTGAGAACAAGGAAACACCAAAACGGGTAAGTACACCTATCATGAAGAGAGTAAGAAAAAGAAAATGAATAATGAGTCAAAGTCCACTTCCACGAATGAAGCTTAGAACCTTCCGCATTCGAGTCTATCTCCTTGAAAATAAGATCATTTCTAGCCTTTCACATGCTCCAATAAAAACATTATCACACCAAATAAAAAAATATTCCTAATCGCCATAACGTGTCCATTGTAGATCAATTGAAAAAACTAATATCAAAGAGCATACCCTGTCTGCAAATTTAGGTCCAACCACCCTCTAATCTTCTGCAAAATTTTGTGCTCGACAAAGGGCAAAAAAATAACAATTGGTCGACGTTTTCTATAGGAAAAAAGAAAAAGGGGCAACACAATTTTTGAGTAGCTAGAATAACACCTGTCCTTGCAAGATTAACTCTAATTGAAATCTTATTCGAAGCGCCTTCCAAAGGTAAGAAGATACCTTGCTTAATGGTATACAATATTCATGATATTTTTTTGGCATTTTTTTGGACAAATATTATTTCAACATATAAACTTTATTTGTGGGAGACATTAATGTTGTGTTCGATTTTCTAAATCTTCGAAAATAATTTTAATTTGTGAAAAATGTGAAAATACCAAACAATTGTGAAATTCAGGAAAATATTGGGTCTACCCTTAATTTTTAAATATAATAATATTCATATTAAAGCATGGTTGATATGTTGAAATAGATTGAGAATAGAATCTATTCCAAATAAAATTATTTATATATTATTTCAAGAGGAATCACCAAAATTATTTATATATTAGGAATTCCATTAATAATGGTCCTTCCAAAAAATAAAGAATTATCATTCTTTATGTATCCCTATGGATTTATGTATTCCCTAATTTGAGGAATTAATTCTTTTTTTCCCACAAACATATCATGATTCATTTTGTAATTTTCATAATTCATATTTTCTAATCGAAACAATAATAATATAAATTTAATAATAAAACTATTACTTTATTTTATAATAAATAAATATTAAATTAACCAATTTCAACAATAAAAATACTATTATTAATATAATATTAAAATTATTATTATTATTATTATTATTATTATTATTATTATATTTTCAAAATGTAAATAATATTCTCAATAATATTTACTAAAAATATTACTCCCTCCGTCTCAAACTTGTTTACCCATTTCCATAAAAGACAATAAAGTAACTACACTCTTTTCAACTTTTTACCCCAACATCTCAAAATTACATCTCATGCCATTACTTTTATTCACAAAAAATCATCGACTTTACTAGTAGACAACTCCCATATTAAAGCTCGTGTCGAAAACAAATGGGTAAACAAGTTTGGGATGGATGAGTATTATTTAGTAATATATATATATATATATATTATATATAATATTATACGTCCTATGTCCCAAGATAATGTGTAAACTTTCCTTTTCCGTCAATTCCATACTAACATGCATACCTCCAAAATAGAAAATCCTCTATAATCTTCATCCTCACAATATCCACAATATTATACAAAATGTCACTACTTTTGGCCTCACGCATACACACAATTAAACTCCTTTGTTTATTTTATACATAAAATTTTATAAAATTACCCCTCAAAACTCTACCTATTATAACACGGGGCAATAACTGTTAGGTACAATGGTAAATAAAAAATAGCAATGTGGTACATTTTAGCTTTTTGGGCTGTGTAATTTGGCCAAAGTGCCCTCGCTTCCAATCTGCTAAAAGTTAGTCAAATTAAAATACATTTTGATTTGACAGTGCACTGCCAAAAAAAACAATATTACGACTGACGGCTGTCTAATCACTGTCATTAATTAATTTTTTTTTCCTTTTCTAAAACTAACTAAATATCATAAAAAATGTTACTAATTAAATATTATTGAGTGCTGCAGAATGATCACATTCACATTTTTTTTAATTTTGTAATTTAAAATAAAACTTCTAATTTTTTAAATAATTGCATATTATTGTAATCGTTTGTATATTGTTCAAAATACAAATTTGCATATAATTCTTATGTCGTAAAAAAAAGGCAAATGTATACACATTGCATATACTAAACACTATTGTATATACCAAAAAAATTACATATACCAAAAAATATTGCATATACACTAAAGACATTTCATATACACTAAAAGAAAACATTGTATACACGTAAATTACATTGCATACACGCGTGAAAAATTACAAACACGCAAAAAATTGTATATAACTAAAGCAATTGCATGAGACCGATGTCCCCCAGCAAATTAGTAATCTATGACCTTTGGTAGCTTACACCTCTGCCGCTGTCATCCCTCCTGTTTCACAAAAACAGAAATCACAAAAAAATTACCAAAACTCATATCTTCGCGCCACATCTTCTTCACAACACAGATTCACCCCAATAATCACCACAAATCTAAAAAAAATCAAATAGAAATGTAGACCTAAAAAAATTCAATACTCCAAATTATTTAATTAGTAATAAAAAAACAAAAACTTCACTTACATATGGGAAAAACGAAA
This sequence comes from Stenogyne calaminthoides, assembly GCA_037126765.1. Classification (NCBI taxonomy): domain Eukaryota; kingdom Viridiplantae; phylum Streptophyta; class Magnoliopsida; order Lamiales; family Lamiaceae; genus Stenogyne; species Stenogyne calaminthoides. The sequence continues at coordinate 12,227,768 of JBBCBC010000017.1, read as the reverse complement.
ATTTTAAACAATTAAAATTACAAAAATCAAACATTGTGTGTCTTTTTCCAAACAAAATTACATCACGAAAAAAGAATAATTTAAACAATTTCACAAAAATCAAAACTAACAACATCAAGATTTTAATAAATAAGAATCAAAAGAAGCCCCAGAATCACGAAATGGGGTATCCCCAAGGTATCAACTTACCGATCGCGATCCCCAACAAATCCTCTGTCTTCTTCACGAAATGGGGTATCCCCACATCTTCTTCATCGTCTGACTTAGGCTTCTTCTTCAACGGCTTCGACGACATCTCTGCCCAGATCTCCATCCCCCACCACACACCCACAGCGGATCTGTACAGATCCACCCGCCCCCCACAGTCACCGCCATCCCCCACACCTCCAAACGTCCCCCCCAGTCGCCACCGTCTTCCATCTCTAGATCTATTCCCCCATCACATCCACCCCCACCCCCCGTCGCCACCCCTATCAGATCCACCGCAAACCGTCACCACAAAAATGCCACCACCGCCACCCATCCTCCACTGCCGCCACCACTCTCCACGCCACCACAATCGTTTCGCCATCATCGGACATAAAAATTCCCACCACTACTCTCCAACTTCAGAAGAAGAGAGTGAAATTTTAGAGAGAGAGAGAGAAAGGACATTATAGAGATAAGAGAGAGAAGTTAGTGTAGGTGACAAAAAAAATTAATGAGATAAGATAGAGATGTAGAAAAACGTGAGAGAGGAGAAAGAGTGTAACTGATTTGACATTTTTTATTAAATTAAAAATTATAAAAATCTGCTTACTTACCGTCAGGGACAAATTTGGAAGTTCACTGCACTACAATTGTATGTGGTTGCTCTTTTAAAAGTTGAATGTACTCTATTGCTATGAGGTGTTGTTTTTATGTACTGCATAGCAATTACCCCTTATAACACTTTCTTAATCTTTGTGCCCAAGTAGAGGTGTACATTATCTTGGGACCGAGGTAGTAATATTTATTAATAATAATTGATATTATTATTTAATAATAAAAATAATAAAATCATACTCAAGATTCGAGAATTACTCAAATATTCCAAGCACTACTTCAACAAAGTTCAATTTGCTACTATGAACTTCTAAGCTTTGGAATCTTTAATTTTATACTTTCTTTGAGTCCCACAACTCCTTTTAATAGTAGGAACCGAACAATATACGTACAACACATCAACTATTCCTCTGAGGACAAAGTTATGACATAAAAAATCTCCTCGGCTCCATTGGTTGGTTTCATCGACCACATACGGAACTTCCCGGAGAAACCTTAGCCATTGTTTACAATCGAGTGTTCATTTTGCGATTGTTGGATTTTTTAGCACTAACAATTGCTTACAATAGTGACGAAAATAAAAAAAAAGAAAAAAAAGTAAACTAGAAAAATTGCAACTAATACTTTTTAGTAATAGAACCAATATTTTTCCAGAGATAACAAGTTTCCATTTCTATCATCTTTCCAAGCGTAGCAGCTCTCAACTTCAAGCAGGTACGAAAGTAACAATCTAAAAATAAAAACTTGAAACATCACGAACAAACAACAATAAGTCGAGTCAAGGACGAACCCTTTACCTGCAAAACAAATACGTCACGTCTAGTTCTCACGATTTGAAGTAATGTTCCAAAAGGTAAAAAGACTTCGTCTCATTGACGAGCGACACCACAACGTCAAAGAGCTCCTAGTGAACTTGTAGGTCCCGAACGGGTTTAGTGAGGGCAGAAGTCTAGAGGGGAGGGGTGAATAGACTTCTGAAAACTTTTTTCATCTTGGTCGGTGTGAGGCGATTAGCTTTGATCAGTCTGAGTGAATCGGTTTAGGGTCGATAACCAACTTCTTGATCTCTGAAGCGGTCGGTTCGGTAACTATCAGTTTAACTGATGTGTGCGGAAGCTTAAGTTTTACCCGTGTGAAAACCAGTTTTGATAAATCAGATTCCAAAGTTAGTCTTTTAATCAGTTGACTGAAGTGTCAAGTATGATCAGATCAGAAGCTTGGTGCTAGCTGATCTCAACTTGGAATGTGTATGCGCTTTAAAGGTTGTGTGCGATTGTGTAAGTAGTTAATCAAAGCAGTAGAGGCACACAAGATTTATAGTGGTTCGGACAAACCAGTCCTACGCCCACTCTTCCCTATCACAAGGGCACCTACTTAACCAACTGGACTTAGTTTTATGTGTTAGTCCAACACAAGACAATCGACTAGATGTTTAAAGAGTTCACACTCAACCGATCCCGAGATCGAACTAGAAACCCTAGTCCGAATCTTGCTAAACAACTTAACCTAACTTGGGGTTTGGGTAAGATTGTTTTGTTCAACTATGAAATCTTTTTTTTGCGTATAAGACTTAACAAATTAGATGAAAAGATTTCTATGCTAAGAACTTATGGGATGAACACTTAATAAAAATAATCTTCTTGATCGTGTTCTTGTGCGGAAATCAAAATTAGCTTGAGCTTCTTGATTGTTCAAATAAGTTTTTAGTTATCTCACTCTAAAGTGTAATCCCATATATATAGACCTTGAAATCAAAGAGCCGTTGGAGAGCAATTTGAATTTCAGGCTATATTTGGTGACTTCTGGTGCTTGATGTGACGAAGCCGGGGAGAACGGCATGGCGAAAAGTGTGAATTTGTACTTTGTAGCCGTTCTGAGAGGTAGCATCAAATCCCACAATTGCTTTTGGCTCGATCATACGTGTCTTGTTCTTATTGGATAGCGGACTCACTTTTTTGTGATGTTCTTCCAACTAAGCTTGACATTCTTCTTGTTCGGATCATCGACGTATGATTAGGTGAAACATCGATTTCACCGGTGAGTGACTTTGATTAGTCCAACTTATCGGTCTACGATGGAGTCTTACGGTGTTTGGTTGACTTAGCTTCAACTAGCGGACTTCGGCCGATGTAGGTCTTCCGTCCGATCTTCCGAAGTCATCCGATCTTCAAATATTACGAGTTTGAGCTTCATGACTTGGTTGAGATATCTGACTAGATCAGATCAATCCGATCTTCTGTTCTTCTCTAGCATTCGGCCCCATCGGATATCACCGTTCTTTGAGTCTTCAGATCTGACCTATACATATTGAGTTCCCCCTCAATATGTGACCTATCTATTACATCAGTTGTTCTATACAGTAATTATCAACTGGTCTCCTATAGCGGGTAATATAAACATCAGTCAGCTAACAGGTCTGATTGGTCCTATTACATGTGTTTTTGGAACTTTCATCAAAACTATAAATTTCCCAACAATTTCCCCCTTTTTGATGAAATCAAAACACTTTGAGAAACCAAATTCAGTTGATAAAAAAAATAGAACAGTTAAGAGCATATAATCAGAAGACAATGAGACTTTGTCTTAGGATCAGAAAATAAACTTTTCTTATTAAAGAATGATGATTACATGTTACATCAGAAAAGTTTGAAAATAAGAGCGATTGATCTGAGAGTAGTCTTCCTCGATTCTTCACTCTTTAGGCTTGTATCCTTCTGGCATCTCTCTTTGATCTTGAGGAACGTTGAAAATCTAATAAAGTTTCCATTTGACATCATCAGTCTGCTGAGGATCAGTTATTTGCGTTCTGTGCAGGATGTCAAAATAGAATCTTTGAAATGCCAGTCTGTCAAATGAGCCATCTACCTTCTTCGAGTATTCCATCAGATCATACTCTTGGCGAGTTATTTTTGCATTGATAAGCTTGGCCTCATTTTCCAGATACTTCAGAAAATCCGGGTATTTATTTTGTAACCAGTTGAGGAATTCTTCATCAGGAGATTCTTCTTGTGGGACAAGATCAAGAACAAAGGCATCCAGAAGCCATTCACTCCTGATCTTATTCCATTCCTCAAATTTCTTAAGATCTTGCAGCAGCTTTTTTGAGGATGATCTCATCAACTCTTTGCTTTGGCGACTTAGGTTACGCATACGATTTTCCAAATTCTTCCTTTCTTCACTCTCGTCTGAATTTCTTGTTCGGATTTTACGCCTCTGCCATTTTGTGCGCCTTCTTTCTTCTTGACTTTTTCGGGGTTCTTCGCTATCTCTCTTTGGACATCTTTTTCCCCATATCTTATCCGTCTGCATATCCGGCTAAATTGTTTTTTCTTGTGACTCTCTCGGTCAGAAGTTTGTGATGTCCTCTTTTGTTTGTGTCGATTAGTTTCTCATTCTGTCCTTCCCCTTTTGGTTTGATCAAAAAAGAGTAGTGAGGTGGGAGGTCGAGAGAACCAAAGTTGATCGCGATCGCCTTGTTGAGATCTGCAATGAATCGCTTTGGTTTGAGTAGTTAGCTCTTGAATCTTCGATGTCGATTCGATCTTGACAGATTCCATGGCAGTAGAGAGTGTTTTAATCAGTTTATCAAGTTTCTCTTCTGTCAATTCTAGCTTGTCGGTGAGCATCGAAAAAAAACTTGTTGTTGTTCCACCACCGAGTCGATTTGGCATCAACGGTCTTTATCGATTCGGTACCGACGATGGGACCTGATTTGGGGAGAACTCGATCTTTGATTGCCTAATCTGGGAAATAGCCATTTCCCTTTCATCTTTTATTTCCTTGATGGCAATCTGCCTTTGATCAGCTATCAGTCCCTCAACTTCTTCTTTCAGGAGATCTTTGAGACAAGATTTGATCTCCTGAAGTTGATCAGTAGTGACGTGTGATGTTGGAATGTTGAGTGTCACTTGATCCGGTTCGATTGTTTGTGCCTCCGGTGGTTGGTCATGAACTGCGGACACCGGCTCCACTATCATCGGCGACTCTCAGATCCTTCATGATGGCATCTGCTTGAGAGCCTTGTCGCTATTTCGATTCTTCTGTTCCGCAACCCTAGCTTCCCGTGGATCGAGCTTTGACAGATTTAGCGATATCACCAAACCGGTGATCCCACTCTAGCGTGATTTCCTCATGTCGAAAATCGAAGTCTGCAAAACTCATCCGCACCCGCCATCTGCTTCAATAATTATTATAAAGTTTGAGAAGCTTTTTAATCGAAGATCTCTCGGTGAGGATCTCCATGACTTCTTCTCTTATGGCGGGTTAGGCGACCGATTAAAGATACAACTCATCAATTTCTCTTTCGATTCGCATTACGATCAATTTCCCGCTTATGATCTTTGTTGATCTGGACTCGAGAATTGTCTGTCGGTCGGTTGATGAGATGTGGAAGGTTACGGTTGTGCTTAGTAGGCGGAAGTTGGGTGATCGTTCAACTGCGAGAGGATTCTTGCAAGGAGTGCTTACGGTTCCACATCGGGTAAAACTTTACGGATTCATGAATCGTTACGGTTTTCGTTCGCAGTTCCCATTGAGCGTGGAGGAATAGGAGAGACATGCTTTCGGCGGTTGTTAATCTGAGTGGTGATTCGGTTGTCGAGGAGAAGGAGATCGTTAAAACGTATTCTTCCTCGAGAATGATCTGGCGAACTCGGCGAACTCTGTCGGTCGATGCTTCACTGATTTTTTGTGGTGCAATGGTATTGGCGCTCCTTCTTCATCGACTCATCCTCTAGCATCGAGTCATAGAAACTGCTTATTCTTGACCTCTTCTCCTGGGCCTTCACGGTTTTTTTTTCTTCTTCTTGGGGGCATCTGGTGGGCCTTCCTGCGGGGGGTCCTTCACCAGCTTGAGCTGATCCCCCCGCATCTGGTGCAGAAGAAGTTGCCTTCTTGCCTTTCCCTTTCTTTGACTTTGGGGGGGTTGGCCGCATATCATCGTCTGGTGGCCCAAAGGTGACCAAAGTGGTACGTGAGAAAAAGCCTTATAGGACTTGATCCATTCTGTTCCCATTTGACCTTTGGCATTTTATCTTGAAGGATAAGCTACAACCTTGTTGAGATTGGCGATCTTCTTCTTCGGATATACCTGCCCCCATTCATCAACTCCAAATTTCTCATGTTCTTGGAGCGAGAATGGCCTTCGAAACCCATGCCAATTGATGTTCTTGGCCGTCAATTATTGCGACCATCTTTGTGCGCTTTTTGTGGATGTAATAGCATATTCGGGTGAATCTGATACCCATAATTGTTTTTGACAATATGTCAAACAACAATCGGTATTTCCTCTTGAGCATTGGCGACAAAACACGAAGTATGATGTTTGTCGGCCTCTCTGAAAAAACTCTTTTTCGATCAACTCATCTCCGTTCTCCCTGTAATGAAAAAAGTAGATCCGCCCTTTTAGTAGGTGAAACAGACGGGTTATATCATCATTCGTCGATCGATTTCTTCACCGTTGATTGCCGAAAAGTAGTTAGCCTCTGAGCATCCGATCCACTCTTAAATTCCTTAGAATTCTAGTGCTTCATATCTTTGCATCACCGGATTGCGGTGAAAGCGTATAAAAATTTCTCAAGACACGCTTTTGAAGAATTTGCTCGACCTCCATGGATTCCTCGGATCCCGAGTGATATTGAACTGCATTTAACTTATCATCCACAATCTTTGTTGCCGGCCCAGATAGTTGCACATTATTTTTCCCATACCGTGAGTGATCATCTACAGATAAGATAGATTCGGTTAAAAAATGTTGTGCATTAATACAAAGAATATCACACAAGCGGAAACTCAGCAACAATAAAGCATAACACATGATAGAAACACTTAAGATCAATGGATTTTAAAAAGCTACATCAAATAAACATAAATTACCAGATTCTATTTTTCGGAAAGATGATTTTGAAACTTAGGAAAACACTTTGAATCTGAGAGAAGTAATCTGGAGTTTTCAGAGAATAAATCGCAAGTTTGTGAAATGGAAAACTCTGGTATGGTTTTTGATGAACTTTATAAAGACGAGGAGGGAAAGAGAAGACACGATTTAGAAGATCAACCGTTTGAAAAGATTAAACGCTCCAGATTAAGAGGTTTTGATCGTAGGGTCAGGAAAAGCACGTACGAAAACCTTTTGGATTTAAAAGCACGTTTAATAGCAGTTAATACATGTTCCCCACGTCCGCATTAAATGATTTGCAGGGAATACGTCACAAGGATAATGGGTACAGTAAGGCAAATAATATCAGATAAGATCCGATAAATAAGCAAAGAACAAGAGAAAAAAAAACGTATCTGGTTGACTGATATTGTAATCAGTCAATACCACTTGTCCATGTTGATTTCACTTGTTGATCTTAATATTCTGCCTAAGCCTTAAAATTTCCCAACTGATCCTTTTAGCTGATCTTCTTCACTTGCATCTGATCTGTTGAAGTTTCAAGCTCAGCTGATCTTTCCTTGAATATGTCTGATTTCCCTTCTGATCCTCCTTGATCAGTTGAAGTTCCTTCAACTGATATTTATGTTTTCCCATAGACTGATGTATCTGATTTGTTGGAGTTTTAAGCTCAGCTGATCTTCCTCATCTGATCAGCTTCGTATGTATCAGATTTTGGTTGACCTAATCTGATTCTTCTCAAGTCAATCCAATTCTTGGAATAAGTGTTACCGCCAAAACTTAGTCTAGAATAGTAGGCTCTATTCCCTAAGTTGGCGCGATTTGACATGCGTAATTATCGTCTGAATCTTTCGATATGTCAATCCGCCATAAATTTATCCAATTATCGATCGTGATTCCTACATCATTTCCTCCTTTGGTCTTGATTTCTCTAAAAGGTTTTGAGAACTCAGTATTTGCATTTGCACCCTTGCTTGGCCTCTATAAATTGGACCAATTGTTTTACACAACATAACCCATTCACCATACTTATCTTCTTTGTAGAATCATGTATCCTGGTGAACCCTTATTTCCTAAAAACTTCCTAAGAACACCTTTACCCCTTTTTTCAATGATTTCACTTCTCAAATCAACCCTCTGTGTCCCTCCCTTATCATTTTTTTCGTCATCGTCAAAGATTTCACATACGATTGTTGCAAAGCTTCTCTACCACCATGGCGGCTCGGCTTGTTGCTGCAAATCGAGAAGAGACTTCTCCTAACCGTATGCACCTTGTGTGTCTATCATTATGACGTAACTACCATCAACAGACTTAGTCTGAAAATGAACGTGAGTTTGATATGCGATCTTGATCAGTCAACAACTGATCTTCGTATATCACCTCACCATTTAACAGCTGGAGAGCCCACTGACTCTTTCTTAGGGCTCCCGACTTAAAAATCCTATCAAGGCCGCTGTCGCTCCACTGGTTTTAGCTTCAGCTAGCGGCTTTAGGGTTTCTTTAAAAGCTCTCTCACCCTTGTTAAGTGGGGAAAATGAGAGCATCAGATTTAAAATCTCTCTCTCTCCCTGCTCCACTTGGGTTAGGATGAGGGTTTAGGGTTATAGGTTTAGGGTTTTTGGTTATCACTTATGTATTGACCTCCGGGTCCTTTGTACTTGTATCTTGTAATGTAACCTGACCTTCGGGTCTTTATCAATGAAAATTTCTATTATTCCATTGTTGTGTAAAATTCTCAGATCCTTATGCGATTTCAAGCTTTAATCTTGTGAATACTACTTGTGAATCTTGCTTGTTGAATATCGACAATAATCGACTTACAAAGGCGTAAAATAATCCAACTGATTTAATCAGATATTCCTTTTAAAAGTGAGCGTTTCCTTTAATCTGATAAACCTTAAATCTGATCAGTTCCTTTAACCTGATAATCTTGTAAATCTGATCGATTTCTCACATCAGTTCCTTGACTGATCTTCTGATCAGTTGAGATACCAAACTCAACTGATTCCTTTCAACCTGGTTAGTCTCTTAACCAGCTGGTTCTGGAGATCATTCCATCAAACATTTTAGGTGCATTTTCTCCAAGATCCAAAAGCCCTAGCTCATTGCATAATTCTCTGAATCTGATCTCAGCTAGTGGCTTGGTTAGAATATCGACTTTTCTCAGATATCGGTATGAATCTTTTCCATTCGATATTCTTCTTTTCAACATGATCTCTTATAAAATGGTGTCGACATCCACATGCTTGCATCTTGTATGTTGAACGGGATTACGAGTGATTGCAATAAGACTATTATCATCACGTAAAATATGTACATTGTTAGCTTCAATGTTATAATCCTCACCGCCGACGACTAAGCCGGAGCGATTGGGAACAACGAAACTTCTGCAGACCATATATTTCCTTCAAAGAGTAGATGTCTCAATGATGTCCGCTTTTTTGAAAACCACGAGATCGGTTTACTTCCTAAGAACCCACAAGTTCTCGAGGTGGATTTTCATCAATCTTGCAACCTCCATAATCGAATCGTAATACCCACTAAGCTCTAGATTATCATCTGATGGGTAAAATAAACCAAGATTTACCGTCCCCTTCAGATACTTAAGAATCCGCTTAGTCGCTTCTAGGTGGCTTATCATTGGATTTGCTCGAAATCGCACATACACCCTCTGCGAAGGTTATATCCGTCTGGCTGGCGGTCGGTATAGTAGAGATCCAATGAGAGCCCTATATTCCTTCTGATTTGTTTTCTGACCATCCTCATCTGGATCCATCTTGAATCCAAATCATCATAGGAATTTTGGCTTCCTTACAATTTTGAACTCCAAACTTAGCCAATAAATTCCTAGTGTACTTTGCTTGGCGATGAATATCCCTTCGTACTTTTGCTTTTACTTGAAGACCCGTAAAGTAATTAATCGACCCATCATGGACATCTCGAACTTCCCTTGCATCGGTTCTTTGAATCTTTCACATAGACTCTTGTTAGGGGATCCAAGATGATGTCGCTCACGTGATCTGAACCATCGAATATCTTCTCCATCTTCTATTCTCGAATAAGGTTACGTCCCATTCCTTTAGTGAACCCACCGTCGATCAAGAACCGAGAGTGTGTATCATACCAAGCTCGAGGAGCTTGTTTTTGAATAAAGAGCTTTTCTTAAACGGTACACTTGGTTGCCCTTTTCAAAGCCCGGAGGTTGTTAGACATAAACTTCCTCTGCTAGTCTCGTTTTAAAAGCACTCTTTACGTCCATCCGATACACGATGAACCCTCTCGTGGGAAGCATATGCGAAACAAACCCGAATGGCTTCTAAGCGGCGGCCCCGGTGCAAAGGTCTCATCATAATCAATTCCTTCGATTGTGAATACCCCTTAGCAACAAGTCTTGCCTTATTTCGGTGATGACGTTTTTTCATCTCTCTTGTTCTTGAATACCCACCGTGCCAATAACGTCTTGATGACTTGGTGCATCTGCCCGTTCCAAACACGATTTCTCTCGAATCGTTCCGGCTCTTCTTCTTGCATGGCTAGAATCCAGCTTGCGTCTTGTAGAGCTTCCTCTATTGTTGTTGGTTCCTTCATAGGCGATAACAGCAATACATGACACTTTCACCAATCTGATGTCTAGTTTTAACTTTATCGGATGGGTCTCCGATATCGGATCGGTTGGATGGTTGGTTATCCGAGTCCTTCGTTACGATTTGCGTCGGTTTGGAGAACATCTTCCGTTTCGATAAAATTTCATTACTAGCGATTGGGAGTGGTCTTTGAGTTATGATCCACTTGATAAGAACAAGTCTCGGTGATGTTGGACTCATCATGTCTTTGATGTCCGTTAAATGGGAACTTCGGATGTTCCCCGAACCGGATGGTTCGATTGATCTTATCTCACCATGTCGAACTTCTTCATCGACAGTTTTTCGTACCTTAGGATCTGAATGATCTGGTGAATCAGCTAGATCTGGAATGTATATTGTTACAGTTTCTGATTCTTTTTCCTTGATCGTCAGCTGATCCATTTTCTGAACATCAGGTTCTTGTTGATCAGGTACATCTTGTTCTGCGGCAGATTTCTCTTGTTCAGAAGATGCTTCATCAAAGACTACATGGGGTGTTTCTTCCACAAGTAGGGTTCGTCTGTTGTAAACCCTGAAAGCCTTGCTAGATGAGGAATATCCTAAGAATATACCCTCATCTGACTTGGCCTCAAAAGTCTTCAACTGACTCTTCCCATTGTTGTGTATGAAACACTTACACCCAAAAACATGGAAGTAAGAGACACGAGGTTTTCTGTCCTTCCACAGTTCATAGGGTGTTTTGTAGTGAGCCTTAGTCAGAAGACATCTGTTCTGAGTATGGCATGCGGTGTTGATTGCTTCTGCCCAGAAACGGCTTGGTATTGCATGTTCAGCTAACATCGTGCGAGCAGCTTCTTTGAGAGTTCTGTTCCTCCGTTCAGCTACTCCATTTTGTTGTGGCGTCCTTGCAGCTGATGTTTCATCTTTGATATACCAAACTTAGAGCAAAAATCGGTAATAAAAGAGTTGAAATTTCATACCTTTATCGTCTGATTTTTACTAAGTCGACACCCTTCTCATTTTGTAATCGTTTTAGCGGTTCGGGTATCTTCGTTTATCGTCTCATTCTTCTTATGTAAGAATATAACCTGTAAACTTGGAATAGTCATCCACGATTACGAGTATATTTATCCGTTGAGACCGACCGGTGTAATCGGGTCCAAATAGATCCATATGGAGCAATTGCGAGATCTGGCGGATCTTGGTCCCGAATTCCCTTGAATGAAGCTTTGACCTATTTTCCTTCCTCGACATGCAAGATACATGTCCGATCCTTTGAAAATACTTCATTCGGAGTCCTTCCACTAGAGACATCCTTGCAATCTTATTAAGAGTTTTAAAGTTCGGATGGCTCATTCTTTTGTGCCAGAGCCAACTGCTACTTGGAACTCTTGACAATCTCGCATGCATTTCTTGGGCAACTGTTCCAATCTGATGTGTAGATCGTCCCTTTCCTTGAACCCCAGTTAGCAAAATTTGTTGAGTGGCTCGATTCTTGATAGTGCATTGATCGATCGAGAACTCAACATCAATCCGTTGTCGCAAAATTGTGAAACCGATAATAGGTTGTGCTTCGGACCTTGACATCACGAGACTCAGCATTACTTGTACATCATCATTCTCTAAGGTTCCGAACCCTTTGGTATAACCAAAGTTATCATCACCGAAGAGTACACGCGGGCCTTTCTGTTCTATGTAAGAGCTAAGGAGATGTTTGCTTCCAGTCATGTGCCTTGAGCATCCACTATCGATGTACCAGATAGTTGCTTGCACACCTCCTTAGTTGGCGGACCCACGCGAACCCTGCAATCGGATCGGGCTTTAGGTACCCTTTTTGGATTGGGTCCCGGGGTTAGGATTAGTTTTGGGGATCTATACAAACGAGCACTTCTATTGTGATCGATTAGATCGAAGGCTGATTTGTCTCCCATACTGCCAACATAATCATACGCCTCTTTATATGCTTTTCATTTTTTGTATGATTATTAGTGTGAACCTTGGATGAATTAGAAGATTTGGGATTTATCTTTTCTGTTTGTCTTCTTCTTATCCAGTGTGGTTCAGGTGCAACAGCCCTAGATTTCTGATTATAGGGGTAGGTACGACTGCTACCATCAAAAGATTCATATCTTTTCGGCATAGGTGGTTTTTGCAGTTTACCTGGAGCATGATTATTAGGCAGCTGACCTTGATTGGGTCTCAGATTGTACTTCCCTTTTACAGGTTGTCTTTTCTGATTCCTGATCTGTTGATTAGGTTGAGGTTTCTTCAGAAGAACTAGGTTCTTCTGTTGATTCCTCGACTGATGCTTTACCAGTTGGGGTCCATTTCGTCCGCCTTCCGGTTGAGCACCGCCTTACCCGCTCAATCGGTCCTTTTCCTTATTAGATACATGTTTAACTTTTGGTGTATCTTTGTCGAAAACTTCGTCGATTACACCTTTTTTGAGATGAATCGGTAGGGGCTTTTGAGGATGTGGAAGGGTTCTCATAGCCAAGTCCCTTCTTATTAATCGTTGTTCAAAAATAGGTGTTCATGTCTTGAACGGTTTTAGATGATTTTGAAAAAACCTCCATTTTCTTACGCAGATTATCCTCAGATGATTTTAGACTTTCATGCTTTTGGAACAAATTTCATCGAATTTTGCTTGTAGGATTTTGAAGTCATCGACTTTGTTTTTGTTAATTGCCGGTGATCTTTGATCTCTTTCTCCCGATCGAAGCTTTAACTTCGAGAATTTTAAATTCCTCGATTGCCTTCGGCGGTTTAATTGATCTAAGTTCGAGAGGCTTTACATAGATCATTTTCTTTTTGCAAGTGATTATTTACGGTCCTCGACTTATCATTTTCAAATTCCACTATAGCATAAGTGTTCATCTTGCATTGGAGAGATCCTCAAGCAATTGCTTTCGAGTAGAGTTGCGGTCAATCTCCCGGCCGGTGTGCTAATGATAGCGGTGTAAAGCGAAACGAAGCGGTGTTTGGAGGTTACCTCAAATTGGTCCTCCTGCCCATCGAGGCGATCTCATCATCGTCAAGAGAAAATCGATCTTCATTTTCATAGAAGTCAACAAAGACCTTTCTTTGGCGAAGTCTTCTGAGAGGAGTATCCAGAGTCCTTAAAGGGCAGATATGAGTCTTCAATTCCTGACGTATCAACAACCATGGCTCTTCTGTCCCTATAACGTTGCTCTCTTCTGTTCCTCTTTTCTTCCCTTTCTCTTGGCGTCAGTGCGGGCGGTCGAGCTATAGTGACACGGCTTCTCCACGGTTGAAGCACGTTCCTTGATCCACCGAACCTTTCCTTCCGGTGAATCACTCCGTCTGCGTATGACCTATCGGGTGATTTCCTTTCGATAGTAATCTGAGCTTCTTCCATGCGATTGGTTATCTCTTCCATCCTCAGTCTGATTATCTCTTTTTCTTTCATCTCTGTGATCCCTCCGATCATCAGATCTGATTCTTTCTGGAGATCTGTTGGCTGATCTCCTATCTCTCCCTCGGCTATGTTGATAGTCCTTATAAAATCTTCGATACTTACCAAGTTGGACGTTTGACTTCTCAAGTTTTCTGGTAAGCAGAGCGATCTGTTCTGCCTGACTCATTATATTCCCAACAGGTTCGTTGGCCTTCGTTCTGCTGCTGGTTGCCTTAAAAGCAACTGATTTTGAAGTTGAGGCTTCAGCGGGCACCTCATCTTCATCAGCTTGTCCACTCTCAATCAAATTGAACTCGTGAGCTTTAAGGCTCAAGAACAAGCTACTTGGCTTCATTTTTGAAATATCTTGGCAATCCTTGATTACCGTGACCTTCATATCCCACTTCTTGGTGAGAGACCTTAGGATTTTGTAGTTGATATCTTTATCAGACATCTCTCTACCAAGTTCTCGAAGCTTGTTTATAGACATTGTAATTCTTCCATCGAGTTCGTTGATGGTTTTGTTTAGCAAACATCTTGATTTTTTTCAACTTTACCGGTTAAACATGTGCAGTAGATTTGTTTTTTATCTGCTCATTTCCCTCGCGTATTTCACGAGTATCCCACATTGCTTTCCCAGATTTGAGATACTTAATCTTTTCTTTGGTGACCTTATCCATTGTTTTCATGATAATATGCCTTGCAATAGTATCTAGAGTATGCAGTTTCCTTTCCTCTGCATCCATCAAGGCTGGGCTTTTTTCGCACAAGACTTCCCGGGCAAAGTCCTAATCTCCTCCGATCGGGGTTGTCATAATAAATGATGATGGGTCCTCTTTTGATGACTTCCATCATTCTCGCCAATTGACGAGCCTAGATGGTTGGACATATATATGGCCCAATCTTCATACTCATCGATTGAAAACTTGGCAGATCATGATACATTCCCGAGGTGTTATCCATCTTTGAGTGATTTTGGAAAATGAATGAGTTTTAAAAATGGTTTTTCGGATCGATTCGATTGACCACAAAGATTCTTCCTCAAGAATCGATGATACACTGAGTCGATGATGCAGAGAACCAAGTGCTCGATACCACTTGTAGGTCCCGAACGTTTAGTGAGGGCGTAAGTCTAGAGGGATGGGTGAATAGACTTACGAAAACTTTTTGTCTTGGTCGGTGTGTGGGCGATTAGCTTTGATCGAGTCTTGAAATGAATTAGTTTGGGTGATAACCAACTTATTGATCACCAAGCGGATCGATTCGGTAACTATCGGTTTAACTAATGTGTCTTGAAGCTTAAGTTTTACCCGTGTGAAAAACCCGTTTTGATAAATCGATTCCAAAGTTAGTCTTTTAATCAGTTGGTAAGAAGTGTCAAGTATGATCGGATCGAAAGCTTGGTGCTAGCTGATCTCAACTTGGAATGTGTATGCACTTTAAAAGGTTTGTGTCGATTGTGTAGCGATTAATCAAAGCAAGAGAGGCACACAAGATTTATAGTGGTTCGACAAACCAGATCCCACGTCCACTCTTCCCTATCACAAGGGGCACCTACTTAACCAATTTGGACTTAGTTTTATGTGTTAGTCCAACACAAGACAATCGACTAGATGTTTAAAGAGTTCACACTCAACCGATCCCGAGATCGAAACTAGAAACCCTAGTCTCGAAATCTTGCTAAACAACTTAACCTAACTTGGGGTTTGGGTAAGATTGTTTTGTTCAACTATGAAATCTTTTCTTTTATGTATAAAAAACTCAACAATTTAGATGAAAAGATTTCTATGCTAAGAACTTATGGGATGAACACTTAATAAAAATAATCTTCTTGATCGTGTTCTTGTGCGGAAATCAAATTAGCTTGAGCTTCTTGATTGTTCAAATTTAGTTATCTCACTCTAAAGTGTAATCCCATATATATAGACCTTGAAATCAAAGAGCCGTTGGAGAGCAATTTGAATTTATGGCTATATTTGGTAGACTTTGCAGCTTGATGTGACGAAGCCAGAAACGGCATGGCCGAAAGCGTGAATTTGTACTTTGTAGCAGTTCTGAGAGGTAGCATCAAATCCCGCAATTACCGGGCTCGATCATACGTGTCTTGTTCTTATTGGATAGCGGACTCACTTTTTCGGTGATGTTCTTCCAACTAAGCTTGACATTCTTCTTGTTCGGATCATCGACGATGATTAGGTGAAACATCGATTTTCACTGGTGGTGACTTTGACCGATCTCCGAATCGATCGGTCTACTGATGGAGTCTTCTGTCTTTGGTTGACTTAGCTTCAACTAGCGGACTCTTCGATGTGTAGGTCTTCCGTCCGATCTTCCTGAAGTCATCCGATCTTCAAATATTACGAGTTTGAGCTTCATGACTTCAAATTTGAGATATCTCGATGGATCGGATCAATCGATCTTCGTTCTTCTCTAGCGTTTCGCCACATTGATATCACCGTTTCTTTGAGTCTTCAATCGACCTATACATATTGAGTTCCCCCAATATGTGACCTATCTATTACATCAGTTGTTCTATACAGTAATTATCAACTGGTCTCCTATAGCGGGTAATATAAACATCAGTCAGCTAACAGGTCTGACTGGTCCTATTACATGTGTTTTTGGAACTTTCATCAAAACTATAAATTTCCCAACAGAACTGAAATTGATATGTAAGAACTAGATCCACTTCTGTTGTGGGCATGTAGCGCGAGGTCGGGCCCGACTTAAAAAGAAGTAGAAGAGAACAGGGCCAAGTTTTGCACGAGTATGGCACCTCGCCGAAGAGATGGAAATAAAGGCACGCCAAGCACGAAGATGCGATCTGGATGCACCTCGCAGGTCGCGCACTGACACAAGTACGGAGCATTAATTGAGATGAGACTCGTGGCAGACGAGCAGCGCCAGAAGCCTTACCTGAGAATAGCCTTAATCAGAGATGTGTCAGTAAAGGATGGTAATGATGAGTAGCTAGGAGTAGTTAGACGGCTAAATCCCTGCAAATCCAGATTTACCTCGGGCGACGTCCCAGCGAGGAGTGCAAGCTCTTGATCCCTCGAGCGACCTCCCAGCGACCTCCGACCTGGGTCACATCAATCATGTAACATTTAATATTTATCAGAGCTATTTCCAGCTACTTGTCCTTGTAAATCAAGAGAGTGAGCTCCACTCTCCCAAACCTTATAAATATGGGTCATTTATGACCAAGAAAAGGGGAAGAAATTAATACCTTACCAAACCTCTTGCAAATTTATTGCTCAAACTCTTATTCTCTCAAGCAATCATATAACTTAAATACACTCCACTTTACACATTTATTGTTTGTGTCACTAAGATCACTACACATCTTAATCCATAATCCTCATATTTTAGTACACAACAATTGGTGCTAGAAGAAGGGTACATTTTAAGAAATATCGAGCTAAGTTCTTAGTGTTTTCTCATGGGAGTATTCCTCACGAATCTTCGATATAAACTCATCTCATATACCAAAATATCTCAAAAAATCACTCAACCATGTCTCAAGAAACTCTCATCACCAAGAGGAAAGCCTTTTCGATTTCATGTCGCTCAGGTGGAGCAGGGGCTAGCAGCCCAGCCATTAGCAACTGCAAGGCTGGAGGACCCGCCACCGGGGTTGCTCAAAAGCTCGAACAGATCCGCACCCCGAGAGAAATCGACGAAGCCAGGCCGAAGTGCAGATCCCAGATGGCGACCTACGCCATAACCTGAACTGGAAGGCCCAAAGCAAGGGCAATGACCAAAGGCGCTAGGAATCCCGCCGCGAGGAACCTCACCAGGAGAAATCTGATTACAGAGGACCTCGCCGCGAGGAGCCTCGCCATGAGGGATCTCGCCGCGAGGGAAGCCAAGAGGTCAACTCCCACGAAACCCAACATACTCCAATCTATCGACGTAACCCTAACGAGGGGCTAAATCCCATCCATAGGCATTTGTTCTCAGAGGGTTTCAATGACGGCCCACATCGAGGTCGCGGACCTCAGAAGGACCAACCCAGACCATCCCAACGCGAACAGGCCAAGCCGGAGAGATCATTTTCAGGATCGGTGGCCCAAGGCGGAACCAGACAACGAGTGTCGGCAAAAGATCGGCTCGAACGAAGCCCTTCACCTCACAGGGTGGAAAGAACCCTTTCACCTTGCAGACGTCATCGAACCCCATCACCCCTCCGATAGGAAAGAAATTCTCCACCTCGCTCTCACCACGGCGAGGTCCCAGGACAGAACGAGTCCCCACAAATGGCCGCCATCCTCCAGAATATCAGGGACCTCCAAGAACAATTAGCAAACAAGGGGGGAACACCTCTCACCATTAAAATTCCTGTTTCGCCATTATCACCCACAGTCATGCTCGCTCCTGTCCAAATCAAGATCAATGTCAACTCCATCACCCAATACAACGACAACACCAACCCGATAAATCACGTGAGCAAATATACGTCCTACATGAACTTCATGGGCGCGACTGATGCCACTCAATGTTGTTGGGATTATACTGGAAAGTATGCTTTTACTTTGTATAATCAGACTAACTGAATTTCGGACTTATTTACTGAAATAAATTGTTTATCACTGATGCTTTAAATATCATTGAATGTTACATATATTTACTGCATAACAGTTCATTAAATAGTAAGTGTTACATTGTAGTTAATTTAGTGATACCAAGATCACAGAAGATTAAATTAACAGTTCCTTGTAACTAAAAGTACACCATTCACGACCTAGATGGAAATGAACAATCCATCGTGAAAGGTTGTAGTGTAAGGCTCAGATTGGTTTGTCTTGACCAAGAGATTACACTAGTGCATGACTGATGCATTGAGGATGACCTACAGGAGGACAAATTCTTCAGAACTGAACTAGGAAGAATTAGACCTCAGTGGTTAGTTATTTCTTAATCTTCGTCCCTTAAATAGGATTGCGTGTGGTTAGTAACTATTGCTTTGACTTATTATGGGAAGAGAATCAGTGAGATTCAATACCCTATATCTTGGGCAATATTATTAGTCACATGCGATTGCTAAGATTTAATACGGAGAATAATGTGCAAGTACGCTTGTTCGATTTGCCCCCTTGGGAAGTTCATTAGTTTTATCATACCAAATCTTGCAAGTGAAACTAGTTTCCGGTATGGATAATAATGTTGAACCGTTCCTTTACCAAGGATAAAAGATATTAATTAATGGAAAGCTATTTCAGTGGCTTGAATTAATTAATGCTAGATAATCTTAAACACGGGAAATAATAACCGGGAGCCATATTAACTGTAATATGGGTTAAGATGGATAGTGCAATATTAATTATGTAGTGGGATTAATTAATATTTATGGGCTTGAATAAAATTGTGGCTCAATATTGATAATTGAAGGTCCATTGGAAGGTCCAATCTTAATTCTCCTAAAGGCCCCCCAAGTAGCCCAAGATAAAGTCCAATAACTGAAAAAGGTGTTTAAAAATAAAATAAATTTGTTGCCTATTTTTCCTTGCCTTTTTCGAAAATTATGAATAAAAGGGGAGAAAGATTTTCTTTGAATTTTGTTATGGAATGAAGATATGTATTCTTGGAATACAAGATTATCTCATTAAATTCAAGAATTTTCCACTTGGTTATTCATATAGATGAATTCGAAAATTTTGAAATATAAAGGGAAGAAAGATTTTCTTGATTTTCTTGAAAATATATTATGGAAGATATGTATTTCTTGAAGTACAAGTATATCTCATAAATTCAAGAATATCCAAATCTTGGAATCTTGGATCCTAATATTTCGAAAATTACCATAGCAAGATGAGGTGTGATTTTTGTGGAATATTTTAATTATGGGGAAAAGAATATAGGAGATATATTCAAGATTTCTTGGAGATCAAGAAAAGATTTTCCCACATTTTTTTCCCTAAAAATCGACCACCACCCCATCTATAAATAGGGGATGATTCTTTCATTCTCAAGTGCAATTCCATGTGCTGGAAAAATTAGTAAATCCACAAAAGTGGTGCAACAAAGTTTATTTTTCCTTTTGTTAATTGTTCGCGAGTATCCTTTCACCGGATTGTCGAGCAAGGACTATGGAATACTTGGGAAGGACTTTTGTTGTGTTTTCACATACGAGACCATTCCCATTCCAAGAGGTACGTTCACGTAAACTCGTAGTATTTCTGCATGCATAGGATTTACGTGAATTGTTTATATGCATGATTTGTTGTTGAAATTATTATTTGAATTAATATGGGTTAATTCATGCTAGTAATAATTGTTAGAATTAAATTTGTATTTAAATATTCATCCCGAATAGATCCGGGCAAATAATTCCCCAACAACTGGTATCAGAGCCTCGGTTTCGGGCTTTGAATTTTAAATTGTAATTTAATTCACTGTCATTAAATTTGAAATGGGATTGTAGAATTGTTAAATCTTTTTTCCAGGTATCCAATTGTCATGGAATTTAATGTGTTTATTTAAGCATGCATATAAATTGTGTTTTTTTTTTTTAAATTCGATTCGTTCGAATTCGTTTTGGCTCGTGAGAAAATCCATGAGTAGATTAGAATTTGTTTGATTTGATCAATGTAATAGACTAGTCTAGATCTAGGTTTATTTATTTTGTAAATAAATTGTAACCGGATCGGAAATGGAGGCGGAGACGAAGAATTAAAAGATGGGATCCAAAACCCAAGGTAAGCGGTACGCCGCGCTTAAACATGCCAAGGGGAGGCATGCGCGACGCGACGCTTGAGGGCGCCAAGACGGGCGTAGGGCGCGGCCGAGCTTAACGCGATCCGACGCGCGATGCGGCGGCGAGGACGGGCGATATCGCCAGTAGGCATCGAAGCGACGCCTGGCGACACGGCATGCGCGCGGGGCGATGCCGCTTAGGCACGCCAGGGAGGGCGCGACGACGCGGAGGCTTCCGCGAGACGGGCGGGCGATGGCCGACGACGCTGGCGCTTTTCGGCGCCAGACGGGCGCACTGACACGGCCGGAGTGCTAGGCGGGCACTCCGACCCGCGAGCTGGTCGATGACGTGGCTTGCCAAGACGTTTTTTTTGAAACTGTCAAGTGGGAGCTTTTCGAGACGAACGATGAAGGCTATGAAGACGATTTCTCAAGATCAAGATATGACAAAATTAACCATGACAATTGGATAAATGTGCCCAATGTTTAATTTTTTTCTTGATGTTTATGCATTATTTTATGCTTATTTAAATTGTGTTTAAATTTGCGATGCATGAGAAAATATTTTGAAAAATCTCACTTTCGAAAATTACTAAGTATGTTTAAATAATTAATTGATAATTTTATTCCGGATAATAAAATTGAATTAATTATTGACCTCCATGATTTATTTATTTGTGAATTCTTTTGGAGAAATTTCCCCCACGGGACGGTCAAAAGATAGCTTTCACATGAATAAATTCCTAATGGATGATTGTGGATTATTACTAGTGGCGATGATGACCCTCCCCACGAGGCTCGTTTAAAGCAAAATAATAATTCTGTATTTAATCATGGTTATTACTTAGGTATAAAATTGATATGCATATACTTCCCCAAAGTCCCTGTCAATTTTATATTGGTCAAGTGGGAGCCAACTATTAATCTGGATATTAAAGGTTTGTAACTGTTCTTGTTTGTAACCTGCTTGAATGTGTTTAAATAATGACCCACCCCACGTGACTTATTTAAATTGTTTCGAGATGTTGACTGGTGCATGTTCATATTTTTTTGGAGATTTTAATATGAAACATGTGATCGAATTTTGTGATATATTTGTGCTTATGCATATTATTTATTTCAGTTCATCATGTCGCAACTTTTTAATCCACTGTTATATACACTCAAAGAACACCAATTAACTGGAGATAACTATGTTGTTTGAAAATGAAATATGAGTTTTGTCCTACCGGCACAAGAACATTATTGGGTTCTTGATGTACTCAAGCCCCGTATGCCTACTGATGGATCTGATGCGGAAAGGCACTTGTATAATATTTGGGAGTAGGCCAATGAACCCATGAAACGTGTAATCTTGACTTCACTGTCTGATGATTTAAGACACATTCATGAAGGTGTTGAGTCTGCTGCAGAAATTATACAAAGTCTTGAGGAAATGTTTTTAACAAAAGACCGCATGATCAATCAGTTTAAAACTGGCGACGTGGCTAGGCTAAAAATGGCTGAGGGAACACCCGTAAGGGAGCATGTTCTCAGTTTAAAATGCCATTTTGATAAACTTGCTTATCTCGGTACTAAGTATTGTGAAGAGGCTCAAATCGAATTTTTTTTCCTAACTCTACCAAGGTGTTTCGATGAGTTTTAATGTAGTTTTGTGATGAGCGATCACATGTTTACTATGGATACTCTACAAGAAGCCTTGGAGATAATAGAGAAGCATTTAGGAAAGAAAGACGAAACATTGGTGACCAAAAGTCTTTTCTCAAGTTCTGGCCAACGGAAGGCAAGTCTCAAGAAAAGGAAAGTGGTCTGATCCAAAGCAAACTCATCACTAAGAAAAGTAAGAGAAAGATAGCTAGTTGGATGGGTGTCAAGAAAATACCAAAAGGAAAATGCTTCAAGTGCGGTGAAAAGGGACATTGGAGGTCAGCCTGTTCCAATCCCAAAAGGAACGGAAAGAAAGGCAATTCTCACGCACTAGTTGTTGAAACTTGCTTAGCGGCGTATGCCTCCCATTTATGGATGGTGGATACGGGATCCACTGATCATGTATGTTTCACTTTACAGAGGTTCAAACGGACCCGACAACTTAGTGGGAGTGAGATCCTCATCACACTGGGCGATGCCATGAGAGTGGCAGTTGAAGCAGTGGGAGAAGTGCACCTGTTTTTTGAAGATAGAGTTTTAATTTTAAGAGATGTACTTTACGTTCCGAATTTTAGAAAGAACTTGGTTTCAGTTTCTAAACTTTACCTTGATGGATATTCGGTTACTTTTGATAAAGTTGTTACCATTTCTCTATATGATAAATTTATCTATCATGGAACATTGTCAAGTAACCTCTAAACAATTAACTGTGCACACCACTCACGAAATGCATCCTATAACACATCAATTGTTTCCGGTAAAAGAAAACGTTCATCAGACGTGAACAAAATACTTCTATGACATCTAAGATTGGGACATATTAATCCAAAGAGGATCCAAAGGTTGGTGAAAGACGGTTCACTAGAGTCTCTCCAAGTTGAACCGATTCCAACCTGCGAATCATGTTTGGAGGGTAAAATGACCAAGAGGGCATTCGGAGCCAAGGGGAATAGAGCCAAAGAAGTGTTAGAAATCGTTCACACAGACGAATGTGGTCCAATTTCAACCATGGCAAGAGGAGGTTACGAGTATTTCTTCACTTTTATTGATGACTACTCGAGGTACGGTTATATTTTCCTTATGAAGCATAAATCTGAGACCTTAGAGAAATTCAAAGAATTTAAGGCTCAAGCAGAGAATCATAGGGAAAAACGTATCAAGTCTCTACGATCCGATCGTGGAGGCGAGTACCTCAGCGATGAGTTTTTGAACTACTTGTCGGATGATGGGATTGCATCCCAGCTGACTGCACCAGGAACCCCTCAACAAAACGGGGTTGCAGAGCGAAGAAACAGAACTCTTTTGGAAATGGTTAGATCAATGATGTGTTATGCGGATCTTCCCAAGTCGTTCTGGGGTCATGCCTTGGTAACATCGGCTTACATTCTGAACTTGGTGCCATCCAAGTCGGTTCCCAAAACTCCCAAAGAATTGTGGACCGAGCGCAGCCTAGTATGAGACACATAAGAATTTGGGAGTGTCCGGCCTACGTGTTGGACAAGGAAGCCGGGAAATTGGATCCTCGATCAGAATTAAAGCTGTTTATAGGATACCCCGAGGGAACAAAAGGGTGTATGTTTTATGGTCCCAAAGATCAAAAGGTGGTCATAAGCACCCACTTTAGATTTTGGAGGAAGACTATATGAACGAAAGAAAACCCAGAAGTGAGATTACCTTAAGTGAGCTAAGGGGGCTAAGCTCATTGCCAAATGTACAAGATGATATACCAAACGACACACTTTCACAATCGGAGCCTCGTCGTAGTGGGAGGGTTGTGAGACAGCCCGAGAGATTCATGGGGATAGGAGAGTCGTCGGACTTGATTCCCGGATAAGGTGAATCAGACCCATGGACATACGATGAGGCAATCCAAGATAAGGATGCAGTTTCTTGGCAAAAGGCAATGAAAGCAGAAATAGGGTCTATGGATCATAACAGAGTGTGGGAGCTAGTCGAACCACTTAATGGGGTCAAACCTATTGGTTGCAAGTGGGTATACAAGAGAAAGAGGGGACCGGACGGGAAGGTGGAAACCTTCAAGGCAAGGCAAGGCTTGTGGTGAAAGGTTATACTCAGAAAGAAGGGATCGATTATGAGGAAACCTTTTCACCTGTAGCAATGCTCAAGTCCATCCGGATTCTCTTGTCGGTAGCTGCGCATCTCGATTTTGAAATCTGGCAAATGGATGTCAAGACAGCTTTCCTTAATGGAAGTCTTGATGAGGAAATCTATATGCAACAACCCCAAGGCTTCATTGAAAAGGGCCAAGAACACCTAGTTTGTAAGCTCATGAAGTCCATTTACGGACTCAAACAGGCATCCAGAGCTTGGAACCAATGTTTTGATCATGTTATAAAGTCTTACGGGTTTGATCAAAACGAGTTTGAGAGTTGTGTGTATAAAAAGCGTGTCGGAACTGCATTGGTATTCTTAGTACTATACGTAGATGACATTCTGCTCATCGGGAACGATGTAAAGGTGTTATCAGACGTTAGGGCATGACTTTCAAAATAATTTGATATGAAGGACTTAGGGGAAGCCGGGCACATCCTTGGGATCAAGATTACTCGAGATCGCAAGAAAAGGATGATAGGCTTATCGCAAGCTTCATACATAGACACTGTCTTGAAACGATTCAGCATGCAGGATTCCAAGAAAGGCTTCGTACCTTTTAGGCATGGAATCCATCTATCCAAGAAAATGTGCCCTAAGACACAAAATGAGATAGATGACATGAGAGGCATTCCTTATGCTTCGGCTGTCGGAAGCCTTATATACGCAATGTTGTGTACGAGACCGGATATCTGCTTTGCCATTGGCATGGTGGCAAGATATCAGAGTAACCCGGGGAAAGAATATTGGACGACAGTTAAAAACATTCTGAAGTATCTAAAAAGAACTCGAGATAGAATGTTGGTTTATCAGTCAGATAGTCTAATCCCCATCGGCTACACGGACTCCGATTTCCAATCAGACATAGATTCCAGAAAATATACCTCCGATAGTGTGTTTTGCATGGGGGGAGGAGCCATGACGTGGAGAAGCGTTAAGCAGAAATGCGTCGCAGATTCTACCATGGAAGCCGAATATGTAGCTGCTTGCGAGGCAGCAAAAGAACCGGTTTGGCTCAAGAACTTCCTAGTGGACTTGGATTTGGTTCCGAATTTGCCCAGCAGAATCACTGTTTATTGTGACAATGCCAGAGCAGTTGCAAATTCAAGGGAACCAAGAGCCCACAAAGGCCAGCAAACACAATGAAAGGAAATACCATCTTATACGAGACATCGTTAAGAGAGGAGATATAGAGGTGGCAAAGATCGCGTCAGAAGACAACCTAGCTGATCCATTCACAAAGAGTCTACCTCTGAATACATTCGAGAGACATGTGAAAGGAATGAGTGTCAAGACCGTTGCTAATTTGCTTTGAGTATAAGTGGGAGACATTATTAGGTTCGTGTAGGTGGCATTAGTTGTCACGGGCTACAAGAGACATGCTGATGTATACTTAAAAGCAGACTTTGAGTATAAGTGGGAGATTGTTGGGATTATACTGGAAAGTATGCTTTTACTTTGTTTAATCAGACTAACTGAATTTCGGACTTATTTACTGAAATAAATTGTTTATCACTGATGCTTTAAATATCATTGAATGTTACATATATTTACTGCATAACTGTTCATTAAATAGTACGTGTTACATTGTAGTTAATTTAGTGATACCAAGATCACAGAAGATTAAATTCACATGTTCCTTGTAACTAAAAGTACACCATTCACGACCTAGATGGAAATGAACAATCCATCGTGAAAGGTTGTAGTGTAAGGCTCAGATTGGTTTGTCTTGACCAAGAGATTACACTAGTGCATGACTGATGCATTGAAGAGGACCTACAAGAGGACAAATTCTTCAGAACTGAACTAGGAAGAATTAGACCTCAGTGGTTAGTTATTTCTTAATCTTCGTCCTTTAAATAGGATTACGTGTCGTTAGTAACTATTGCTTTGACTTATTATGGGAAGATAATCAGTGAGATTCAATACCCTATATCTTGGGCAATATTATTGGTCACATGCGATTGCTAAGATTTAATACGGAGAATCGTGTGCAAGTACGCTTGTTCGATTTGCCACCTTGGGAGGTTCATAAGTTTTATCATACCAAATCTTGCAAGTGGAACTAGTTTCCGGTATGGATAATAATGTTGAACTGTTCCTTTACCAAGGATAAAAGATATTAATTAATGGAAAGCTATTTCAGTGGCTTGAATTAATTAATGAGCTAGATAATCTTAAACACGGGAAATAATAACCGGGAGCCATATTAACTGTAATATGGGTTAAGATGGATAGTGCAATATTAATTATGTAGTTGGATTAATTAATATTTATGGGCTTGAATAATATTGTGGCTCAATATTGATAATTCAAGGTCCATTGGAAGGTCCAATCTTAATTCTCCTAAAGGCCCCCCAAGTAGCCCAAGATAAAGTCCAATAACTGAAAAAGGTGCTTAAAAATAAAATAAATTTGTTGCCTATTTTTCCTTGTCTTTTTCGAAAATTATGGATAAAAGGGGAGAAAGATTTTCTTTGAATTTTGTTATGGAATGAAGATATGTATTCTTGGAATACAAGATTATCTCATTAAATTCAAGAAATCTCCTACTTGGTTATTCATATAGATGAATTCGAAAATTTTTAAATATAAAGGGCAAGAAAGATTTTCTTGAAAAGATATTATGGAAGATATGTATTTCTTGAAGTACAAGTATATCTCATAAATTCAAGAAGATCCAAATCTTGGAATCCTAATATTTCGAAAATTACCATAGCAAGATGAAGTGGGATTTTTGTGGAATATTTTAATTATGGGGAAAAGAATATAGGAGATATATTCAAGATTTCTTGGAGATCAAGAAAAGATTTTTCCACATTGTTTTTTCCCTAAAAATCGACCACCACCCCATCTATAAATAGGGGATGATTCTTTCATTCCCAAGTGCAATTCCATGTGGTGGAAAAATTAGTAAATCCACAAAAGTGGTGCAACAAAGTTTATTTTTCCTTTTGTTAATTGTTCCCCAGTATCCTTCCACCGGATTATCGAGCAAGGACTAGGGAATACTTGGGAAGGACTTTTGGTGTGTTTTCACATATGAGACCATTGTCATTCCATGAGGTACGTTCACGTAAACTAGTAGTATTTTCGCATGCGTAGGATTTACGTGAATTGTTTATATGCATGATTTGTTGTTGAAATTATTATTTGAATTAATATGGGTTAATTCATTCTAGTAATAATTGTTAGAATTAAATTTGTATTTAAATATTCATCCCGAATAGATCCGGGCAAATAATTCCCCAACAAATGTCGCCTTTTCCCGCTCACTCTAGGCGATCAAGCTTACCGATGGTTTAACTCCTTACTCCCGACGTCCATAGAGTCTTTCCACCAGATGGCTCAATTGTTCCTCACTCACTTCGCCTCGCTGACCTCGCACAAGGGAACAAAGGAGCGTTTGGCAAATATCTATCAGTTCGTGGAGGAGTCAGACCGGGCATATATTGATCGAATAGACCAGCTCATTATGGAAGGCGAGCCGCTGGGCGACGAAGCCAAGGTGTTGGGAATAGTGCATGGGTTGAGAAAGGGAACGAAACTCTGGAAAATGATGAACAAGGATTACCCATCGAGCTACGCCGATTTTCGATACCGGGCAGGGGTTATGATCACCAATGCCGAGATACTGGCATCAAGATTGGGCGAGCAGCGACCAAGCGAGGTGAAGGTCGAAGGCAAAAAGCCCAATCCAAAACCCGAGAAACCTTACAGGAGGCCCGGGGCCACAAGCTACAGAGCCCCGGGAACTTTCAAGCCAATTGATAACCCTCTGGAGGTGAAACTCTTGGAAAAACTAACCATGAATGCAGCTCGGGTGTTCCAGGCGATCAGAGGCAAGCATCATATCCCACCACCCAAAGAGATGTACCAGGACCCTTCCAGACTCAACCCAAGGAAATTTTGCGATTATCACAACTCCATTGGACATGACACCGAACATTGTCGCGACCTTCAAAGGGAGCTCTGGAGATTGTACAAGGAAGGGAAGCTAGAGAACTTCCTCAAGCCAAGGCAGCAGCAAAACCAGCGACCAGCGCTACCGCCAGGAAACCAGCCCGACCAAGGAAAGCAAGGTCTGCAGATCCCAGCGGGAGTGGAGAACAGGGTCATCCACATGATCTGCCCTACTGGGGGACCCTTGGTGGATTCCTCCCAGTGACCTCTCTGTCTCACCAATGCCAGAAGGCCGAGATGCGAGCTCTCGACAATGCCGTGCTGAGTTGCCTTCCGATCAACACCATCGCCCCAAGTCAGAAGCAGCTCACTTTCACCGAGGAGGACAAAGATGGGGTGGTGTTTCGAAACTGGGACCCACTCGTGATCTCAGCCAGAATAATGGGGGCTCTAGTTCATTGCGTCATGATCGATAATGGGGCTTTCTGCAACATCCTTTCAAGAAGACTCTGGACCTGCTCGGTGATTTCCACTCCTACGTCGAGCCTTGTGAGGTCGGAATTCGAGGTTTCGGGAACCAGCCTGTTGAGGCCTATGGGATGATCCGCCTATCCGTCGAGATCACATCAACCTTGGACATTGAAGTGAAGGCAACGAGGCAGCTGGACTTTGTAATCATCGATGCTCCATCAAATTTTAATGCTTTCTTCGGCTGGCCTTTCGAACATGAGTTCGGGGCTACCTCCTCATCCTACTTTCATTGTATTAAGTTTCCCGGATCTGACGGGAAGATTGGCACCATCAAAGGTGACCAGATTCCGGAAAGAAAATGTTTAACTTACACTTGTGTCGATTTCAATTCTGCCTTTTTATTTTGGTAAAAAATCCGAGGTGGGGCTAAGTTGTATGAGCCGAACTCCACCTCGGAGAGAGAAAGAAAGTGGTAAAATGAAGATAGACAGTGTAGTAGAAACGAATGTAACACCGATGGAAGTTGACACATAGCTAGAGAGAAACCTTCACGAGATTTACCAGATTTGGAACCTCGCCTAGGTTTCGAACCAATGGAGGTCGACTCCGAACAACGAGAGTCCAACCTTGATCCAAGAACGGAAAGAAATGATCAACGAGCAACCCCTATCGAAGAGCTCTAAATAATCCCGGTCGACCTCGATCGATCGGAACTAAGCGTGACCATCAGAACACGAATTCCCAGCAATCTGCGAGATCAACTGATAGATTTCCTAAAGCAGAATCTAGACGTATTCGCATGGTCACATGAGGACATGGTCGGCATCGACCCCGAGGTCGCATGCCACAAACTGAACATCGATCCGACGAAGAGGCCAGTGTCCCAGAAAAGAAGGAATTTTGGCCCGGAAAAGTACGCAGCCGTGGCCGAGGAAGTAAAGAAACTGCTAGATAACAAGTTGATCGAGCAAGCAGATCAGCCGCAGTGGGTGGCCAATGCAGTGCTAGTGAAAAAAATAAACAACTCTTGGCGACTATGTATCGACTTCACCGACCTCAATGAGGCCTGCCCAAAGGATTACTTTCCAATTTCGCACATTGATCACCTCGTAGATAACGCCGCTGGGCACGAGATGATGACATTCATGGATGCGTTCGCCGGGTATCACCAGATCGCCATGGATAAAAATGATCAGCAACACACATCTTTTGGAAAGACCATGGAGGTATACATCGACGACATTGTGGTGAAAAGTGAGAAGAAGGAGGACCATCTGTGCCACCTCGCCCAGACCTTTGACATCTTGAGAAAATACAACATGCGTCTGAATCCCAAGAAATGCAGTTTCAGAGTTGGTTCGGGAAAGTTTCTGGGCCATATCATCAGTCAGCGGGGTATCGAAGCTAACCCTACAAAGATCAAAGCCATCATGGACATGAAACCACCTCGCAACGTGAAAGAAGTCCAAAGATTGACCGGTTGTCTCGCAGCTCTCAACATATTCATATCCAGAATGGGGGATAAGTGCAAGCCTTTTTTTGAAGCCATGAAAAAAAGAAAGTTCTCATGGACCCCGCAATGCCAAGCCGCGTTTCTGAAGCTCAAAGTGTACCTCTCCGACCGCCAAGTCTTGGCAAAACCCATACCAGGCGAGAAGTTATTTTTGTACCTCACGGCCTTGGAATCCGCTATCAGCGCGGTGTTAATACGGGCAGAAGGTCAGTACCATTTGCTTATATACTTCGTCAGCCAGACTTTGAATGATGCCGAGCTCAAGTACCCACTGCTCGAGAAGCTCGCCTATGCTTTGATTATGAGCGTCCGAAAGCTTCGACAGTATTTTTTCGATCACCAAATAGAAGTCCTAACTACCATGCCACTGAGATAGGTTTTGCACTGACCTGATACAGCTGAAAGATTGTTGAAATGGTCCATTGAGTTAGGACAGTTCGGGATCACCTTCGCACCCCGAACTGCGATCAAGGCTCAGGTCCTCGCCGACTTTCTCACCGAGCTTACCTTTACAGAAAAGACACCGGAGACGGCCGACATCCCATATACATTGCACGTCGATGGCTCTTCGACGAGCACCCGAGCAGGGGCTAGAGTGGTCTTAATCAGTCCCGAACAACAATCCTTCACCACGGCTGTGAGTTTTGATTTTCATGCCACCAACAACAAAGCAGAGTATGAGGCCTTGATAAATGGCCTGGAAATGGCGATGGCCATTGGTGTGCGAAAGTTGAAAGTTTACAATGATTCCCAGTTGGTCGTATGACAGATGTCAGGAGAATACGAAGCACGGGGTGAACAAATGATGAAATACCAGCTGATAGCGAAGAGCCTCATCGAAAAGTTTGAGGAAGTGCAAATAGAGTTGATACCTCGAGCAGAAAACACATAGGCAGATGCACTAGCTCGCTTGGCCAAGTCGGAAGGTTCCGTAGATATGGACAACATAGCAGTTACTAAACTCAACACTCATCATCGACATAAAGAAAATAACTTGGACGAATTAAGCAAGTCCATCGAACATTCGTAGGGAAGTCTTTCAGATCGCGACCACGGAAAACAATTGGATGACCGAAGTTAGAGACTACATCGAGAAAGGGATAATGCTAGAGGATAAGGTCACCACCGATTACAACTAAGAGCAGCGAGGTACACCGTCATCAACGAACAGCTTTATAAGCGAAGTTTCTCTTTGCCACTTTTGAAATGCGTCACCCCGGAAGAAGGCCAAGTGATCCTGAAGGAAATCCACGAAGGAGATTGTGGAAATCATACCGCAGGTCAGTCTCTCGTCTACAAGACGATCAGACAAGGCTATTATTTGCTAACTTTAAGGAAAGATGCGATTGCATATGCAAAGAAGTGCCAGCAATGCCAGTTTTTCACCCCGACGATTAAGCGAGCTCCGGAGGAGATCACATCGATCTACAACCCATGGCCTTTCGCGAGGTGGGGAATCGACCTGATCGGTCCGTTCCCAAAAGCCCCAGGTAGTTCGAAGTTTGGAGTGGTCGCAGTAGACTATTTCACCAAATGGGCGGAAGCAGAACCTTTGGCGACCATTACCCAGGAGAAAATCATTTGATTTATATGTAAAAACATCATTTGTCATTTTGGCTTACCACAAGTAATCATCATAGATAATGGGAAGCAATTCGATGGTTTGGAGATCGATGCCTTTTTCGCAAAGTGGAAAATCGCAAAGCAGTTCTCCACCCCCTATCACCCCCAGTCCAATGGGCAGGTTGAAGCTGTGAACAAAATAATCAAACACACCCTAAAAACTCAACTCATTGGGTCAAAGAGATTGTGGGCTTTCAAGCTTCCAAGTATCCTATGGTCGTATAGGACTACTTTCCGAAATTCGACGGGGGAAACATCGTTCGCCTTGTCCTTTGGGACAGAGGCGGTCATACCCGCGAAGGTCGTAATCAGAAGCCACCGGACATTGCAAACAATCACAGAGGACAATGATCAAGCCATATCTCCCAGCCTCGACCTCCTCGAAGAAAAAAGATTGGAAGTCAACTTAAGAAACGCAAACTACAAACAAAAGTCGGAAATATACTACAACTCAAAAGCAAAAATCCAAAGATTCAAGGTCGACGACCTCGTCTTAAAAAGGATCCTCGGTGTCAAGAAAGGAGTTTTCGGTCCAACTTGGGAGGGACCCATGAAGATTTCGAAATGCCTACCAAATGTGGCTTACCAGCTCGAGGACTTTGAGGGCATCCCCGCGATGTATCCGTGGAATGCGACCTACCTGAAGAAGTTCTACCAATAATTATGAGTTGTAAAATCCAGATCGATTGTATATTTCTTTATGAGTTATGACTTATAACACAAACTTTCTCCATCTTTTTACATTTACGAACTTGGGGGACTGGTCCCCGACCTCGCACGAGTTCGATCAGAAATAGATTCGCAAATGAAAAAGTCTAAGTCGTCGTCTAAAGCCAAGAATATGAAGGCTAGTATGTCGATACCCAAATTTAAGTCGACCTCGGTCGATACCCATCTAAGTCGGCTAAGCTTAAGAATATGTGAAGGCTAGTATGTCGATACCCAAATTTAAGTCGACCTTTCATCAGATACCCCGATCTAAGTTGGCTAAGCCAAGAATATGTGAAGGCTAGTATGTCGCATACCCAAACTAAGTCGACCTCGGTCGCATACCCAGTCTAAGTCGGCTAAGCCAAGAATATGTGAAGGTTAGTATGTCGCATACCCAGCCTAAGTCGACCTCGGTCGCATACCAAGTCTAAGTCGACAAAGCCAAGAATATGTTAAAAAATATGTCATATACACCACGCCTAAGTCGACCTCGGTCAAGACGTTACGCTCTATCCTATGCCGATACCAAGTCGCTATCAATTAACAAATCTGTTGTCATTATGATTTTTTATCCAGATGTTCGAGAAGACAAGATACACAAAGTCACCGATCTCAAAGTGTTGGCGAGAAATAAACAAGCATTCAAATCAAGAAGAGAGAAAGATAGAAAGAAAAAGAACAACAATTCCATTGATAAAGACCCGAAGGCAGCAAAGTACAATTTCCCGGAGGCAGCAAAACACTTACACACCCCGAAGGGCGACCAAACCACTTGATTAACAAACCCCGAAGGGCGATTACATAAGAACGCCCGAAGGCAAATGGCATACTGCCGCAGAAAAACCATCCAAGAAATCAGCTCAGTGGAGCATCCGAGGTCCCCTCAACAGGTTAATCGACGCTTCTTGTTCAACCTTGGGAATCTCAACGCTAGCTCGATTCCCTTCACCATTTCCACCATCATCGCCACCAACAACCTCATCATCACCACCATCCTGGCCACCCTCCATCTCGTTATTTAGCAACCCGAGAAGCTCCTTGGGATCATAAAGATTGGCGCTGGGGGGAAGGAAGCTGAAATCCACACCGTAAGAGGTGAGATCTTTGATGGGAAGATCATCTCCCTCCCTAACAGGGTTGTTGCGCATATAGGCCACGAGCATCTCGATCATCGCTGACTTGGCCCCTTCGAGGTCACCGACCCGGTGCAGGCCCGGACAACATTAGAGAAGGAATGGATATAGGCCATGTTGGAGGCGTGATGACGCTCCAACTTGATGGTGATAGGGAAGTCATGGACCTCAGCTTCTAACCGGCGACACCGATTCTCCACCTCGGCGGTCTTGTCCATGACCTCCTTCACTTTCTTATCTCGGAGCTCGAGATCTTTCGCCATCTGCTAGAGTTTCTTTTCCATATCAGCCCGCTCCCAAACCACCTCTTTCAACTTTTCCTCGGCTGTGACTTTGGCACTGATGGCAATTTCCCTCTCCTTCGTCGACCTCGCCAAATCCACCTTCATCAGCGAACAGGCTGCCTCAGCTTTCTGGGCCTGGATTTTTGCTCGGCCATACTGCTCCCAGCTCCTCTCGATAAATGCTAAGGACCGGCACATATGGGTGACCCTCGATGTCAGGTTCTCCGAGAAGTGCTGGGTGTGAGCCTCCTCATGAAGATCCAAAGTCCAGGACTTCGGGGCATCGATGAGGATCTTGCGGAGATAAGTGGGTTGAGCGTCATTGGTAGCAAGGTCTCACGACCATAAGAAGTTGCTAGTCGCCTCACCTCGAAAGACCCCATCATCTAGGCTGTATCTGCAAAATAATTATACGTGAACATGAGGTCGTTTTCCTGACGAACAAAGAAAAAGACAGGATGATAAAATATTTACCGTCAGCGGAAGTCCGGGTTCCAACCGAGGAAACTGCGATCCTCGACCTCGCGGTTCCATCGCTGTGTAATTTCAATGATTTTATCTGGGTTCCCCACCGAACCCGACAACATCACTCGCCCTCTCGGGGGAGTTCCGCAGAACATCCATATCCATGGATGTTTGGGCCTGCTTCGGGGAACTCCCCCCAGATACTCACACTTCGGCGGCCACCCTCTTCTGACCTCGCCCCGGGGCGACAGTTTTTGTCTTCGGAGGCGGAGGTTCGTTGGCCCCGCCCTGTGCAGCTTTCTTCTTCCTGTCCGACTGCTACCTCGAAAGAGCCAAGACTCGAGCAACCTTCTTGTGCATATCCTCGGAGTTAAGGTTCTACATCTCGTCAAGAACTTTGGCAGAATTGAAGTGTATAGGCTAGATAAAGGAAACTGGAAACAGATGAAAAGTCAGGCCAGTTAACAAATGGACAAATAAGCAAGTCTGATCGAATGATGTCCAGATCACTTACCAGGAATATCACCGACCAGCGAGGAACGAGGCGGGACTGTCAAGCCAGCAAACTCCAAGCACTTCAACCTTTGCAGAACGATCAAAGATCGCTCGTCGGGATCAATAAGACACACCCGAATCAACCGAACGAGGAAAGGGAGAGAGAGTTCGGAAGCCTTGGAGTTCTTGGGAGCTGCAATAAGGGGGAAAAGTTATATCAGTATAATGTATGAAGGTAGATTCAAAAGAATTACGTTTAAACGTCATGTAATCACGAGGTATCTCGCGATATCTGAGCGAACCAAGGGCGAAGACCGGACTTTGCCACACTCCCCCGACCAATCACCACTTCTCTTTCCAGTCTTGGACCTTGTTCGGAAGGTCCTCGACCAGCTTCATGTGGGGGCGAGCTTTCACGTAATAGTATCCCCAACCTTTTCCCCACTTCGCCATTGAGATAAGAGAGTTCATCTCCTTAACGGAAGGGAACGCTCGGGGCTGAACCCGACCAAACAACGATAAGAGCCCTATAATTGTGCTCCACCCATTTGGAGCGATCTGCGTAGGCGCCAGACCCCAAGCTGTAACAGATCGGTGATAATAGGATGAAGCGGGAAACGGAGCCCCGCCTTCATGGTATCGTAGTTCATCGCCACACAACCATCCGGCACCTGATCGATGAAATCGACCTTATGCTGAGGAACCCAGAAATGAACATCGCTCGGGACTTGAAACCGGTCCCGCCACACGAAGAGTTCGGCCTCAGTCACGGTACTATTCACATCGGCCACGGCGAACGAACTATCTTCCCGAACACGAGTCGGTCGAGAAACCATTTCGTGAGAAGCGACCACGTTTTCCCAGAGCCGAAGCCTGCGGTCCACTTCGTCAACTTCATCATCCTCGCTTGGGACATTGGGGATAACCTCGTCCGAAAGAAAATTGAACTCGGCAGGGTCCACTAGCTTAGAGATCGCGATAACGGCCCCATCTCCCGCCTCTTCTAAAATTTGAACTTCGGGATCGGCGGGATTAAGGTCTGGACATGGGGGCTCGTCCGTGTAATGACGGCGCAAGTGGCGCCGCTTCTTAGATGTAACCTCCCCTGGAATAGGCACGGGTATATCACTTACGGTCTCAGAAGAGACGTCGACCACGGATGGCTCGCCCCCGCCGTGGCCTCGCCGCCGACGGGCCACGACGGAGGGAGCAGAACTCCCCGCTACACTTCCAGACGGGCTATTTTCTACAGAATCCATCGCCGACAAACGAGAAAAACGGAACAGTGGGAAGAAGGAATAAAAAATTTACCTAAGGAATCGAGAGCGCTGGAAGTCTCACACTGAAATCGCCGGAGTTTCACACTGAGATGGGCGGATTAACGGAGTAATTTTCAGAGAATTGGAAATGGAAAAAGGAGGAAAGGAAACAAAAGGGGTATTTATAGAGGGGTTTAGGGCACATGTGATTGGACCGCGGCCTTTCGCGTCCAGCTCGTGAAAGCCACGCGCCATCACTGCCTACTAAGAGTAGGCACAGCAGACGAGGCAAAAGCCGTCGCATCAGTGATTTCTAAGATAACAACCACGCGTACTCAAGAAGCCACCGAATATCGCACCTCGCGTTATTGACTGGAAGGATAGCTCGTCCCCCTTGACAAGCATTGGCGAACGAGCTAGGGGCTATTGTTGTGGGCATGTAGAGCGAGGTTGGGCCCGACCTAAAAAGAAGTAGAAGAGAATAGGGCCAAGTTTTGCACGAGTATGGAACCTCGCCGAAGAGATGGAAATGAAGGCACGCCAAGCACGAAGATGCGACCTGGATGCACCTCGCAGGTCGCGCACTGACACAAGTACGGAGCATTAATTGAGATGGGACCCGTGGCAGACTAGCAGTGCCAGGAGCCTTACCTGAGAATAGCCTTAATCAGAGATGTGTCAGTAAAGGACGGTAATGATGAGTAGCTAGGAGTAGTTAGATGGCTAAATCCCTGCAAATCCGGATTTGCCTCGGGCGACGTACCAGCGAGGAGCGCGAGCTCTTGATCCCTCGAGCGACCTCCCATCGACCTCCGACCTGGGTCACATCAATCATGTAACATTTAATGTGTTGCAGAGCTATTTCCGGCTACTTGTCCTTGAAAATCGGGAGAGTGAGCTCCACTCTCCCAAACCTTATAAATATGGGTCATTTATGACCAAGAAAAGGGGAAGAAATTAATACCTTACCAAACCTCTTGCAAATTTATTGCTCAAACTCTTATTCTCTGAAGCAATCATATAACTTAAATACACCTCACTTTACACATTTATTGTTTGTGTTACTAAGATCACTAAGCCACATCTTAATCCATAATCCTCATATTTTAGTATACAACAACTTCTAATATAAATATGCAAACGAGCATAAATGAATGCACACACTTTGGAGAAAATTTCTCACTCTTCCGTTTTATCATTCCATCGTTCGTTCTAAATCAATAATTACATGCAACCTATTCATAGCCTCATAGGCACGTCCATCAGGTGAGAAACATAATGACATTTAACTCGGGTTCATAATTAATGTCATTTATAGAAATTTATTTTCATTTTGAAATATCTTTAATAATGACACTTAATGTCATCATGTAACGTTTGATGTTACAATCTAATTCACAACGTCAACGAATTTGGAAATCCTGAATGTCTATGTTCATAACGATTTAAACTCAAATTCGTGGGTTGAATTAATTCAATGTGGGATAACTAACTCTCATTTAATTCTCACATAAAGTGTCTTGTAATGTCTCCACTTCGTGATTTAATTTTTCACTCACTAAAACAAGATTTTGAGATTATAAATACACCTCCGAGAATAAATCGATCTTATACCGTTTAATTTTCCAAAAATCGAACTTTACGACCTCGTTTAGTTGGTAAAAAATGAGTGTCCCACAGTCTCATTAAATGACAATTAGAATATTTATTTAATTGATTTTAAAAGAAATTTCCCTTTTTATATTCAATGCAATGGTCTTTTGATCCTCGAAAGTCGAAAAAAGACATGAAATTTAATTGATTCTCAAATGTTGTCAAAATCGTTGATGGTTCTTACCGAAATTTGTGTCAAGTGTATCTCAAACATTGTAAGAAATGTAAGAGTTTTTCTTGCAATAGTTGTACATGTGACATCTCTGTATATATATGTA
The DNA here is from genome assembly GCA_037126765.1 of Stenogyne calaminthoides. Taxonomy (NCBI): domain Eukaryota; kingdom Viridiplantae; phylum Streptophyta; class Magnoliopsida; order Lamiales; family Lamiaceae; genus Stenogyne; species Stenogyne calaminthoides. Next base: position 12,189,822 of record JBBCBC010000017.1, on the reverse strand, counting down.
TGTTTGCTCCTACTGTTACATACACCACCACCATTTTGTTTGCATCAAGTTATACTCACAATGTTATTGCGTCCTTGTTTCTTAGTACATTTTATTTATGTACTAATCTTACATCAGCATCTATATTCTTTGGTTCATGGGGAAGAAATATTAAAAGACCAAGATACAGGTAAGTCTTTCGTTTAATGCATATATATGAACTTGAACTTGTAAAAATGATCATGATAATATGGTTAAATGGTGATGATTATTGGAAGCAAATTTATAAAAAAGTGAAATTTTAAATTACGTTGCGTGTTTTAATTAAATCATAATAGAAAACCATCATTTATGATGCATGTGAGTAGTGATAGCAATGAGAAGGGATATTGAAAACCCATACTCATCTCACTCCCTGAATAGGACAAGACAAATCGTTACAAATGATGGGGCAGGGCAATCCATTTTAAATTAAATTTTTATTATCAAAACAATTATACATAATATACTTTTAAATATTTAACATAAAATTAAAATCAATTGAAAAAATAAATAAATAATATTAAAAGCATGCTTATAAATTTATTTTCACTTTTTAGAGATGTTGGAATCCATAATAATTTTAGTTGCAATACCATATATTATAATATTTGTCTTAAAGAAACCACATTAAATTTTATCAATATATTAGCCTAAAAATATTTATGAAGTAGAATTTTTGCTATTTGTATAATATATTTACTAATAAAGATAAAAAATAGTAATATACTATATTTCTATATATATAATATACTTCCTATGTTCCTTATTATCCTTCCCATTTTATTCATTCACACAGACCAATTTTCGCATTAATTAGAGTTTAGAAGGCTTTTATATTCTTATATTTCTCATTAATTACAAGATGATTAGTATTTTAAAGTCATTTATTAGTGTTAATTTTAGAAAAAAAAGATAAAATTGGCATTCATATTGCCACAGTGAAAAATAAAAAGGAACACAATTATGGATAAAATGAGACAATTAAATAGAAACTGAGGTAGTATATATTAAAATTTTAATAATGTACAACACATTAGATACAGACGTGGTAAAAGAGTTGCTCAAGTTCATCCGGCCACGGAGCAGACACAAACATTTCGTGTCAGTTTTGGAACAAGTGAAATTGTCATCTTTTGCAAGTGAGATTGTGAGATAAACCTAGAATCGAGTCAATTGAATAGTATAATTAAGGAGAATAGGTTTTGTTGTGAGACAATTTGGCATAATATTTTAAGACTAAAGATGATTAATTCCCATTAAATGAAGTCATCACAAAAGTTGTAAATGTTAACTTGGTAAACTTTCCCTTGTATAAAAAGGCAAGACGTTGAGGTATCCCAACACAAGGAAGACATCGATAAGGAACAGAGAAGAGGAGCAAGGGTCCATTGCCACAAGATGGGAGCTTCTGAGTGGCAAAGACAAGTGGAAGGGTCTTTTAGAACCATTAGACATTGATCTTCGCCATTACATAATTCATTACGGGGCGATGGCTCAAGCAACCTACGACACTTTTAACACCGAGAAGGCGTCTAAGTATGCAGGTAGCAGCAGGTATGCGAGAAAAGACCTTCTCTCTATGGTTGGAATAGACGAGGGAAAACCACCCAAGTACAATGTTACAAAGTACCTTTACGCGACATCATCATATCAACTACCCGGTGCCTTCCTCGTCAGGTCAATGTCGAGGGAGGCGTGGAGCAAGGAATCCAACTGGATTGGGTATGTGGCCGTGGCCACAGACCAAGGCAAAGCAGTTTTAGGTCGTAGGGATATCTTGATCGCCTGGAGAGGGACTGTTCGGGGTCTTGAATGGGTCAATGATCTCGAGTTTAAAATGGTCTCAGCTCCAGATATCTTTAAAGGGAACACTGATCCTAAGGTGCATTATGGATGGCATTCAATTTACACTTCTAATGATCCAAAATCACCCTTCAACAAGGCCAGTGCCAGAGACCAGGTATATATTATCATTTATTCACTCAAATCATAACAATATTAGTTTTTTAACTTACTCATATTTCGATTTCAGTCATCTCGTTTTTTTAAGAATTGAAAATAGTCGTTTAATTTAATTTGTCAACATTTTAGTATAGTAAAAAAATAAAAGTATTTTTGGTCCCATAACTTATCTACTGTCCATTTTTTGTCCCAAAAAAATTTAATGTCCAATTTTGATCCCATAACTAAATTGATTGTCCAATTTTGATCCAATTTTCACAAAAAAAAACACGAAAAACATCATTTTCGGTCATACGGAAACCCTGTCCCGATAAAATTTAGTCATTTTTTAATTTGTAGATTTTAATTTGAGTTTTGAATTAATTTATTGAGTTATTTACACATGTATAATTTAATTGATTAAAAACGTAAAAAACAAACTAAAAGAAAAAGAACGTCAGAGTCCACGTCTGTGACGATATAAAAAATCATCAAATTTTGCCGGGACGTAACTAGCACTTGACCTAAATGACGTTGTTCGAAATTTTTTGTCAAAAATTGTGACCAAAATTAGACAATTAAATATTTTGGGACAAAAATGAACAATAGAATTAAATTATAGGATCAAAAAACTTTTTTCCTCAATATAGTAACCAATTGTAGAAGGTGAAATATATAATATACGAATCAAACTCTTTCAAGTGAACAAAATAAAGACACTGTCACGTCATCGTCACTCGGATGATTCACCTCCTATAGTCATATATTCACTAAATTAAAATATTGAACAATTGAAATTTATCAAACTTTGTGGGATTAAAAAAACTATTTCCCCCAAATAATAAAAAGTTATCTCAAAACTATTTTGGCATGTGTTTAAGGCTGTTGACGAGGTGAGGAGATTGGTGGAGCAGTACAAGAATGAGGAGATAAGTATCACACTTACGGGCCATAGCTTAGGCGCAGCTCTGTCTACGTTGAGCGCTGTCGATATCGTTGTCAATGGATACAACAAGCCACAAGGCATGCCTCAAAAGGCATGTCCCGTCACGGCCATTGTGTTCGCCAGTCCTCGCGTTGGGGGCAACAGCTTCCGTGATCTCGCTTCTAATTTGAGCGATGTTCGTGTTCTGCGCGTAAAGAATTCCGGCGACGTTGTTCCAAAGTACCCCTTCTTAATCTACACCGATGTTGGGGAAGAGTTGCCCATTAATACGGACAAGTCGACTTACTTGAAACCATTGAACGTTGGGAGTCGGCATCAAATGGAGGTTTACTTGCATGGAGTTGCGGGAACACAAGGGGAGAAAGGGGGTTTCGAACTCAAAGTTGACCGTGATATCGCCCTTGTCAACAAAGAGATAGATGGTTTGAAGGATGAGTATTGTGTGCCTGTTTCTTGGTGGTGTGAGAAGAATAGAGGAATGGTTGAACGGGCAGATGGATCATGGGCGTTGATGGATCATGAGCCTGATTTTTATTGATCCAATAAGATCCAATAAAACGTAAATACAATTACAAAATAACTGGCCTTGTATATGTCGATGAGTTGTGGAACTCTTTGAAAATAAAGTACAAAATCGAAATGTCAGAACTAACAAGTTCGTGATAGAAAATTTTTAGCGTTGAAGTTGTACTTGTAATATACTTAAATAATTCTCGTGTATTGTCTGTTCAAATTAAATAATTGCTATGATTACAGCGACATTATGAATAAGATTGCATTTTGTTTATGCAATTAAATGTTCCTTTTAATTAAAACTAGTAACTGAACCCGTGCGATGCACGATTATGATTGCACAATTAATTTATATTAAATCTATATAAGTATTCGTATTAAAGTGTTTTTTCAATCTGAAGAGACGATTTTTTTTATTGATGATTTTTTTATATATAGAATAAATATTAATCTCTCAAAAAATTAAAGTTAATACAAAAAGAAAACATTTATTGTTGTTTGAAAATTCAAATAAAAGTTTAGTTTAGTAGGGAAGGGAGATAGATAAATAAATATGTATTCAACTAATCTTTCTCATTCTTGATTTTGATCGTCTTTAACTTCATTGAATTTGAATTTGCTTATCATTGCCAAAATTAGAGACGGATTTTTCTTTCGCTCTAATTTTAATAATATTGAAAGTGTCATTGTTTGCCAATTTAACATTAGAGTTTGTGAAAATATACGACACATTAGATTTTTTTCAATAATATATTATATTATATATTCGTTAATATTTTTTCCAAAGATTTGTTTCCCATTTTGGCAATAATTTTGGTGGGAAAATTCAATAGTTTCTAAATGTATATCGATTTATGATAGCATAAATTTTATGCTATCAAAATTGGCCTTTTGTACTCAAAATTTTATATCAAATTATTTGTCCTTTTAACTATTTTGACCCTATTTCTTCTCAATATACCACGCCCAAAGATCTATGATATTAATGTACAAGGATAATACTAATATACAAGGAAAACAATTACGTTAGATATAAAAGGGGAAAATTTTGAGAGATAAAAGTTAATCAAGAGTAAAATGGTCTGAATTTGCAATTCCTTAATTTTTTTTTTTTTGTAAATAGCTAAATGGCCAACTATTATGAAACAAAAGGAGTATAAAATGAATATGAGTTTACTCAAACCCTTATAGCACGGGAGTCGTACAAGCGAAACAATCTACTCGAGAACAACAAGGAAACACCCAAATGGTAAGTACACCTATCATGAAGAGAATAAGGAAAAGAAAACGAATAATGAGCCAGAAACCACTTCCACGAATGAAGCTTAGAACCTTCCATATTCGGGTTTATCTCCATGAAAATAAGACCATTTCTAGCCTTTCACATGCTCCAATAAATGCATTGCCACACCCAGGGGCGGACGAACTGGTGAGCTGAACCGGGCTTAAGCCTAGTGCAAGTCCGCCCCATATCCACTAAATATATATATATTCTAATAAAAATTAATTAAAAGTTCATTCTACTTAATTACTCAGCCAATCCCCAATTAAATAGTCATTTTTAATTAAATATGCAGCAGTCATGAGCTCAACCCATTACAATTTCCTGGATCCGCCACTGGCCACACCAAATTTAAAACGTTCCTAACCACCATGACGTGTCCAATGTAGATCAACTGAGAAAATTAATACCTGAGAGCATATTTTGTTTGCAAATTTATGTCCAACCACCCTTGAATCTTATGCAAAATTTTGATCGATAGAGGGCATGAAAAAAAAAAATGGTCGACAGTTTTCAATAAGAAAATAGCAAAAGGGGCAACAAAAATTTTGATAACACCTCTCCTTGCAAGATTTAAATTTTATATTGACATCCTGTTATAATGTTTATATTAATTAATTAAGATTTTAATATTTTAAAATTACATTTAATTTTATTCATAGCAATGTGATATGTTAAAGAAAATTCTTTGAAAAGAAGAATTAATATTATGATTAAATTTTTTTATGGTCCAATAACTTTATTTCGTTTTGAAATTGGTCCCGATTGTTTTGACTTTTCGATTTTGGTCCTGTAATTTTAATTTTTTTTAAAAATTGGTCCCGATTGTCCTTGGCTTTTATATATAGACATATCATATGAAACAACCTATGAAAATTATCTCCGTTGAAATTTTGAATGACAATGTATGACCAGAAGGAGTTAACATAAGCCTAGGTATCAAAATTAACTATTCGACATTATTTTCTGTTAGAACTTTAGATTCAAGAATTATATCACTCATCCTCGTAATAATCAATCTATATATTGGAAAAAAAATATTTCATTAAAGATTTAATGAATTAATACATATCCAGCTTTAAAAAATGATAATTTTTTTTTTAATTAAAATAAAAAATATTAAAAGTTCAAACCTGATTCTATTCACAAACCCCTTGAGTGATCAATATTTCTAAATAACATTATTATTGTTCCAATTTGAAATTTAGTTCTTGATCAAGAACACCCGAACACTTTAACTATTCAAGAGTTTAGGAGTATGCATATCAGAAAGATGATAAACATTTGAATCACCATGGCAAGGACTGCCAGAGCTCAAATAAATACGTGATTCATTTTCATTAACCTGAGTCAAGTAATCATTTTTGGACATAACAACATCCAACATAGTATTAAAAATTGCTCTGTTATGCAAATAATCGTGATCTTCCGTCATGTTTTTAAAATCAGGATAAATACTATCAATAATAGGACCGATCAGATCATTACTACCTCTAAAAAGATTATCATCTAGAATTTGTACATCAAAATTATACTCAGTTTACGATCCTTCACTTCAATCTTCAATAGATGTTTGCCAATTAAAAAAAAACTACCAATTTGTGTAAACCATCCATTGATTCTAAATTCTGCAACCGCATGTTCCTTGTAAGTTTCAGTAAAATACAATCCTTTCCACAAAAGAGATGAACTTATTGTAACATGAACAATATCATGCCTCATTCCTTTTGGAATAACCTGCAATATATGTCAGAATCGCCTCCAAACACAACAATCTTATCACCAAAAAAGTAATCCAAAAGATAACGGACCGGACAACAACATAATATCATTCAAAGTAGTATCAAGAGCTTCAATACAATATCTATATTGTTGGGTTATACTGAAAAACATGTTTTTACTTTGTACAACCAAACTGAATTTCTTATTTATTTTACTGAAATAAATTATTTATCACATGCTGCATTAAATATGAATGAATGTTATATATATTTACCGCATACCCGTTCAATAAGTCAGTACGTGTTACGTTGTAGTTAATTTGGTGATACCAGATCAAAGAAGATCAAATTAATAGTTCCTCGCGACTAAGTACAAATTCACAACCCAGATGAAAATGAACAACCCATCATGAAAGGTTGAAGTGTAAGGCTCAGATTGGCTTGTCTTGACCAAGGGATTACACTAGTGCATTATGATGCGCTGAAAAGGACCTACAGGAGGATAAATTTTTCGGTACTGAATATACAAAAATTAGACCTCAGTGGTTCGTTATTTCTTAATCTTCGTCCCTTAAATAGGATCGCGTGAAATTAATAACTATTGCTTTGACTTATGATGGGAAGAGAATCAATGCGATTCGATACCTTGTATCTTGGGCAATATTATTAATTACATGACGATTGCTAAGATTTAATACGGAGAATCGCGTGCAAGTACGGCTTGCTTGATTTGTCCTCTTGGTGGGCTCAGAATCTTTATCATACCAAATATTGCAAGTGGAAATTTATTTCCGATATGGATAATAATGTTGATCTGTCTTTACTCCAAGGACAAAGATATTAATTAATATAAAGTCTATTCGGTGGCTTAATTAATTAATGGACTAAGATAATCTTAAACGCGGGAAATGATGACCGGGAGCCATATTATTGTGAAGTCGTAATGTGGGTTAAGATGGATAGTTCAATATTAATTTTATAGTGGAGTAAATTAATATTAATGGGCTTGAATAATATTTTGGCTAAATATTAAAGCTTCATAGCCCATTGGAGGTCCAATCTTAATTCTCCTAAAGGCCCCTCAAATAGCCCAAATTAAAGTCCAATTAATGAAAATGAGAAGAAAATATTATTGCCTATTTTTCCATGATATTTTCGAAAATTATGAGTAGGAGTGAGAAAAGATTTTATTGATTTTCTTGGAAAGATTTTATGGAATAAGTATTCTTGAGATACAAGTTTATCCCATAAATTCAAGAAAAGTCAAAGATAATTTTTCTTCCCTATTTTCATGAGATTTTCGAAAATAATGAAAGGCAATGAGGAGAAGATTTTGTTGGGGGATATTTTGGGAAATAGAATATATTGGATATATTCTAGATTGTATCTTGAAGAAGAAGCAAAGAAATTTTCCATTGCCCAACTAGGCCTAATTTTCGTCCCCCATTGCTCTATAAATATGGGATGAATTTTTCATCCCCAATTACAAATTCATGTGTTGGAAAAATTAGAAATCCACAAAGGCGGTGGCCAAATATTTTATTTTCTCCTTTAAAAATTAAAATCGTTCGTTGATAATCCTCCCACCGGATTACGTTCGTGGACATGGGACATATTTGAGAAGACACTTTGGGTTGATCCATCGTCTCAACGGTTGTCTCTACGAGAGGTTAGTATTTACGTTATTCCTAGATTCCGCATACTGAGGATTTACGTGAATTACTGTACGCATGATTTTTATTTGCTTATTAATTATTATGTTGAATTGATATATGATTAATTCATGTTAGTAATTAATTAATTAATTTAAATATGTATTTAAATTCACCTCGAATAGATTCGGACACCCCTAATTTCCCAACATATATACCATCGGAGCTTCATCCTATATAATAAAATCAATCTCAATTAATCGAAAGCTCGGCACGATGACTATCCTAATTAATATTGTAAGTAGAATTTTTGGTAGCATTAATTGGAATGACAAGCCTAGAATTGAGGACTCACCAACCAACATTCATTTTGGAGACCAAAATCGTGCACTTGTTTCTCCTTTTCATGGGCACAAAAAATCAAGTGTAACTTGAATATTTTCTTAGTGTCTGAAGGATCAAAATCTCTCGATCCATGCGGCAAATAAACCACAAAATCGAAAAAAAAAACATCAATTTATGTACTGAAATTGAAAACGCAAATCGACACATACATGATTATAAAATGGGAAAGAAACGTACAAAGATGAAATTAAGTGTATCTATTCTCAAATTTGACACAATTTAAATCATTTTGTCGTCCAGTAAGACCCTCAAGGTGCAACGTCGGCTTTAAAAGAATTTGTAAATAGATTCATTGAAACTTCCAAGTCATAGCCGCACAATCAATCATTAAAAAAACTCCAAATTGAGAAGATTTATGCGGATATCACCTTTTAGGATGAATGTAACAACGGTGGATATTTCTGCACAACAAAGATGATATTAGGTGAAAAAAATCATCCACTAAGTACACTGATCTAACATACAAAACAAAACAAAAGATACACGATTCATAAATAGAAAAATAGACAATTGAAATCATTCACAAAGAAGAACATGAAAAAAAATGTAACTGAAATCTATAATGGATGTGCAATTGAAAAGAATTGATAGATAATCCAAATTCTTATTTGGTCATACCCGCAATTCTTCATTCCATCTTCCCATAATTTAATGTTTATCAGGTTATAAGTAAAATATTTTTTATATCTCTCTTCTTTTCATGAAAAATAAAATAATGAACCCCTCAACACTGTACAAAAAAGCAGAAAGGTTACCAATAGTAACATTTTCTTTGGAAAAGCGAGGGTCCATGATCTAATTCTTGTGTCAGCAATAATGACAACTTCACCAACAAATGCTTCCCTTTTTCTTTCTGGAAATGTTCACAAACACGTTCTTCAAGCTTACTATGAGGAATTTTGATTCTAAGTTTTCCTAAATATGAGATTGCATTTTGCGTTCTATTTGAGGGAAACTGAAGCCACAACCAAATTGAGCACAATTGAAAGATATAATTATCCAGAATAAAGAATTCAAATTATTTTTCATAAAATTCAATAAAAATATAATGTTGCATCATACATCTTGAATTTGAATATGTTCGATATCTTGAATCCCCCAATAAACGGATCTTGATACTATGTAAAATACCAAATTTAGAAAGACACAATTAATTATGAACATTAAAATTTATGTATCGATAAATTCTCATTTTAAGTAGAGATTTTAGAACATGTTGAGTACAAACTGTTACTAAAAGAGGACATCCCTTCAGAGAGTTTGCAAGATAAAAGTCTTGTAAATCAAAACCATTTAGTATATTACTATATCACTTTGACTTATTTTTAGTAGAATCATTGAAATTTGTTCAACAGACATATTCCCCCAATTTAATAGTTATCGTAAGAATTAGAATAGTTTACTACAAAACTTATTAATAACCAAGTTATGAAAGTGAGTAACTATACAGAAAAAAATGTGGTCCCGAAACGGTTTTGGGAGGGTGAAAGTCTAGAGGGGGGGTGAATAGACTTCCAAAACTTTTCGTGAGGATCGTGTGAACTACAGACATTACCGATCCAGTCGAGTGTATCGGTTTAGATCGATGTTCAATCTTCTTGAGTGCCCGAGGGCGGTCGGTTTGATATCCGTCGTTTAAACTGAATGGTGCGGAAGCTTGTTTTTACCCGTGTGAAAAACCAGTTTTATCAATCAGATTCTTAAGTCAGTTTTCAACCAGTTGACTGAAGTGTCAATATGATCAGATCAGTTGCTTGGTGCAGACTGATCTTAACTTTAGAATATGTATGCAGTTTAAACTCAGTTGTGTGATTTGTGTAAAGCGATAAGAAAGCAAGTAAATGCACACAAGACTTTTTTATAGTGGTTCGCATTTAAACCCATCCTACGTCCACTCTTCCCATAACACAAAAAAAACCTTAACCTACTTTAACTCATGGGACTTATATCCTTTTCGGGATGGCTGAGATGTTTACCAAGTTCTCACTCTTACAAACTTAACCTGCGGGACTTATATCCTTTTCAGGATGGCCGAGATGTTTACCGAGTTCCCACTCAAGCTTAACCTACGGGACTTATATCCTACAAAGAGGATAGCCGAGATGTTTACCGAGTTCCCACTCTACAAACGTAACCTGCGGGACTTATATCCTACAAAGAGGATAACCGAGATGTTTACCGAGTTCCCACTCTACAAACGTAACCAGCGGGACTTATATCCTACAAAGAGGATAGCCGAGATGTTTAATGAGTTCTCACTCTACAGACTTGACCTAACTTGCGTTTGGGTAAAGAATGTTTGAGGGTTCCAACTGGAAATCTATCCTGGTGCTTTTAGGTAGCCAAAATACTGGTGGATAGGATTTCTTGCTAAGACCTATGGGATGAACACTCTTAGAATAATCTTCAAATGTAGTGTTCTTTGAACGGAGAATTTGTTGTAGCTTTAGCTTCTTCGGCTTGTTCTCTCTTGATGGTTCTTTTGTTGGTCTTTGCTTGTTGAACTCTACTTTTTAAAGTATAGATCGATCCCATTTTATAGACCTCGAAATCAAAGAGCCGTTGGAGAGCAATTTGAATTTTGGGCTATATTAGGTAGGCTGTAGGATATGATTGAGACGTGCTCCGATTATCGGCGTGGCCGTAGGCATGATTAGCGTCGTTTTTGTCTGCAGCGTCGTATCCCGTATTGTCAGCTCTTTTTGTGCACGTGTCGCTTTCTCCTTGGCTTCGCGAGGCCGCACTTTTGAAATTTGTTCATTAGACGATTGATATTCCTTTGTAGAGGATTCATCTTGTCTGGCGTATCTTTTTGATTGTCACCAGGTATGAGCTGACTTGATCAGGTAACTGATCAGTCTACCTTGTTTGAGTCTTCAGATGCACATTGTCTTAGCTCAATATGCAGACTCTGCTGAGTGTAGGTCTTCAGGTCTTTTGATCTTCAGGTGTCTCTGATACTCAGTGTATTCAGTCGTACTGAGTCTTCAGGTTTGTTACTGAGTCTTCAGTTTTATCTGAGTCTTCAGGTTCTTCTGAGTCTTCAGTGTCTATCTGAGTCTTCAGGTTCATCTGAGTCTTCAGGTTCTTCTGAGTCTTCAGTGTCTTCTTGTCTTCACCTGATTTTCTGATTTCTTGTCTTCTGATTTGTGCTTAGCCATCTGATCATCTAACCTTATCTGGGTCATCTTATTCTTCGACCTGGCCTATACATATTGAGTTCCCCCTCAATATGTGACCTATCTTTTACATCAGCTATATATACATTTCAGCTGGTCATCTTAATCTGATTCTAAGTCATCAGTCAGCTAACAGGTCTGGCTGGTCCTATTACAACCTGTTTTGGAACTTCCATCAAAACTAAATTACATATTTCCCAACAATTTTCCCCTTTTTGATGGAACCAAAACACTTAATTACACTTGATCAGAAAAACAGACACCATGAATGGAAATGTAGATAATGCAAATGGTACATACCTCAGAAGACAATGAGATGATTGTCTTAGAATCAGTGGGATGGAAATTTTATTCAGATAGGTGTGTGCATTGTAGAATATATGAAAAACGTACCTATCATATGATTCCAAGTTGTCTTCTTCAGGTGTACTTGAACATTTGCAGTTCTTTGGGGATGCCAAACATCTTGTACATCCTTTGCATTAGCTTGTCCAAATTCTTCTTTTTCTATGGATTCCTCATTTTTCAAATAGTCCATAGTAGATGTTCTTGAATTTAACAGATCTAGCTTTTGTTGTCCGGGACTTAAAGGTGGAAGGAGTAGTTCAAAGGGTGGAGCTTCGGTATTAGTGACATGATCTTACCTTTCCGTCATCACTTTATGCGGTAGAAGTCCGGATACTTTGTTTCTAACCGCCCAAATTCATCATCATTTTCAATTGATCTTGATAAATTGGAATCTTCTCCGGGATGTGGATGTCACATAACCATTCTCCTCCTCGATTTGATCCCATTCGAAGCAAATCTTGTCGTGCACAGAGGATGCCTTTAACAGGTGCCGGAAGGGCATTCTTCTCCCAAGCAATCTCCTCTGCTGCAGCTTCGGTCTTCCTTTTCCTTCGGATGTAGGCAATGTTCAGCCCCTTTGCCTCTGCTAACTTCGCTTCTTGATTGCGGCCTCTTTTTATTCTCTGTCTTATCTGCTCTTGAACTTGTTCGTGAGTCATTTTTGCTTTTCGTAGAGAATAAGCGCCCTGTCTCTGATTTTCCGTTGTTGCTTTCATCATCTTGCCTTTGCCTTTCTTCCTCCTCGAAGTCCTTTCTCAGTTCATCTCGTTAAATGTTCTTGACTAATTTCTTAGCAAGTTCAAGACTCTTGGCCCGATCATCGGTTTCCATTCTTTTACGAAGATCGAAGAGAAGTCTTCGATTTTGTCGACTCTGGCGGTAATCTACGAAAGAGCACTTTTTCTTTCGGCGATCTCTTTCTTGTGTTGCTTCCACGGTTTCTTTCATTTCAAAGAACGAGGTCGGTAGATGGAGTGGGCCGCAAGTCGAATCTGATGGTTTTGGTGGAGATGAAAATTTTACCAAGCGTATGCAGTCTGTTTTTTCTTCTTTCTTTTTTCTTGAGTCTTTTTATTTATTCTCTTTTCCTTGAGACTCTTTTTTCTTCGTTTCTTTTTTTCCTTCCTTTTTGGTTGCATCAAAGAGGTTGGGCATCTTCTTGATTCGAGTAGTTAATTGCGGTGAGATCTCCTCTCTGAGTTCCTCGACAACAAGAGGAGTGATCTGGGCGGTGGCAGAAGATGCAGGTGTATAGAAGCGTCTGAGAGCAGTTTCGATTTCTTGTCTTGCCTTTTCTGTAGAAGCTAGAAAATGTTTCCAACCCATATCCAAGTGGTTGTTGGTCTTGTCCAAGGATGCCCAGACACTTTCTAAAAAGTACTGTGGTTCGATTGAGCATCTCTGTGCAACTATGAGTTTGTCGATCGAGTTTGAGCTTCTCAGCAAGAGGATATACTAGTTGCATTACTTCAGCAAGGATGGCATTGTGCATCCCAACTGTGTGATTTCGTTCCTTGTCAACTAGTTTTGCTTGCTCATCTTCGAATCGCTTCATTAGATCTGCTGTGAGCGCTGCGAATTTGTCTTCAAATGCAGCCTTGATCCCTTCCTGAATCGTCTGAGTATGATGATCTAGGGTATCAGAGCTCATCGTTTAGGCGATGCATTTCGGATGTTGAAGCCTTGCCAAATTGGGTCTCATCCGCAAAGACCCATTCTTGGTTCATCGGCAATTCCCTCATGATCCGTAGGAGGTTGAACAGGTTTCCTCCTCATTTATCGAAGAATACCAACCTTTCAGGAATCAAACATCTGATATCATCATCAGATGCCAATTCAACAGCACTCTTAATCCCAGCATTGTTTAGACATTTCAACTCCAAGTCTACAAAGAAATATGATCCCAGAGTTGTCATTAGAATCAGGAATTCTTCAATGCTCTTTAGTCTGATATCCCTCCAGAACACTATCTCTTCTATCTGTAACTGGATGTCAAGATGTTGATCCAATTCAGGGCACAGATCCAGCATATATCCCTTGATCTGTTGCTTCATTATCCTTATGATGGGGTTCTCTGGAGTAGGTGAAGCAAACACTGTTCTGGTGTTGAAGGGATTATGAGAGATGGACACTCGTTCGTCGGATCTCTCAGGTTCTTGAGACTTGATTTGGGATTGGGATGTTTGTTGTTCAGGTTCGTTTTCAGCGTTTTGAGGGTGTTCAGTTTCCTGAACGGGTTCATTGATTGGTGGTGTGGGAGATGTTGTTCTGATAGGAGATGGTGAGGGTGAGAAGGTTTTGTGGGGAGAGGATGGTGGTGATGATTTTTGAGGAGAGGGTGATGGTGATTTGGAAGTGGGCGTTGGCGATCTTGCTCTCTGGAAGATCTTGGTGAGAGGCAGAGAATCAGATGGTGATTCTTCCTCAGGTAGCTCCACTTCTGTCCCTCTGACAGATTTCTCTCCTTCTGCAGCGATCATCTGCTCTTCCCGTACTTCTCTGATAGTTGGCTCGGAGCGGATCACTATCTCCGTCCCGATCTTACTTGCATCAGATCCTCTTGTTCTGTGGCGGCTTCTTTGGCGAGAACTTGGAAGCGATTTTGGAGATGAGACTCTCTTCTAACGTTTAAATTAAGCGTCCCGGTTTCTTGTCCGGATCCTTCCTCTTCATTCTCTTCTCTGAATGGCCCTTTCACGCACTTGATTTATCTGATTGCCTTATCTTTTTTCCTTTCTTTTCTCCCTTGGGTTTGGGCACATAAGAGTCGGATCCTCATCACTTGTCCAGTAGACTCATCTTTGCCAGATGGCCTTGTGCTTTGCTTGGTAAATCTTCGCCCATTCTCGTTCCATTCATAATTTGCGTGGCGGCTTATCCGTGAGAATGATAGAAATTTTGTGTATGAATAAGCACTTCGAAGATAAGCACACTCCATTGCTCTGGTTCAGCTCGAACTTTCCGGAGTCATTTCTCAGTCTTGCTTTGACCATACCAATCCAATCAATATCTGAAGCCTTCTTGATTATTGCAGCCATTACACTTATCTTGTATGAAGTGACGCGATTAAAGACGTAAAGTCGAAAGCACATGATCACCTTTCCGAACGATCTCAAGAAGAAGGCGATACTTTTTTTTCAGATAGGAGGCTTTGGCGTTAAATGGTGTTCTCCTTGTTTGCTAGTCTCAATAGCTCGGCTTCAAGAAACTCCTTTTCTCCTACAGTAGTCGTGTAGGTCTCTAGATTGATGCTTCCTCGAGTTAGGCCGAATAGCCTCTGTAGATCGTCATTTGACACTCGAACTTTCATTCCGCCAATGGAAGAAATTAGGTCAGCATCATTATCTTCATCCCTCTGCAGATTGTAAAGAAACTCCAGGGCTTCATGGGTGTGAACGATGTTCTGATGAGTATAGCAATATAGTTCTAGTCCACACGCTCTTAAGCACTCCAGAATTTCCAGCGATTCCGGATCTGAGGTGATATTGAAGATGACGTACTTTT
Source organism: Stenogyne calaminthoides (assembly GCA_037126765.1). Lineage (NCBI taxonomy): Eukaryota > Viridiplantae > Streptophyta > Magnoliopsida > Lamiales > Lamiaceae > Stenogyne > Stenogyne calaminthoides. The sequence continues at coordinate 12,174,310 of JBBCBC010000017.1, read as the reverse complement.
CATCAATGATGTCTTTCTTCATCGATGCAAAGTTGCAGTACTTTTTCCCTTGTCCCGGTCTTGAAACAAGATGTGCCATTTCTGTAAGATATGCAAATTGATGTTTTAGTTTGAGTAAGATATTTCAATAAATTCAGCCAAACTAGCAATTTCAGCATCAATTTAGCAAATAAGCGTTTAGATCATAAAAATTGCAGAAATACAACTTGTAAACCTAGGTACCATAGAGAAATTGAGATCAAGCAATTAATTAAAACAAGAGATTACCAGAAATTGATTCGAAAGATTTAGAAAACGGAAGAATAGAATCAAAAGATTTTGAAGGTAATTCTCTGAAGATTTTGAAAAAAAATATGATCTCTTAAGAGCTTTTGAGAAGACGAAATAGCGGAAAGCGGTTTTCTGAGAAAGATTTTGATTTTATAGAATACGAGGAAAAACCTTTTTGCACAACTTTCCAAAGTACTCAAGTATCCGTGTTTTGAAATCGATGGCTGAGATTAGTTGGCCAAAAAGTATTTTGATCGCACGGTTGAGAAAAGTAGTATTCTCGTTTTCCGGAGTCGAAAAATATCAATAAAACGTTTTGAAAACATTTTCCAGGTCCGCATTAAAAGCTTTGCAGAGCATGCGTCATGAACAGTGTAAAATAAATCAATTTAAATAAAATAACGCATACAAGGTATTCAGAAAGAGATAAATAAGAGAGCGTATCTGACTGATTGATATTGTAATCAATCAGTTACCACGGTGATCTAATCTGGTACTTTGTTGACTTATCTGATGGTTGCCTTATGCATTTCCCAACAATATCTCACTTATCTGATCAGATTCTTGCTTGCAAACACTTTTCCACTTATCTGATCCTCTTTTCTGATACTTTTTATACTTCAGTCTTCTTCGATCAACCCGCATTAACTGAAGTCAACTCCCGCCAAATCTTTTACTTCGGGGAGTCCAAAAGTCGCATTGATTCACAAATCAGCGCGATTTGACATTCCGTAATAATGTCATAGATACGCTGTGATTTAATCACACCGTTAGCTCATCCAACCATTAGCCGCGTGTTCCTAACGCGTTGTCGATGTAAATTTCTCTTAAGATCTTCAGAGATGATAAAATTTACATTTATACCCCTAATTTCCTTCTATAAATAACCTGGGGTGTTAGGCGAACAACACAATCATAAACCATTTCATCTTGTTGGAAGATGAATTTAATAAAGATATATGATTTTGATTAGATCCCAAAATCCCTGAGTATGACATGTTCAGAATAATCTTGATAGTTGAGTCAGGATTCAGTTTTAGAGTATTCAGGATGATATCTGTAAAATGTATAGTCAATCGAGATATAGATCGAAGTTAGATCTAAAGATTTCAAGAACTCAAGATAAGTTTCAAGAAACCAAGTTTCAAAGATGAAACTAAAGAATCAAGACTCAAAGAAAAATCGAGATATCAAGACTCAAGGCGAATCGAGATATCAAGACTCAAGATGAAATCGAGGAATCAAGACTCAAAGATGAAGAGTCAAGATATCACCAAGATATCTCGTGAAGGAAGACTCAAGACTCAAGAATCAAGATCAAGAACATCAAGACACAAGAATTATCAAGACTCAAGAATGTATCAATGCTCAAAGATAAACCTCAATGTTCCGGCAATCGAGAATATCTATCTCGAAGATGCAATATCGAGAAGATCGCGATTCCTTAGAAAAATAGATATTTGCTAAGACATTCAAATGCGCATAAAAGGAACTAAGACAAAGTGTTGTTAAGGTTATATCAACTCGTAGTTTGTAACCAAAAGAGCCGTTGAAGGTGTCTACCTTTTAACTCGAGACAAAAGTCAAAAAGAGGAAGACAACATCATACCATATCGACAATCGACAAAGGATGTGTCAAAAAAGATGTCGGTACAAAAAGTTCCCATCGCAAAAAGTGAAGACCGGCTACATGAAAGGCTATTGCCTAAAAAACGTTTAGGGAGTTTCAAACCCTAAATATAGCCGTTCACACACCATAAGAGGAAACTCACGGCTATCTCCTCCAACGGATAGTTTTTCAAGAGTGACCTTGGTGTATGCCTATAAATACTTGTGACCCTCTACATTGTAAGGTTACGAAATTTGTAAGCAACTCAAGAGCTCAAACTTATTATCAAGAAGTTAAAGCACTCGAAAAACTTAGAATTTTCCAAGTGCTTTTAAATCGAAGAGATCTCATTCCACTAAGCCTAGCTTGATAAGATATATCCAAAGCTTAGTCGAGATATCCTAGCCTTTGCATTGTACTTCATTGTAAAGGATATCTCATCCTAGTTGGAAACCAACCAAGAAACCCCAAACCCTTTAGAAGGTAGTTTGAGTGTGATTGTTGGTGAGAAGAGTTGTAAAGAGTTAGTAAACTACCCGGAGTAGTCAGAAAGCTCTAGAGGTGAAGTTAGTAAGCTACAGAGGTAGTCTGAAAGCTTGTTTCTGTTTGAGTAAGTAAACTACGGAGGTAGTCAGAAAGCTCAAGGTCGGGTTGAGTAAGTAAACTACGTGGAGTAGTCAGAAAGCTCAGGAAGTGATTAGTGAATTTCTCTGAGGATCAGAGAGAGTGGACGTAGGAGCTTGAGTCTCTGAACCACTATAAATTGCTGTGTTGTTTATTGCTTTTTTATCTATACGTTTAATCGCAGCATTGACTTAACTCTTGAAAGCATATTTTCACCGACATATTTCAGTTGGAATCAATCCAATCGAAGGTTGCATATAATTGAATCACAAAATTAATCATTATTCCATTCAAAGGAAGGTTTTCAAAGAAAGCTTAAAACGAGTATAAACTAAAGGGCCAACCATTTTTATATCCGAAAGTAGCTAGAACAGATAGTTACCAAACCGAACTTACTCTTCCGAGGGTTCAAGAAGTTAGTTATCCGAAGCAACTCAGATCTCTGGCTTCAGGACTCGGTTGGGATTATCCGAGGTTTTAAAAGCGACCAGATCACCGTCTCAAAGAGACTTTGACTCGGGCGAGGCGACTTGTGCTTCTCGAGACCAAATCATCTGACAACCCGACCCAAACCGACCTCGAAAGAAGAAAAAAAGTTTTAAAAACAATGAACACGTGTATTCCCCCATACACGTGTAAGACTCGTTTTGCACCGACCAACAAGTGGTATCAAAGCGTTGGTTCAACTTGACCCGCGTGCTTTGTTGACCAAAGTTTTATTTGCTAAAATACTTGTGGTCTATCCGAACCGATCTTATTTGGTCAATTCTTAAAAGACTTCGGATAAAAATGTCATCTAAGAAACTTCCCATGTTCTCAGTGGAGAACTATGATCTATGGAGATTGAGAATGGAGGCTCACCTGTATTCTAAACATGAGCGTATGTGGAGAGTGGTCTTTGAAGGACCATTCCAATTTACTGTGGTGAATCCCAGAGGAACATAAAATGAGAGAAACGATCCTAGAGCAGAATTTCCTAAGTCTGATGACCAACTGACTCCTGAGGAGAGAAAGTTAGTCAATCTAGACTATATAGTTAAAGACACACTATACAGTACAATTGATGATGGTGTGATGGGAATAATCTCTCACTGCAATACTGCAAAAGAAATTTGGGATACACTAGCTGTAATGTGCCAAGGCACATATCATATCAAAGAAAACAAACTTTCAGTTGCAATAGGAAAGTTTGATAGTTTTGAAATGGAAGAAGGTGAATCAATTGACAAATTGGAAGTCAGATTCACTAGTATTATGAATGATCTAAATGCACTTGGTAAGAAATAGCCACAGAGAGAAGTTGTATTGAAAATTCTTAGAGGTCTTTCTAAGAAATGGGATATACATGCAGTGGTGATTGAAAACACCAAAAACATTAATTCAATGCCCTATCAACAAGTCTTCTTTGAGCTGAAGGCCTATGAGTTTGTAATTGATAAGAAATCTAAAAAGGCTGACAACAAAGATGATTCATCATCTAGTAAGAATGTGGTTTTTAAGGCCAAAGATAAAACTTGTAAAACTAGAGAGTCTGAGAACTCCCTTGCTAAGAATCAGGATGAGCTTGAGGATAAGCTAGCACTGATGGCAAGGAGGTTTGAAAGACTTAATAGTCGATATGGAAAATACAAAAGCTATTACAGGAATCACAGGTACCAGAAGAAACCTGAGGACAAACCAACTGAGAAGAGAAAGGACCAGAAAACTGAAGGACCTTCATCCAAAAGGAAGGACTCCAAGTCCAAAGAAGAAAGTGATCAGGATGATGATGCCAACATATGCTATAATTGCCAAAAAGAAAGGTCACTTCCAAAGATGATTGTCCATATCCGAAAAGCTAAGGAAAGAAGAGAAAGGCAAGCTAAAAAGAGACAAGAAGTTCTCTAGAAAAAAAAGGCCATGGTTGCGTAAGAAGAACATTCGAGAGGGATCTAGCTCTTCGGATGAGATATTCTCGCATAAAAGGAAAGTGATGACATATGTCCGATGGCCATTGAGGAGGTAAACTCTTCTTTCTCTCGTTGTTTCTCCTACACTAGCACAAGAGTTGTCAAGTTCAACCGTAAAACAAATAATTTGACCTCGATGGATTCTTTTGAGAATCTAATGAAGGACTATGCTATTTTACAAGAACTCGCTAAATGAAACTCAAGAGCGTAATAAGGAATCAAGGCCAAAAAATCTAAAATGGAAAGACTTCTAGCAAAACCGAGATCACTTTCAATTAATGGGAGCTATTGATGAACTGGATGTTCTCAAAGTACAACTCTCGAGAAAGAGAAGTTGATAATGACCCTAATCAAAAAGCTAGAGAAATTCATCAAGAGATTCAAATTGATCGTAACTAAGTTCAATGACCTCTCCGAGAAGCATGAAACTCTACAGAATCTGTGAGGATAAGGCACGTAAGGCTTAACTCTATTGAATATCGATCTAAAGTAATAGATGAAATTCAGAGTTACCAGAGATCCGCCACTATAAAAACTGGATTAGATATATTCCGTGGAAACCTCACAAGGTCATCTCAATGTTGCATCAAGTAGCAAGAAGACAATCTTTAAAAATCACCGCACCTACACTTCAAACCAATAAATGCCCAAGGTTGTAGACAAGGGAAAAGGACCCATGGTTGCAAAGAAAACCAATGATTAGGTAGGAAAGCCCAAACCTCGGTGAAGGCTAGAAAACCCGAGCACTCGGCTGAAAATTTCAGCAAGTACTTCAAAGCCTCTCAGTTAAGAATGCAAACCCGAAAGGATCTGCGAGACTCAACCATCAAAAGGAATCTTTCAAAGAGAAACACTCAAAGAGACATTCTCAACCGAAGAGACCAAGTTCTCAAAGATAATGAAAAGACCCAAATTTCAAGATGCATAACCCGAACCCCACTTGCCTAAAGGTAAAGGTTATCTGAACCCGAGTCAACAAAGATTTAGACCGGCTGCACAAAAGCCAAAGCATCTGAATAAAAGGCCTGAACCAAAGAAAAATTCAAAGGCTCATGTTCATGCTAAAGCTAGCACACATACACAGTAGACTGCTAAGGCACCCAGAGTAGTGAATGTGTATGTTGATGTTTATGGAAGACAAATTAGCCACTCTAAAGTGATTAGAGTTGTCAGGCAGATTTGGATTCCGAAAGGTACAACTAACCTTGTAGGACCCTGCACAAATTGGGTACCTAAAATTGATCTGCTTTTTCGAGGAAAAACAAGGGCACCGAAACATTAAAGATCACATAAAGACCGATGAGCAGAGATGAAAAAAGCCCCTCGATGTATGGTATCTTGACAAAGGATGTTCAAGACATATGACAGGTTCAAGAAGATACTCAGTGACTATGTTGAACAAAGAGGCCCACAGATCACTTTTGGAGATAACTCCAAGGGACATACTGAAGGATATGAAACTTTGGAAATTGACCATGGTGTTTCTATGTATCTAGATTGAAGCATAACTTGCTTTCAATAAGCCAATTCTGTGATAAAGGTTTTAATGTTGAGTTCTCTAAGAACTTATGTTATGTGAAAGACGATACAACACAGAAAATATTACTGACTGGTACTAGAAAAGGAAATGTGTATCTTGCTGATTGGAGTTCAACTCCTAAAGATACATGTTTGGTTGCTAAAAGTTCCATAGATACCAGTTGGTTATGGCATAAAAGAATGAATCACCTAAATTTCAAAACCCTGAATAAACTTGCAAGATTAGCTCTTGTGAGAGGGTTGCCTAATGAAGTGTTCAGTAAGGAACATATGTGTGATGCGTGCCAAAAAGGAAAACAAGTTAGAGCATCATTTAAAAGCAAAGTAGATGTTTCTACTGAAAGAATACTTCAGTTATTGCATATGGATCTTTTTGGTCCTATAACTCCAGTGAGCACTAATGGCAGGAAATACACATTGGTAGTAGTTGATGACTACTCAAGATATACTTGGGTCATATTCTTACTCAGTAAGAAAGAGACTCAGATAAAACTGCCAGAATTCATCGAAAAGGCTCAAGATTGAGAAAAAATCGAGCGTGGTCAAAATCGATCCGATAAGGGAACCGAATTTATAAATCATATCATATCCGATTATTGTGCAAAGAAATGATAAATTTGAAACATCACCGCATTCCTAAAAGGTTTTTGGGTCAAGAAAACAATGATAATTGAAGTTGCATGCTACTCTTAGAACAGATCCATGCTGACCAAGAGTCAAGGCAAAACACCTTATGAGCTTTGGAATGAAAGGAAGCCTCTTGTTTCTTTCTTTCGTGTGTTTGGTTGCAAGTGTTTCATACACAATAATGGTAAAGATCAGTTGAAAACATTTGATAGTAAAGTCGATGAAGGAATATTCTTAGATATTCTCAAGTCAAGAAGCTTTCAGAGTTTACAAAATCAGGGACTCTTATTGTGAGAAAACACCTCATGTTGTTTTTGATGAATCTACTTGTGTTCGTAAGAAACAGAACATGATGCAGATGAACCCACCAAGAGGATCACCGATTAAGCCTCGAAAAAGAATGATAAATCATCCATCGAACTCGAAAAGAAGAAGTCACCACTATCTATGATTGGAGTGACTCGGACTCGAATAAAGAAGTTCGGATGGAACTCGCGATGGTGAGACTCGAAAGCCAACACACCAAAGGTGACCAATCAACAAACACCGATTCGCACTCGTATGTGATGCCAATGAAGATGTGGTCACAAATGAGGCAAATTCTCAATCTATCAACCAAAGGGGAACAAATGTATCCGATAATGTTCTCAATAGAATTTCCCCGAGGAAGATGATTCCTTTCTCCTTTTTTCGTTGTTCCCCGAAGCCATCAATTAATCGAACCTAACATTTCAAATGTTGAGGATACTATTGAAGGGGGAACATCAAAAGGAAATGATTAGATAGTCATCCTACAAGTCGATTGTGGGTGATCTAACCGAAGGTGTTAAAAGCAAGAAGGTTCCATGGTGAGAGTGCACTATTCTGGGCCGCTTCCTATCGAGAAAGAACCTAATGAGATTGGTGAAGCTCTACAAGATTCTCATTGATTATCATATGCAAGATGAAATGAATCAATTTTCAAGGAATGAAGTATGGGAGCTAGTAGATAGACTGAAAGGGCACAATGTCATTGGAACCAAGTGGGTTTTCAAGAATAAAAGAGATGAAAATAACAACATTGTAAGAAAACAAGGCAAGGCTAGTTGCACAAGGTTATTCCCAAGAAGAAGGCTTGATTATGATGAAACTTTTGCACCCCGCTGCAAAGACTAGAAGCCATCGATTATTTCTTGCATATGCTGCCCACATGAAGTTCATACCATCAAATGGATGTGAAAAGTGCATTTCTAACCAAGGCTTAAAGAAGAGGTTTATGTGGAACAACCTCCCCGGTTTCAAAAAAGAATGACCAAGTTTACGTGCTCGTAAAAGCTTTGTATGGTCTTAAACAAGCACCCGAGAGCATGGTATGATACTCTTTCTCGGTTTCATCGACCATGGTTTTGTCAAAGGAATCGCCGATAGAACTCGCTCGTGATAGAAGATGGGGAAGATATCTTACTTGGGTTCGAGATATATGTTGATGACATCATTTTGGATCTCCAAACCATCACCGTGGTGAAAAGTTTTCAAAACGATGAAAGGCAAGTTTGAGATGTCAATGATGGGAGAGATGAATTTCTTTCTAGGTCTTCAAGTGAAACAATCAAAGGAAGGAATCTTCATCAACCAGGCAAAGTACACCAGAGATCTGATTGCCAAATATGGTGTACAGAATTGCAATGCGCTTAGATTCCTATGAATACTAATCGCAAGATGGATCCCGGATTCAAGGCAAATCAAGAAGTCATACCGATTATAGAGGAATCATTGATCATTGCTTTCTATCACACGCCAAAGTAGGCCTGATATAACATTTGTTGTTGGGATATGTGCAAGATACCAAGCTAATCCTAAGGCTAGTCACATGGAGGCTGCCAAAAAGATACTGAAGTATCTTAAGGGCACAGTGAATAGAGGATTATGGTATCCAGCTGATGATAACCTTGAATTAACTGGTTACTCGTGATGCCGACATGGAGGTTGCAGATTGACAGAAGTCCACTACAGAACTTGTCAATTTCTAGGAAGTGTTCGATATCTTGGTTTTCGAAGAAATGGACCTCGAGAAAACCACCAAGATTACTCAAGGTTTAATACATGTTCCAGCAGTGAAGTCATTGTGTTCGATTCTTTGCTCGTATAACAATTAAGGGATTATAAAGTTGTAGCAATGAAGTACCAATATTTTGTGACAATAATAGTGCCATTGCTATTTCACAAAATCCGTGATTGCACACCGATGCAAGCATGTGGATATCGACATCACTTCATCGAGATCATGTCGAGAAAAAGGACATAAGATGGAGAAAATTCATACCGATAATCAGAGAGAGTCGATATCTTGACTAAACCTTTGGTGAATCAAGATTTCGTGAACTTTTAGTTGAATTAGGGATGTTAGATCCAGTGTATAGAGTAAAATCTAAAAAAATGAAGGTTTTCGATGCATGAAGTTTTCTCGCATTCTACTTAGCTCAGATAAAATGGAAATATCGAATCGAAGTCTCAGAAACTTCGGATGTAATTGAAGGTCAAGATTAAGAGTATATCGAACCCATTCAAGACTCAAAGATCATATTGACATTTTATCAAGGTCAATACTCAGTGAAGACGGATAGAGGAAAATTAGTCGAAGAAGTAATGACTCATGCGACTCATTTATTGCTTAAGTGAAGCTCAGTAATCATTTGCAATAAATACAAAACACCTAAGGAATGTTTTTTAAGTGATCTTTTGAAATTCAAGAAGGTCAACAATCATTTAATGCTCTATTACATTAATGACCAATAAGGATAAATTGACGGCTTACTTTTCGGAAGATCGAATGTTCACATACCCGATTAATCGGCGATTAATCTCAACCGTTGCTTTTCACCTAACCAACGTAAATTCCCACGATCTCAAGCTATTTAATCCTTTGAAGCCATTCAAGCTAAATTTTATCAAACCCTTCGTTCCCAAATCCTATGCAAGAAAATCCCCTTTGCCCAGAAAACCTAAACCCTAAATCTTTAATCTCTCAAATGGCTCCTACCATTTTTGACAAATTAGCCAAAACCAATAAACCTTGGTACGAGTTCGTTGTCTCGCCGACAGCACAACCAACTCTAAACCGTAAGAGGAGGCTTCTCCATTTGATCCGCTTCGCCAAGCTCACCAATCTCGGCCACAAGTTCTAATTCGACCAAGAATACGAAAAAGAGGTAATCGAGTTCATCTCAGAATCAAGATAGATGAAGAGGATGGTATGCATTCCGAGATTATCAGATCACATTTAGAACACTCGCCTAAATACATTGACTTTGAAAGGAATTGTATATAATTCCAAAAAATTTAAACGATGTTTTTGAGCTTTGTGATAGGGAGAGGATCCTCGCCAGATATATGTTGGGTAGAGAGCAGAGTATTTAGATAGGATTGCCGAGAATCCTCAGTAAAATTTGAGGCTACATCGCATAAGAGGCATTTGAAGCCACAATATAGAGTTTTGTTGATATTGTGAGCATATGCATCATGAGTCATTCGGGAGTTTTGAGCGATTAGTACCTCAAGTCTCCGACATTAATGGCGGCGATCGAGGCTTCACCCACCACCGACTTCAACTCGCCTGATTCTTGATTCAGATGGTGGTGAGTGAGCAAGCCAAGGTCATAAAACAGGTTGACGAGGCTATCTCAATCAAAGGCAAGATCCACCATGCCACCAAAATAGCATTTATTTTGGAGATGTTCAGAGAGATGGAGGACATCTTCGCCAGTTCGACCCCATTTCCCAAGTCCAAAGTGATGTTCAAGCCCATTGTCAAAGAGGACTATTAAGGGAAAGAAAGAGAAGAAAGTGGAATCACCAATTGCGGCTGCTGAAAAAGAAACCCAACAAACGAGGGGGAAGGTTTTGTTGGATGCCAAGAAGGAGCAGGGTGAGAAATTGAAGCAGAAAACCCTTGCTCCAAAGCGCAAAAGGATGGTGGTTCTCACTGATGATGATGAAGAAAGGATCGGGAGATTCAAATGAGAGCCAAGTCGCCAAAAATCGCCTTACTTGTATTGCTCAAAGTTATCTCAAAGGCACATGATCAAACCGAGGAGCAAGTCTTCTCGAGGTTCTTGAGACTTCACTTAGCTCGGATAAATTTTTTCTCAGAAATTTTTCAAGGACCTCGAACCTCGAAAATGTTCGATTCCATCCGGAGGACGTGGCGCTCGCACCACGCCAGAAGATGCTCGATTCTGGGCCGAGGAAGTGTCCGCTTCGCCTCTCGAGCAAAACCCGAAAATCCCATCGAGGAGGTGCACTTTCCGCACCTCATAACCAAGCCAGATTCAAACTGAGGAGCAGCCTGCCCAAACCTCAGAGTTTGCTGAGCCTCAGGAGCAAGTGAATTTTGATGAGCTCATGAATGAGCTCTTAGTATATCTTTCAGCAGATTTTCCAACTGAACCTGAGAGCCCGATTCTCAAGAACGGTGAAGCTAAAGAAACCGAAAAGAGGAGCAAGGGGGGGACGATTCATCCTGATCACTACCGAGCTCACCATACCCCGATCTCGTGATATCTTCTTCAGATTATGGTCGACCATTTTTTCATCCTCAATCGGACTCTTCCGGAGATGCTTAATATTGCTGCATTTAGAGGGGAAGACTGGTGGAATGAGGAGATAACCTTCCTAATTGAATTCTCGTGATCTTAAAGACAAAGCTCGATGAAAATTTTCGATTTTGATGAGCTAGTTCATAAGAAGATCGGGAGAGAGGGAGAGCTACCAAGTTGGTGCCCCTAGCAAAGCAGAGAAAATCTCAAGATGGGGACCAACAGGAGATGCCGAGGATCACCTTGATGGAGAAGGAAACTTTGTGCCGATCAACCCGAAATCATTCAACCTCGACCGAAAGCACTTTTCAAAATTTTTGGCACTATTAACAATTATGCCAAAGTTAACAAGTTTCTATCTTTAACTCGAATTGTCCGATGTACGATTGAGGCTCGCTAGAGATCGAGCTCTCAGATGGTTTCGATGCTCAAAAGTGCATCCGACCCTCAAAGTTGGTCTCAACCTCAGATGATCAATCAAATTGCGTAAGGTGCAAAATGTTCCCGAGATCGACCTCACTCCCTTGATGGAGAAGCTTGAGAAAGTTGAGCCAACGCTGAACAAAATCGCTCAGATGGAAGAGACATTGGCCAGCCAAGCTCAGAAGATGGAGAATCTGAGTTCATCTTCAGAACTGGTGCAACTTCAAGACACTCTGACTTCAAAGATGACCTCCATGGAAGACAAGCTGAATGAGAAGTTCGGAGAGAGTCAAGGATGAGCTGAAAATTGAACTTAAATGTATACCGTGAGAGAACCGAAGTTTCTAGAGGTGAAATTAAGAGAAGAACGGCGTAATGATCAAGTCTCATTGTTGAGGAAATGAGCTCAATGCTCATGACCAAGATGACAGAGATGTTTAAAGATGCTCTCTCCGCCGCCATTTGCCCATCTTTCTAAGAATTCTTCGTGGCAAAGAACCACCCCGTGAGGCTAGAAGATGAACAGGATCAATTAGCGCGAGAGGTGCTACTGTGTAAGCAAAGAGCAATACCATATGGACACAAAGACTTCTCCAGATTCTTCCAAATTACGGTGCCAAGAAGGGGGAAAGGCCAGGTGAAGACCTCAGGAAGTTATTGGCACGTACTTTGGAGAAAAAGGCTCAAAAGGAAGCTGAAATGAATAACCTATCTAAAGCCTTGAAGGAAGTCGAAGCTACTGACAAAATGAGTTCAGTAAGGTGGAGAAGCCGATCTACACTCGTGTTTCGAGGAAACCATGCTTGAAGTTGAGAGAGAGAAACCGAGGATAGAGCTAAGGTTGGAACAAGCCAGTCACTTAATTGCTTATGAAGAGGAAAGCCTTGGGCATTGTTGAACCCGAGAGCAAGCGTCTTAAGGCTTCTAAACCAAAGGCAAAGAAAGTTGATTGAAGATTTAGAAGAGTCTGCAAGGTCAACCTCAGAGAAAAGTCTTCAACACAAGGAATGCTCTAAAGACAATCCAGATAGAACAAGCAAAGAAAGCTGCTGCTTCGGTCTTAGGCGTGCCTATAATCAGGAAGAAGGCTGAAGAAGAGCAGAAACAAAGGAGTGGATACAAAAAGTTTGCGAGCAAACGGAGAGGGACTTCAAAAAGCACGTAAATGGCCACACGCTGACAAATGGATGCCCATCCAACTCAATGATAGTTGGAAGAGGTCAAGAGAACCTTCCGGTTCTACTATGATGTGCTCGTGAGAATGGAGAGGGAAAGCTCTTATCCAAATGAAGCATTTATTGAATATCTCCAAACCTTCTATCCTAAATATCTCCAAAGGTGGATAAACATTGTGGATGAAGGAAAGGTGCAGATAGTAGCCCCCGGTCCATATACCTACCCTCCTCCAAGACTTGGTAATGGCTTGGTGAATGAAAAAGTCATTTCTCAAGAAATTGCTCAATATGTTGTTCACTGGGTTTGACAGAAACAATCTGATATCATTAAGGAAAGAAATGCAATCAAGAAGAGGTATTTTGAATGTTCAACCCGAGGTGCCCACCGATGAAGTTTGAAGAAGATGCAAAACCAAAGAGCGTAAGATCAAGAGCCAAATCAAGATCAAGACCAAGACTTACCAAGACACTTGTAATTTTTCTATCTTTTTGTCTTTTATTTTTTTTTTTTGTCGATAAGACTAATTGTAAACTCAAATAGCCACCTATCATCAATGAAAACTTATCATTTGTGCTCAAAAGATAATATCTCATTATCTTATTTACATGTCTTTTTACTTTTGATATGCCCGTATGATTGTCTCAACTCGATTGTTTGTTTATGAGGGAAATTGTTTTAAGTATTTGGTGATGAATTCTTTGAGTAATTCATTATCAAGAAATTGTTGGGAGATTAACCGATAGAGATTCTCTACTTAAGAAATTGTTGGGAGATTCTTTGTTCGTAAACCAATCTTGTAATAGATAAAAATAAACCCGAAGTTTAGGTTATATGTTTGTAAATAAGATAGGTTTTGGCATCATCAAAAAGGGAAATTGTTGGAGATGAATTTAATAAAGATATATGATTTTGATTAGATCCCAAAACCCCTCGAAAATGACATGTTCGAATAATCTTGATAGTTGAGTCATGATTCGGGCTTTTAGAGTATTCTTGATGATATTCTCAGAAAATGTATAGTCACAGATATAGATCAAAGTAGATCTCAAGATTCTCAAGAACTCAAAGATGTTTCGAAGAAACCGGGTTTCAAAAGATGAAACTAAAGAATCAAGACTCAAGATGAAATCGAGATATCAAGACTCAAGCAGAAACTCGAGATTCAGAGACTCAAGATGAAAATCGAGGAATCAAGACTCAAAGATGAAGACTCAAAGATATCACCAAGATATTCTGTGAAGACTCAAGACTCGTAAGACTCAAGACTCAAGACTCAAGACTCGTAAGACTCAAGACGCAGTAAGATGTAAGATCAAGAATCAAGATCAAGAACATCAAGGCACAAGAATTATTGAAGACTCAGTAATGTACTGAATCCTCAGTATAAACCTGAATGTTCCGAAGCACTGAGAATATCTATCTGAAAGATGCAATACTGAGAAGATCGCGATTCCTTAGAAAAATAGATATTTGCTAAGACATTTAAATGTAGACAAAAGGAACTAAGACAAAGTGTTGTTAAGGTTATATCAACTCGTAGTTTGTAACCAAAAGAGCCGCCAGGTGTCTACCTTTAACCGGAGATAAAAGTCAAAAAGAGGAAGACAAAGATCGCACTATATCGACAATCGATAAAGGATGTGTCGTCAAAAAAAGATGTCAGAAGTACAAAGTTCCAGACTGCAAAAAGTGAAGACCGGCTACATGAAAGGCTATTGCCTAAAACGTGTTAAGGAGTTTCAAACCCTAAATATAGCCGTTCCTCACACACCATAAGAGGAAACTCACGGCTATCTCCCAACGGATAGTTTTTTCAAGAGTGACCTTGGTGTATGCCTATAAATACTTGTGACCCTCTACATTGTAAGGTTACGGAAATTTGTAAGCAAATCAAGAGCTCAAACTTATTATCGCAAAGTTAAAGCACTCGAAAAACTTAGAATTTCCCAAGTGCTTTTAAATCAAAGAGAGCTCATTCCACTAAGCCTAGCTTGATAAGATTTATCCAAAGCTTAGTCGAGATATCCTAGCCTTTGCATTGTACTTCATTGTAAAGGATATCTCATCCTAGTTGGAAACCAACTAAGAAAACCCCAAACCCTTTAGAAGGTAGTTTGAGGTGATTGTTGGTGAGAAGAGTTGTAAAGAGTTAAAAACTACGCCGAGTAGTCGTAAAGCTCTAGAGGTGAAGTTAGTAAGCCACGAGGTAGTCCGAAAGCTTGTTTGTGTTTGAGTAAGTAAACTACGGAGGTAGTCGTAAAGCTCAAGGTCGGGTTGAGTAAGTAAACCACGTGAGTAGTCGTAAAGCTCAGTAGAGTTGAGTAAGTAAACTACGAGGTAGTCGAAGCTCAGAAGTGATTAGTGAATTTCTCCGAGGATCGAGAGAGTGGACGTAGGAGCTTGAGTCTCGAACCACTATAAATTGTTGTGTTGTTTATTGCTTTTATCTCAGGCTTAACTCAAGCATTGACTTAACTCGAAAGCATATTTTCACCGATATTTCACCGAATCAATCCAATCAAGGTTGCATATAATTGAATCACAAATTTCAATCACTATTCCATTCAAAGGAAGGTTTTCAAAGAAAGCTTAAAACGAGTATAAACTAAAGGGCCAACCATTCAAGACATCCGAGTAGCTAGAACAGATAGTTACCAAACCGAACTTACTTCTTCCGAGGGTTCAAAGAAGTTAGTTATCCGATCCAAGCAACTCAGATCTCCTCAAAACTCAGACTCGGGCTTGGGATTATCCGAGGTTTCGGAAGCAACTTCGATCACTGTCTCAAAGAGACTTTGACCAGAGCAACTTGTGCTTTAGGACCAAATCATCGCGACAACCTGACCCAAGTCGACCTCAAGAAGAAAAAAAGTTTTAAAAACACCAAACACGTATTCCCCATACACGCAAGACTCGCTTAGACGACCAACACATCTTCTTTAGCATATCCTTCATGCTTTTCCGATGAGTTCCTTATTTCCTATGAACCTTCCGTGGGGAACTTTTAGCCCTTTTCCAATGAATTCAAATTTTCTCGATTAACCCCCGTGTGTTCCTTCACGTTGTTTTCGTCATTATCTAAGATTTCACATACGATCAATGCTAAGCTTCTTTTTACCACGGAGGCGATTCGCTAAGGCAAATGAGAAGGCACTTCTCCTAACCAGATGCACCTTATGCTACTTATCGAGATGATTTTATAAGCATCAACAGATTCAGTTTGAAATAAAACATGGGTTTGATATACAAAATAAAGTATCAAACTTAATATTTGCATGAGACACTCATGGCCATATGGTCTTTGTGACCAAACCCGTGGCATCGTGGTCCCATTTAATGTACCGAGAGCCCATTGATTTTAGGTCTAAGGGCTCCTTAGCTTAAAGATCCTTCAAGGCTCGCTTCTCGCTTCTTGCTCCAAGATTCTAAGAGCGCTTTCGTGATTCTAGAAGCTTTCGACGCCTCCTGGTCGAGAGTCCGAGAGCATCACCTTAAAATCTCTCTCCTTCCCCCGCCTAGGGTTGTCTTAGGGTCGATGGTTTATGTATTGACCTCCCGGTCTTGTATTTGTAATACCACTTGAAGATAGATGTATAAACAGTAACAGATATCACTCAGAATCCTTGTAAATCGACCTCCGTCTTTATCAATGAAAAACTCATATTCCATTGTCGTGTTGTTTTCTTCTAACTTATGCGATCTGTAGCTTTACTCTTGATTTGCTTGTTGATCGCGGCCAAATCGACTTATAAAGTAATCTTCCAACTGATCGGTTCCCCTTAACTCGATATATCTTAATCGACCGCCCTTTGTTCAACTTCGATCGGGTGCTTATCCGACTTTATGTTCGCCCTTACCTCCGAACTTCGATCGGCCTCATCGGGTCGTCGATCGGTTGAGATTCCTAACTCAACCGATTCCACTTAACTCGGTTAGTCTTTAACCAACTGGTTTCGAGATCAATCCTTCAAACCATATCTATCTGTATTTTCTCCAAGATCCGGTTTCCTAGCTTCGTTCGTAACTCTGCGAATCGATCTCTGCTAAGCGGCTTGGTTAAGATATCGACTGGCTTGTCGTTATGGATCTTTTCCATCCCGATATTCTTCTTTTCAACGTGATCTCCGATAAAAATGGTGTCCGACATCCACATGCTTTCATCTTGTATGTAGAATCGATTCGAGTGATTCTTGATAAGACTATTATCCTGTGACGAAATATAGGTATCGTTCTAGCTACAATGTTGTAATCCTCACCGCCGACTTAGCCAGGAATGGAACAAATTTTCCTCGCAAAACCCATATATATTCGCTTCATAGTAGATGTCGCGAATCGATGTTTATTCTTCAAAAACCAAGAGATCGGGCTTTATTTCCCGTAAAAACGACATGAACCCGAGGTTGACTTCCGTCGATTCTGCTAACCTCCGTATCCGAACCGTAATACCCACTAAGCTCTAGATTGTCATCCGATGGGTAAAATAAACCATGGTTTACATGATCCCCTTCGACATACTGAGAATCCGCTTAGTCGCTTTCTAGTGGCTTTGCATTGGATTTGCTTGAAATCTGGCACATAGCACCTACTGCAAATGTAATGTCTGGTCTGCTGACAGTCAGGTATAGTAGTGATCCAATTAGAGCTCTATATTCCTTCTGATTCATTTTCTGACCATCTTCATCTGGATCCATCTTGAACCCGGTCATCATTACAATTCTGGCTTCCTTGCAATGTTGAACTCAACTTTGCCAAGAGATTCCTTGTGTATTTTACCGCGTATTTGAATATCCCTTCTGTACTATGTTTGACTTGTAATCCCAGAAAGTAATTCATCTGACCCATCATGGACATCTCGAACTTCCCTTGCATCAACTTGTTGAACTTCTCACATAGCTTCTTGTTGGGAGATCCGAAGATGATGTCTTCCACGTAGATCTGAACCATCAGAATATCTTCTCCATCTTCTATTCTGAATAAGGTTCTGCCCATCGCCTCCTTTAGTGAACCCTCCGTCTCTGGTCAAGAACGAGAGAGTGTATCATACCAAGCTCAAGGAGCTTGTTTTGATCCGTAAAGATCTTTCCTTAAACGATACACTTGGTTGCCTTTTTTCAAAGCTCGAGGTTGTTCGGACGCAAACTTCCTCCTGCTAGTACCCCCGCTTAAGAATGCACTTTTACATCCATCCGGATACATGTGAACCTACCGGAAGATATGCCGTAAAATGGCCGAATGGCTTTAGGCGAGACCGGTGCAAAGGTCTCATCATAATCAATTCCTTCCGATTGTGAATACCCCTTAGCAACAAGTCTTGCCTTATTCTCCGGTTATGACATTTTTCATCTCTTGTTCTTGAATACCCACTTCGTACAATTACGCCTTGATGAGTTGGTCATCACCAATTCCCAAACTTGATTCCTCTCAAACCTTTTCGCTTCCTCCCGCATGGCTAGAATCCGGCTTTCTCTTGTAGAGCTTCCTCTCAGTAGTTGGTTCCTTCATAGATGATATAACGAAGATGGCACTTTCACCCACTGATGTCTAGTTTTGACTCTATCGGATAGGTCTCCGATATTGAATCGGTTGGATGGTGGTAATCCAGTCCTTCCGTTACGATGTCGTCTATTTTGGAGAACATCATCCATATCGATAGTTCATTACTAGTGATTGGGAGTGATGCGAATTATGATCGGCTTGAAAGAACATGTCTCGGCTGATGTTGGACTCGTCATCATGTTTCAAGTCTGTTCATAAGAACTTCAGTTCCCCGAACGATGGTTCGGTTGATCTTTATCTCGGTAATGCGAACTTCAATCGACGGGTTATGCGTATCTTTGTCCGATAGACTGTTGAATCAAGAAGATCGAAGTTACGGTATGTACAACTTTACGTGTTCATTTTTCTCCTTGATGTTAGTCGATCCATTTTTCGCATGTCGGTATCGGTTGATCCCGGCATGACTTGTTACCTAGGCGGGTTTTCTCTTGTTAGAAGATGTCTCATCAAAAACCACATGGGGTGTTTCTTCCACAACTAGAGTTCGCTTTGTTGTAAACTCGAAGCCTTTGCCGGGTCGAGGAATATCCTAAGAATATGCCCTCATCTCGACTTAGCCTCAAAAAGTCTTCAACCCGACTTTTCCCATTGTTGTGAATGAAACACTTGCACCTAAAAACATGGAAGTATGAAACACGAAGTTTTCTCGTTTTTTCACGCCATAAGGTGTTTTGAAGTGAGTCTTAGTTAGAGAACATCCGTTCTCGAGTATGGCATGTTGTGTTTATTGCTTCCGGCCCGTAAACGGTTTGGTGTGGCATGTTCAAATAACATAGTGCGAAAGCAGCCTTCCTTGAGAGTTCTGCTTTCTCCTTTCTCGCTACTCCATTTTGTTGTATGTTCTTGCAACCGACGTTTCATGTTGTATACTAAACTCAGAGTGCAAAATTCAAAGAATAAAGGTGTTCAGAACTATGTACCTTTATCTCGATCCGATCTTTACTATGCCGACACCCTTCTCGCTTTGTAGCTTCTTGAGCGCTTTAAAGTATCTTAGTCATTGCCCATTCTTCTTGTATAAGAATACAACCTAAGTAAACTTGGAATAATCATCCACGATTACAAGAGTATATTTATGCCCACCGAGATTCCCGGGTGTAATCGGTCCGAATAGATCCATATGGAGCAAATTGAATACTTCACTTGGATCTTTGGTCCGTATTCCTCGAATGAGGCTTTTTAACTTGTTTTCCCATCCGACATGCGGCACATGTCCGATCTTTGAGAATATCTCATTCGAAGTCCTCAACCAAAGACATCCTAGCGATCTTGTTAAGAGTCTTGAAGTTCGGGGATGACTCATTCTTTTGTGACAGAGCCAACTGCTACTTTTAGAACTCTTAACAATTAAGCATGTATTCTTTGGGCAACTGTTCTAATCTGCTATGTAGATCGTCCCTTTCCTTGAACCAGTTAGTAAGATTTGTTGAGTGGCTTGATTCCTTATCGTACACTTGTCGCTCGAGAACTCAACGCCAATCCGCTGTCGCAGAATCAGGATAATCGAAAGCGATTGTGCTTCAATCCTTCGACGAACGAGACTCCAGTTACTTGTACATCATCATTCTCTAAGGTTCCGAATCCTTTGGTAAACCCAAAGTTATCATCACCGAAGAGTACACTTGGGCCTTCTTGTTATTTGTAAGAGCTAAGGAGATGTTTGCTTCCAGTCATGTGCCTTGAGCATCCACTATCGATGTACCAGATAGTTGCTTGTGCACCTCCTTTGTTGGCTAGTCCCACGCAAACCTGCAATCAAATCAGGCTTTAGGTACCCCTTTGGAATTGGGTCCTGGGGGGTTAGTGGTGATCTTAGGGATCCACACAAACAGAGCACTTCTATGAAAATCTGAGAGATTAGAAGGTCTGATTTGTCTCCCATACATATCAACATAATCATACGTCTCTTTATATGCTTTCTGATTAGTATGATTATTCGTAGAGCCTTAAAGTGGGTTAGAAGACTTGGGATTTTTCTTTACATTTTGTCTTCTTTTAATCCAAAATAGGCTCAAAAAAGAGTCCTAGATCTCCGGGTTATAAGGGTAGGTACGATCGCTACCATCAAAAGATTCATATCTTTTTTAGCATAGGTGTTTTTGGTAGCTTTACCTATAGCTTTTGCTTATTAGGCAAATGACCTTGATTGATCTCGGATTATATTTCCTTCTTACATGTTGTCTCTTCTCGATACCTAATCACGATCAAAGTTGAGGTCTCTTTAGAAGAACTGGGTTCTTCTCACATTCCTCTACCGATGCTTTATCGGTTAAGGTCCATTTTCGCTCCCTTCGACAGGCGCACCGCCTTTACTTGCTCAGCTGCCTTTTTTTCCCTTATCAAATACAAGTTTAGCTTTTAGTGTATCTTTTTGGAGACTCGCTTGATTACACCTTCCTCAAGTGAATCAAACGGGCTTTTGAGGATGTAGAAGGTTCTCATACCCAATTCCTTCATGTTAGCTCTGTTCAAAATAGATGTTCATTTCTTGAACAATTTTAGATGACTTCGAAAACCTCTATTTTCTTCCGCAGACTATCCTCGAGAGATTTAAGACTTTATGTAGTCTAAATAGCTCATCAAATTTAGCTTGAAGGATTTTGAAATCATCGACTTGTTTGTTTGATTGCTAGTTGATCTTTGATCCGCTTTCCGATCAAAAGTTTTAACTTTTCGATGTTAAGTTCCTCGCCACCTTCCGAGGTTTGGAGGATTTCATTGAAGAGTTTTATCGAGAGCGTTCTCTTTAACAAAGCGATTATTTCGATCCTTAGCTTGTCATTTTCAGCTTCCACTATAGTATATGTTGTTCATCGCATCGAGAGATCATCACAATTGTTCGCTCGAGTAGAGTAGCCAAGTCAATCTCTCCAGCAGTCTGTGCTAATAATAGCAGTGTGGAAATTGAAAAAAGTAAGGTTTTGGAGGTTACCTCAGTTGGTCCTCCAAAGGCCATCATGTAGACTTCATCGTCATCCCGAGAATATCGATCTTCTTGCTCGTAGAAGTCAATACCGCTTATCGAGCCGAAGTCGCCTAATGATGAGTACCCGAGAGTCCTCGTAAGGCGAGATAGGAATCATCAATTCCGATGTGTCGGCGACGATGCTTTCCTATCTCCGAGGCATTGCTCTCTTTTGTTCCTCTTCTCTTTCTCGGAGTCAGTCGAGCGTCCGGTGTTTGAGTGACCGGTTTCTCTGGATTGAAGCATGATCCTCGATCTACTAACTTCTGCCGGCTGTGAGTCACTTTCGTCTCTGTAGGATCTGTCGGTGACTTCCTTCTCGATAATGTCAATCTCTTTTCGTCGATTTGTTATCCATTCTCTCATCCGCCGGATCATCTCTTTTTTTTCTTCTGCAGTGATCTCTTCGATCATCGATCCATTCTTTCTCGTGATCCAGCCGGTTGACTTCGCTTGTTTTTTGATAGTCATTGTAGAATCTCCGATACTTACCAAGTTGAGTGTTTGTTCTTTCAAGTTTTCCGTAAGCGAGCGATGCTCGCTTTGACTTATTATGTTTCCAACAGTTCAAAGGCCTTCGATTTGCATTGGGTTGCTTTAAACGAACTCGATTTGACGTTGAGGCTTCAAAGAAGTGTCTCGCCTTCATCTGCTTGTCCTCTTCGATTAAGTCAAACTCGTGAGCTTTTTAGGCTTAGGAACAAGTTACTCGCCTTCATTTTTGAAATGTCTTGACAATCCTTGATTACCGTGACTTTCATGTCCCATTTCTTGGTGAGAGATCTTAAGATCTTGTAGTTGATATCTTTTGTCCGACATCTCTCTACCAAGTTCTCGTAGCTATTCAATCGACATGGTGATCCTTCCATCGAGCTCAAGTGATGGTCTCATGGCAACATCTTTTAGCTTTTTGAACTTCACCACCGGGCTTGTAGTCGGCTGTCTTTTTGATCCGATCAT
Organism: Stenogyne calaminthoides; assembly: GCA_037126765.1. Taxonomy (NCBI): domain Eukaryota; kingdom Viridiplantae; phylum Streptophyta; class Magnoliopsida; order Lamiales; family Lamiaceae; genus Stenogyne; species Stenogyne calaminthoides. The sequence goes on along the minus strand of JBBCBC010000017.1, from coordinate 12,152,038 downwards.
TTCCTTCGTGATATCTCAAAAAGAGTATCCCACATTGCTTTTGGCGGTTTTGAGATACTTTTTCTTCTCCTTGGTGACTTTATCCATCGCCTTCATGATTATATGCCCGCGATTGTATCTAGAGTATATGCCTTTCTTCCTACCGGGCTTTTTCGCACAAGACTTCCGGGCAAAAAGTCGATCTCCCAACCGCCGGGTTATCGTGGATATATGATGATGGGTCCTCGCTCAATGACTTCCATCATTCTCGCCGCTTATCGATCCTAGATGGTTGCACATATATATGGCCCAACTGCATACTCATCAATTGAAAGCTTAGGCAAATCATGATATATACCGCAGGTATTATCCATGCCGAAAGTGATTTTGAAAACGAATGAGTTTTATAAAAATGGTTTTTCAAGATCTGCTCAAATGACCACAAAGATTATTCCTCAAGAATCGATGATACTCAAAGCCGCTGGTTCAGAGAACCACCGCCTCGATACCACTTGTAGGTCCCGAACGGGTTTTGTGAGGGTGAAAGTCCAGAGGGGGGGTGAATAGACTTCCAAAACTTTTCGTGGAGGATCGGTGTGAACTAAGATTACCCGATTAGAGTGCTTGTGTATCGATTTAGACTAATGTTCAATCTTACCGAAAAGCCCGAGGGCGATCGGTTTGATATCCGCGCTTTAACTGAATGGGTGCGGAAGCTTGTTTTTACCCGTGAAAAACCAGTTTTATCAATCGATTCTTAAGTCGGGCCAACCGGGCTTGATTGAAGTGTCATCGATCGATCGCTTGGTTGCGCATCGATCTTAACTTTAGAATATGTATGCGCTTTTAAACTCGCCAGTGTGATTTGTGTAAAGCGATAAGAAAAGCAAGTAAATGCACACAAGACTTTTTATAGTGGTTCGTATTTAAAACCCGCCCCACGCCCACTCTTCCCTTAACACAGGGAACCTTAACCTCACTTTTACCTCAAGGACTTATATCCTTTTCAGATGGCCGAGATGTTTACCGAAGTTCTCACTTACAAAACTTAACTCAAGGGACTTATATCCTTTTCAGGATGGTTGAGATGTTTACCGAGTTCCCACTGCTTAACCTACGGGACTTATATCCTACAAAGAGGATAAATGCCGAGATGTTTAATGAAAGTTCCCACTCTACAAACGTAAATCAAGGGACTTATATCCTACAAAGAGAGGATAACCGAGATGTTTACCGAAGTTCCCACTCTACAAACATAACCAATGGGACTTATATCCTACAAAGATGGATAAATGAGATGTTTAATGAGTTCTCACTCTACGACTTGACCTAACTTTATGTTTGGGTAAAGAATGTTTGAGGGAGGGTTCCAACCGAAATCTATCCCGGTGCTTTTAGGTAGCCAAAATGTTTGGTGGATGGGATTTCTTGCTAAGACCTATGGGATGAACACTCTTAGAATAATCTTCAAATGTAGTGTTCTTTGAACGGAGAATTTGTCAGAGCTTTAGCTTCTTCGGCTTGTTCTCTTGATGGTTCTTTAGTTGGTCTTTGCTTGTTGAACTCTACTTTTTAAAGTAAAGATCGATCCCATTTTATAGACCTCGAAATCAAAGAGTCGTTGGAGAGCAATTTGAATTTCTGGACTATATTAGGTAGGTTTTAGGATATGATTGTGACGTTAGCCGATTATCGGCTGGGTAGTAGTAGGGCATGATTAGCTTCAATTTTGTCTCAACGTCAGATCCCGTATTGTCAGTCTCTTTTTGTGCACGTGTCGCTTTCTCGATATTTATAGGCTAAGACTTCCGAAATTTGTCCCGTTAGACGATTGATATTCCTTTTGTAGAGGATTCATCTTGTTTGGCGTATCTTTTTTATTGTCACCAGGTATGAGCTGACTTGATCAGGTAACTGATCACTCTACCTTGTTTGAGTCTTTAGATGCACATTGTCTTAGCTCAATATGCAGACTCTGCTGAGTGTAGGTCTTCAGGTCTTTTGATCTTCAAAGTGTCTCGATCCTCGATTATTCAACAGATTGAGTCTTGAGTTTGTTCTTTGAGTCTTCGTGTTCTTCCTCGAGTCTTCGTCTATCCGAAGTCTTCGTTCATCCGAAGTCTTCGTGTTCTTCCGAGTCTTCAAAGTCTTCTTGTCTTCACCGATTTTCTCGACTTATTGTCTTCGATTTGTTAACCATCCGATCATCTGACCTTATCTGGCTCATCTGATTCTTCGACTGACCTATACATATTGAGTTCCCCCTCAATATGTGACCTATCTTTTACATCAGCTATCTATACATTTCAGTTGGTCATCTTAATCTGATTCTAAGTCATCAGTCAGCTAACAGGTTTGACTGGTCCCATTACAACCTATTTTGGAACTTCCATCAAAACTAAATTACATATTTCCCAACAAAATGTATCTACTAATAAACTTAGTTGAATATAATATGATGTCAACTTTGAATGATCGAAATGATACTTCATCATACTTTCCAAAAATAATAATATTAGTAATAGGGTTGATTTCTCCCGCTTGTTACTCATCAACATCAACCAAGATCCATTTTGTAGATCAAATCATGCACTTGCATCTCATTTTCAAGAGCTCAACCAACCAATTGTCACTTGCATATATTTTTAGTGTACGTCTAAAGGACAAAAATCTCCCGTCATGCGTCAAATAAACCACAAAATTGGAAAAAAAAATCAATTTATGTGTTGAAATTGAAAACACAAATTACCCACAAATGGTAAAAAAAAAATTCATAAAGAAACATACAAATATAAAATTAAGTGTATCAATTCTCAAATTTGGAATAATTTTTCATCGCCCAAAGAAGAACTTAAGTTTACATTGACTTTTTAAAAAAAAAAAACTACGATTCATCGAAACTTCCAAAATATTTGGTTGTTAAACAATAAGAGTGAAAATCAAGTGTCATGAATTTAATTTTCAAGAATGTAAAAGTCTCACATTTATTTTAGAGATGCTTTTAGAAAGAAAAAAAATCGGATTTTCTTGTGTTGTTCATTTCTCCCAATTTGATTGATCCAAAAGACATTTCAATTTTAAATTTCTTAGAGAATCTTTTTGGTGAATGCTTAATAAGGTGAAAATGTATGAAAAAATTCCATGACGTAACCAAAATAATTAGTCTTTAGTACCTAAAATTAGATTGTAAATCTTATTTTAATTAAGTCTAAAATAAACATTTTATCACAAAGAACGCCAAGCACTTACTTTTTTTTGCATAAGTTGCTTTCTTTTAGGTATCCCCAAAAAAAAGGGCAAAAGAAAAGGAAGAAAATTTATGAATATAACAAAGCAAAATTTTGTATGGAACCTCCCAATTGTTAATTAGTCCGACTTCATCCGTATATGTTGTCTTTTGCCCTCCGCTTTCAACCCTTTTTCTATTTTTGTTTGCTTTACATTAGAAAATAATTTTTAAAGAAAAAATTCAAGATGCGTAATAACGCTTGATGATCCTTGTACATTTTGACTCAATTTTGGTCCTTTTGGACCATAAATTAAAAGAAAAAAAAAAAAGAGGCTGCATAATCGACTCAATTGAAAATAATAAAAGAATTGAAATGAGACCAAAATTTGCTTCAATTTTGTTAGAAAAATCATGAGTGCAAACATTTTAGGAGAGTACTAAATGTTAAAATGAATGTTGTTAGTTTTTTTTTAAGTCATAGCCTCACAATCAATTTTTTTTTTTTTTAAGGACCAAATTGAGAAGATTTATGCGATATCACATTTTAGGATGAATGTAACAAATGGTGGATAGAAATGCACAACAATGATGATATTAGGTGAAAAAATTATCCACTTAGTACATTGATTTAACCTACAAAAAAACAAAAACAAAAGATACACCATTCATAAATTGAAAATATCATTCACTTAGTACATTGAAAAGATACATCGATTCATGAATTGAAAAAATCATCCACTTAGTACATTGAAGATCATGAAAAATATGTGCAATTGAAAAGAAATTGATAGATAATCCAAATTCTTAATTTGGTCATACCCGCAGTTCTTCATTCCATCTTCCCATAATTAAATGTTCATCATGTTATAAGTAAAATCTTTTTCATATCTCTCTCTTTTCATGATAAAATAAAATAAATGAACTCGTAATTTGTTGTCTTCTTGTCCTCCATAATTTAATTTCATATCTTTCCATAATTATTTGTCTTCTTGTCCTCCATTTTCATCCTTTTTTTTTCCTATTTTTGTTTGCTTTCACATTAGATAACAATTTTTTAAGAAAATTCTCCAAGATATAGAATACCATTTGATGATCTTTATACAATTTGCACTAAACTTTGGTCCTTTTAAACCAAATACATGGGAAGAAAAAAAAGGCTAAACACTGACTAAATTGAAAATAATAAAAGAATTAAAATGAGACCAAAATTTGCTTCAATTTTATTAGAAAAATCATGAGTGCAACAGTTTAATATTAAATTATGAGTCAATTAATACTTATATGAAATTTGAATTCTCTTTATGTACATTTTTACAATTGAAGAATCTAATGAATATTTATTGGTGAAACTTTATATAAAAAAATACATGTCCAAAATATAGAATTAAGAAGATAATAGGCAAAAGAATACACATATATCAAAGAATAATAATCATATTTCTAGGCTAATTTGTAGAATCTAAGTTTATGCTCAAAATTATAGTATTGTATTAAATAAGATTACCTAATATTAACATATTCTCCTATGATTGTTTAATTTAAAAAAAATAACAATATATAATTCTTACAAATAAAATAATGATTTTTGCAATAGCAAATTTATAATCTCTTTGAGTGTTGATTTACTCATAATTTCTCAACAACATATTGCCTCCAAATTAGAAGAAAAATAGGAGACACAATAGTCAGGATGTTGTTACAATTGGTTAAAAAAAAAACTCAAAACGTGTAAACAATTTCTCTCCCTTGCTCGTTGTCTGACCAAAAAAATTCATACCTTGATCTCTAGAAAATTATGTCACTGGAATAATATTACAACTATCAAATGAATAAAGGTGTAAGCATAATAATAAGATAATATTACAATGTTTTGACACCACTTAACTAGACTTAAACTACCACAACTTTGAAAAGCACCATCACACACATCATCTTCAATCGTGACACCAATAATGTGAATGTAAAACATCTCTTTAAATAGGTGAGATAACAAAAATTTTGCCCTCATAATAAGCAAGTAATGAATAGGAATTAATACCAAATGAAAAAAGTATAAAGAACCTAAACACATCCTTGATACGAAGAAGAAAACCTGTAGGTCCCGAACGGGTTTCGTGAGGGCAGAAGTCTAAAGGGGAGGGGTGAATATACTTCTGAAAACTTTTCGTGGAAGATCAGGTGTGATGGCAGATTGCCTGATCAGAGGCGAAAGTGAATCATTTGGATCGATATTCAATTCTTGACGCTCATGGCGGATCGATTCGTGTCTATCGCTTTAACTGGATGTGAGTTAAAAAGTTTTAACCCGTGAGAAAAACCAGTTTTATAAGATCGATTTCAAGTCCGTTTCAATCGATGATAGAAATGTCAAACCGACGATCATTTGCTTGGTGCGCATGCATCCTAACTCAGAATATGTATGCAGTTTAAAACCAAGTTGTGTGCAGTAGTGTAAAGCAGTTAAGAGCAAGTAAATACACAAGATTTTTATAGTGGTTCGACAACCAGTACCTAAGTCCACTCTTCCCTATCACAAGGGCACCAACTTAACTAACCTGAGTTAGTTTATTGTGTTAGTCCAACACATTACAACCAATGATGTTTTAAGAGTTCTCACTCAACCAATCCCATAAATCGTAACTAGAAACCCTAATTCGAATCTTGCAAAACAAACTTAACCTAACTTTTGGGTTTGGGGTAAAGATTTGTTGTTGTTCCAAATTTGAAGTCTATCCTAGTGTTTATGTAGCCTAAAGCTAGAAGATGAGATTTCAATGCTAAGAACAATGGGATGAACACTTAGAAATATTCTTCAAACTTGTGTTCTTCGTATGGAAATTTTCTTATAGTTTGAGCTTCTTTGATAATTTCGCTTTTTCTCACTATGAAGATCAATCCCATATTTATATACCTCGAAATCAAAGAGCCGTTGGAGAGCAATTTAAATTTCAGGCTATTTTTGGTAGGTTGCAGGATTGATGTGACGTGCTTCAGGAACGGCTTGGTCGAAAGAGTGTGTGTTTGTCCTTTATACCGTGTTTGACTTAGAAGACCGAATCCCGCAAGGTCGCCTTAGTACATACGCAGTCAAACCCAGATTGGCTAACAAGAACACTTATTCAGTGTTTGTTCACCAACTAAGGTTGACATTCTTCTGGTCTGGTTTACACCGTATGTTTCTGATAAGTATTTAAGCTTATCATTTTGCTGACTTGGCAGAACATATCAACACTTCTAATCGATCAACAGCTTTTGAGTCTATCGATATGGTTGTCTTAGCTTCAACCAATCGACTTTTGTTGATGTCTTCATAGAGTAGGTCTTCTGGTCTTCAAGTAAAGTCTTTTTACTTTTTCTACTGATCTTCCGCCGCCGATTCACATCGATTCATCATTCTCGATCTTCCGCCATCGATCTTCGCCATCGATCTTCACTTGACTTGTGCAACTTGAGTTCTTCTTTAAGAATGACCTAGTCTAATACATCAGTTGTCTAACATGTTAAGTTGGTTTCCTATCATATCATCAGTCGACTAACAGGTTCGACTGGTCCTATTACAACTGTTTTGGAACTTCCATCAAAACTATAAATTTCCCAACAAAACCTAATTTTTTTTAAAACCAATTTCTTGAACATGAACTTTACTTAGAAAAAGCGGCATCATAAAATTGAATATACCACTTTAATATACACATGGTTAGAGATACATGACAATCAATTTAATTAAGTATAAAAATAAATAACACATAAACACGATTGAAGTAGATCAAAAAGAAAATATATGTCTAACTTCGAAGATCAAGTATAAAATCAATACATATTATCTATTACCAATAGGATTGAAAAGAGAACAAAATCTAGACTTAACTCAAAACCAAACAAAATTTAAGGCCATCAACAAATTCAAAGAATCAATAGCCAAAACTTAAAATCTATGGTATGAAATACTATCGAGAAATCACGATTTATTAGTCGAACATAATATACACAAAAAGTCTAGAATCATGATATATATACACAAAAAATCAAAATAAATCAATGAGAGAATACACAATAATAAATCTAAAATACAAGAACTTAGAATAAAAAAATTTGGATGAAAACTCAAGATCAATCTCATGATTTATATATACCCATAAATTTAAAGAATGGAAGAGAGGAAGAAGATAAAAATGTCAATTCATTTAATTGGAAATATAATCAATGGGCAAGTTTTAAGGTAAATATTAATATTGATATAAAGACCATTAAATATTAGTGTTAAATATTCCTATATTACATGGTCATCAAAGTGAAAGGCTGAGATCATCATCAAAATCAGATCAATGGTGGAGGAAAAAGTATGGAAAATAAAAAAGGAAATCCGAGATGTATTATATAATTATAGATATTAATTCAACGTGTACACCTTATTTGTAGGAGAGACATTAATGTTGTGTTTGATTTTCTAATTTAAAATAGTTTTAAAATGTAAAAAATGTGAAAAATACCAAACAACAATGAAATTTTAGAATATAATAAGTCTACCTTTTATTTTCAAATATAAAAATATGAGAAATTAGGCAAAATGTCTATTTTTAACTTGCATATCTCTTTTTTTTGCCCTAAGACTTTTCAATACACAATTGTGCTCTTTTATGACCATTCTACCCTTCCCTTAATCACATCTCAATCCCACCACATTTTCCAACATTCAAACAAGACTGACCTACCTCGAACCGACCTAATCTAGCCCCCGACCTAATCCGAATATGGCCCGATCCGGCCTCGACCTCGAACCCGACCAACCCAATTCGGTCCGTCAATGGTTCATGGTTCGAGTTCAAGGTATAGTTCATGATTAAGGGTTCATAGTTCATGGTTCTTGTTCATGATTCGGGTTCGGTTCATGGTTCAATGGTTCATGGTTCATGGTTTATGGGTTCGTGGTTGGGTTCATGGTTCGATTTAAGGTTTTGGATCGTGTTTTGATAATATCATTAATGTATAGAAATGGGATAGGGATGCGATAGGGATAGATGGGATTAAGGAGTGGGCAGACTTAAAAAATCGTGATATTTAAGTTGAAAATGTCAAAAATAATGATAAATGCATGTTAAAAAGGGCAAAAAAAGAGTTTGTCCCTAAAAAATTAAAAATATTCATATTAGGACGAATTTATATGTTGAAATAGATTGAGAATAGAATGATCATTTCTTAATTTTTCCAAATAAAATGATTTGTTTGTTATTTCCAGAGGAATAATCATTCCATTAGAATGATTATTTCCAAAAACCTCATGGGTTTATGTATTCCATAACTTGAGGAATGAATTTTTTTTTTCCCAATAAACATATCATGATTCATTTTAAATTTTTATGATTATAAATATTATCTTATAATCTCAACAATAATAATATTATTTTATTTAACAATAAATAAATATTAACTTCCAAAATAAAAATCCAAAAATAAAAATATTATTATATATATATATTATATATATATATATATATATATATATATATATATATATATATATAATATTATAATATTTATGAATAATAACTTATATTATTATTTAATAATAAAAGTCAATAAATAATAATAATATATTTTTAAAATATATAATACTTATTCAAATAAATAATAATATTATTAGTTCATAATTCCAACAACAATAAAAAATATATGATTATTAAAAATATATATTACTAAATTATACTCCTCATCTCTCTCTTATTTGAACATTTGGCAAAAATGTATGTTCCAAACTTAATTGAATATTTCTATAAATGACAACAAAATATTTTTTTTTTTCTTTTTTATCTATACCTTCAAACATCTCAATATTGTGCTCAATGTCATTACTTTTCTCACACTAAACTCAACTTTATCTCCTTTAATTTACGTAAATGTCAATATTTTACCATTTAACCTAATCAAAAAATTATTTTATCCACTTTAATACTAATAAATAATTCCTTCTTAAAACACGCCAAACAATAAATGTTCGGATAAGAGAGGGACAGGGGAGTACATTATAAAAAAAACTAATAATAATATTATTATTAAAAATATATAATAGTTTTAATAATCAATAATAATATTAATATTAAAGTATAATGTCAATAAATAATTTAAAAAGTAGATTCACATAATACTTACATTTAATTCTAGACTATACAAATCATAAGAATAATCATTCCTATATCATTCCATTCCTATATTCGCTCATTTCATTCATGAATTCATTTCATTCGATCATAAATACATTCACTACCAATCATATTCTTAGTCTTACTTGGGAATATACCACACTACTCAACATGAGCTTAAGTATGACCTATTTAAATTAAAGTCGATCTTTATATTAAATGAATTAGATCTAAAATTTTAAAATCCTGTTATTTATTTTACAAAAAGTCTTTTTAGGTCAACAGTGAACTCATTGAAAGTTTTTAAATTATCTAAGATAAAGCATTTTATATTTATAAAATTAGTAAATATAATTATTTTTGGTTCCATAACTTCTATTTTTTACAATAGGTGTCAAAATATCAAATTTATTAATTTAGTCCTAATTTTTAGAAAATTGTACAATCTTGATCCCAAAAGTCAACAATAATTGTAAAATGATATTCTCCGTCCCAAGATAATTGCAAATAATAAAATGACACGCACAATTAAGTAAGTGGGTATTAGTGGTTTGAGGGAAAAATAAGGGTGTTGTGAGTGTATTAATGTTATGTTTGCTTTCATTTTGGGGAGTGTTATGAATATTGGGACGCCCAAATAAGATGTTAAAAGAAAGAATCAATAGATGGAGAGAGTATTGTTTTGAACCACGGAAAAATCATTCGGGGGTATGTCTGCTTTTGGACTTATAGCAAGGGCGGAAAATCCCGGACTTCAAAATCCTTGATTTCAAAAAAATTAATTAAAAGTTGAGTATATGTTTATTGGGAATTTTATAGGATAAGATTGTGTAGGATGAAGAAAAAGTCGATTTATTTGTATTATTATATTATTATTATTGTAATGATTGAATGAATGTAATATTTTGGAAATTGTGTAAAGCCGGGGGGAGTGTAGGGTGTAGGGTGCAAGAATAATATTAGAGGTGGATGTTGTAGATTTCAAAATACTTTGTTTGAGTATTGAAGAAAATGGTATTTCAGATCAGATAATAAAAGTCCGTCCGCCAGTAGAATGCAAAACGCAACATACCCCTTGGGGGATTTCAAGAGATATTGGCCGATAAAATGCTAAGTTGGCACTATCATCCTCTCGTTGTTATTATGTTTTTTGCCAATTTCATTTTTAAAAAGTGTAACCTAGATATCAGATGATACTTCAAAATTGCCTTCATCTTTATTTGAACATTTATTAAAAAATCATCTTAAAATTTAATTGAATATTTTTATAAATGATAATAAAATATTTTTTTTTTTTATTTGTACTCTTCAAATATCTCAATATTATATTTTATGTCATTATTTTTCCTACGCTTAAGGAGAAAAGAATTGCACAGGTATTTTTTCTCATGCTATTATTAATCATATTGTAACTCACTTCCTCCTTCCTGGCCCAAATTTTTACTTAACCGAAAAGGAAAAGAATTGCAATAGTATTTGGAATGTGTGGTTTGGTTAATTTTAAAGGCTAGAAACAAGCTAATTTCGGCGGAGATATTTTCAATGCCGAAAAGTATTGTGGAAAAGATGAAAGGGAGAAAAGGAACCGTGTTTATCAAAGAATCTAATTCGAAAAAACTTTTGCTACTTGGTCGCTTTTATCCTAGAGATGCTTTGAGTGCTAATTTTTTTTGTAAATCTTACTTGTAAATACGGACTCAAGGTTCTTTCTTACCTTTCGAGCTATAGTTAATAGACAAAACTTGTATGAACTCGAAGTTCACCGTGAACTCAGCTTTTTTAAGATTAATAGATGTACAAATTTCATCGTTATGCATAAAATTATCACTGCTTAGAAAATTATTTATATTTTTAAAACAAAGGAAAGCAGCATAATAAAGATAGTTTTTATATAATAGTGATAGAGTCCTCATGCATAGACCGGTTCACAAAGAGAGAGAGTGTTACTTAGTTAATATACTTCTTTTTCCCACCTCAAAAAATAAAATAAAATTCTAAATCGTTTAAAGTCAACTTTATCTCCTTTAATTTATACAAATGTCATTACTTTATTAGTTCATCTCATAAAAAAATAACTTTATCCTTTTAATAATAATAAAACAACTTATACATTAAAAACCTTGCAAATAAAAAATGTTCAAATAAAAAAAGATATGGAGGGAGTATTAATAATAATTCAATCAATTTTTAATGTTATCTAGTAATAAATGAAGTTTGAGAGGATTTTGTGTGTAAACATGTTGTTATAACTTTTAAGCACTTAATTAATTTTTTAGTTGTTAAATTGAATAACTTTTTATCTCATCTAAAAGTCTCAAGTCTAAAACTTATGAGAGGTGTAAATTAATTTGTTTATATTATTTTTTTTTAACATTCTCTTACTTGTGGGTAGGCCTTATATCATGACCAACTATGAAAGAATTTTCACTCATCTAAAAGTTCAAAATCAGAGAGAGCATGAATTAATTCACGATATTATTTTCCTAACACCACGACTCTATATTGCTCAAATGATGAAAATAATCATTATGGAGTGATATATTTAGGAGAAGTTTATTGAATTAATAGCACCAACAATGACTTACAAAAAGTGATGAAAATAAAATAAAGGAAAAATGAAAACTGAGAAAAATTACAACTAATACTTTTTAATAGTAGAACTAATACTTTTTCAGAAATCTAAGTTATCCTTTTCACCAGCTTCCAACGTAGCAGCTCTCCACTTCAAGCAAGTACCGAAGTAGCAATCTATGAATAAAAAAACTTGAAACAAATACGAATAAACAGCAACAAGGCCTAATCAAGGATTTAATCCCTTTGCCCAAGAAACAAATACGCCCCCGGCCAGTTTCACGGTTTGACGAATGTTTCAAAGATAAAACAACATCGCCCTCATCGATTAGTAGCACCGTGACGCCAAAAAGTCCCATTTAATCAAATCGACAAAAGAACTTGACAAGACTTCTATATGAATACGCAAACGGCATAAATGAATGCATGGACTTTGAAAAAATTCTTTTGTTCGCTCATTTTATCGCTCGATCGCTTGTTCTAAATCAACAAATGCATTATGCCCAATTATAAGTACGCCCATCAGGTGGGAAGATATAATAACGCTTAATTCGCTCATAATTTATAATTAATGTCATTTATGGAAATCAATGAGTTGGCGGATTCAAAGTGGAGGAATGACTAGATTCCTGTTATGGTATTGTACAATCTTGTATATATGGAAGCTCATAAATTATGTTCTCTTTAGGGAGCAAAAGGTGGTTATTAAATTTATAAGCTATCAGAATTTATTTTATTTTTATTTTTGAGTTAAGGCAAATGGTTTTAATAGAAAAGGATGCACTATATGGTTATTGGTTTAGAGATCTGTTTTTTTTCTTTTTCCTGAGTTTTTTGAGGGCACTATTTGTGCTCTCTGAACTCAATTCTTGAAAGCTTTTTACATGTTCCCAAAAAATAAAAAAGAACACTTATTTGCATAAAAAACAAATGCAATATTATTCAAATGTCGTTACAATTATAGTGCATTTATTTTGAATAGACAATACTTTAGAATTATTCAAGTATTCCAAGTACACCTTCAACACAATTAATTTTGCTAAATTACTTAACTTTAGTTCGACATTTCATTTTTATACTTTCTTTTCAAAGAGTCCCACAACTCTTTTAGATAAGGGTGAATTTGTACAATAATATATGTTGGCAACACATCAACTAGTCCTCCAGGATGTAGTTATAACACAAAAAATCTCCCTTGACTCCATTGGTCATAAGAAACTCCTCATTAACCACATTTATAAACATTTTCATCGACTACAAGATGAACTCTCCTGAGAGGAACTTTTAGTCATTGTCTACAATCAATGTTCATTTTGCAAATTGTTGAACTTTTTAGCACCAACGATGTAGGCTTATAATAGTGATTTAAAATAAAAGAAAGGATTAATAGAAAATTAAAAAAATTATAAACAATACTTTTCAAAGATTAAACTAATATTTTTCCCTAAAAATAAGTTTCCATTTTTAAGAAATTTTCCAAGCGTAGTGCATCTTGCACTTCAAGGTGCAGATACAGCAATATACTTAATAAAAAATTTGGAACAAGACGAATAAACATCAACAAGTCGAAATGGTTGACTTAATTATTTGGATAATTAATTTTATGTTAATTTCACATTTCCTAACAAATACTTTAAAAATCCATAAACAGCCTTGTAGATGTCTCAAATTGATTTAATTTCACTACATCGAAATTGATTTCGAGATTATAAAATGCACTAATACCATCTACTTCGAGAGCAAATCGACCATTGATGTTTAATTTCCCATAAATAAACTTTTTAAACCCTCGCTTAATTGGTAAAAATGAGTGTCCCACACTCAGAAAATAAGAATTAAAATATTCAGCTAATTCGTGTTATAAACCAATTTCCCCAACAAAGTTTTCTATTGCTTTTACATTCAATGGATTGATCTTTTTATCCTCGAAAGTCGAAAATAGAAAACTGGCATTTAATTGATCCTATGATGTCAAAATCATTGATGATTCTTACCAATTTTTGAGTCAAGTATATCCCAAAACATTGTGAGAAATAGTTGTGTGACATCTCATTAATATATATACATATGTTCGTCTTATTGTTGCATAACTACAAACACTTTGTTTGCATCAAGATATACGCACAAATGTTATTGTGTCCTTGTTTCTTAGTACATTTCATTTATGTACTAAATCTTACAACAACAGCTGCATGTTTTGGATTCTTGGGGATGAGATATTAAAAGACCAAGATACAGGTAAGTCTTTTGAATAATGCATATACATGAATTTGATTTTATAAAAATGATGATGGGTTAAATGGTAATGATTCTTGGAAGTAAATTTATTTTTAAAAAAATGAATTGTTAAATTACGTTACATGTTTTAGTTAAATCAAAATAGAAAAATCATCATTTGTGATGCATGTGAGTAATGATATAATGCGACGGGTGAATTTGAAAACCCAACCTCGTTCCACTCCCTAAACAGGGCAAGAAGAATCGCTACAAATGATGGGTCGAGATATTAGAAAAGCCATCATTTGATGGCGTGAATAGTTATAGCAATGGACGGGGGCGGATTTTGAAACCTGCAAACTGTTTACCTTAAAACAGGGCGAGATATATCACTACAAAATGATGTAAAGGACTGATCCATTTTAAACTAAAAATTTATTATTATACATAATATATTTTAAATATTTAATATAAAATTTTAATTGAAAAAATAAAATAAAAAATTATTAAAAGCATGTTTATAATTTTATTTATACTTTTAAAGATGTTGGCATTAATAATAATTTTAGTTGCAATGCCCATATTATACTTATATTTTAAAAAATCACATTATATTTTATCAATATATTAGCCTAAAAATATTTATTAAGATTCTCTTTCCAAAAGATTTAAGATATTGATTTCGAGACTATTTAGGAAATAGATAAGAAATTAAAACGATAACGACTTTATTTATGATACGATGTATAAGTTTTTCTTCATCATATCACCCCAGTGTCACTTTATCATTTCCAATTATTAATACAAACTCGCTTTGCAAAAACGCACGCCAAAGTTTCAACCATAGTTTTAACGGAGAGGATTTTGTTATTTATACTATATTTTACTAATAAAGATGGAAAATATGTACATATTATATTTGTATATAATATACTTTTTCATTCTTTATTATTTGTCTCATTTTATCCTATCACACAAATCAATCTTTTGAATTAATTTGGCATCAAAAGACTTTTATTTCATAATTATTATTAATTAGATGATTAGTACTATAACGTCCTTTTTAGGGTGACTATTTTAAAAATAAAATAAAATTGTATTGATATTAATATAGTGACAAATAAAAAGAAAACATAATTGTGTATAAAATAAGAGATTAAATAGGAATGGGGGTAATATATATTAAAATTTTAATGACAGAAAACTAATTAGATGGGGATGGGGATTTTGACTAAGAGTTGCCCAAGTTCATCCAATGGCAGTATTCCGGCGACCCAAATATTCAATACTAATTTTGGGACATTCGAATTGTCATCTTACATGTGGAGATTGTGTGAGAAAACCTACGACTTAGTCGCATTGATCGCATAATTAAAGAACAATAGATTTTACAAGTGAGACGGTTTGATATATAATTTTTTATGACTAA